>ML778257.1:199801-215487 GCA_009831015.1 Picea engelmannii
GTTGTCATTAGCAATGTTTTCTACATGGATGATAGTGGCTTCAGTAAGATGTAACAGGGTTCAAATGGCTAACAATATACTGTCAGTTGTCATGATTGTGTTACAATTGATCTTGATGAGACAGGTGCACAGGACAGAGTTCATAGACAGAGGACAAGCCGGGTGTCCTATCCTGAGCTTGTTGACTGGTCAGTAACCTTTTGGGGACCAAAAGGTCTTTTTGTGGGGAGGTGTGATCCGAAATCAGATCCAGAAGCCTGATAGGGCTTGAAAAATGCTTAAAAATGAAAGTGATCAGAATCTAACGAAACCAATGCCATTGCGTCCGTCTCATCTTCCTGATTCTGGTGGTATATTTACTTTGTCAAACGGGCTCCGTATGCGAAAGTTATCGCATTCTGATCGGAAGCCCAAACATGTAAAAAGTCAAAGGTCAACTGGTCAAAAAGTCAATGTTGATGTCAGCATGCTGACTGTGCAGGAGATGACGTGGCACTCTCTGGCTGATGGTGATTGGGCAGGTTTGCTGACAGGGCAGACATGTGGCAGGCAACTAGACTAGTCAATGGTTGAAAAGTGGCATTAATCCGTCAAATGGGGAGATGCCACGTGGCCCAGTCATGGGCAGCCACGTGGCACCCAGTCATCAGTTGAAGTGGCATGTTTCAAAAATTGTTTTGGGGACCATGGGATTTGAACCCACGACCACCACCAAGCCCAACACCTTAAGAAATGGTCCTTTGCCAATACAACAAATTATTTCTTATGTTGTAAAACCCACATTATAAAATATATTGCAAAGTATTGTATGGAGGGCGGAAAGGGGCTGGGGCTTAGCCCCAACCCATGGTTCAACCCATGGTCTATATGAATAACCACCCAAAGGGGGCGCAGGCGCATAGAGCGCGCAGTTACAACTGTAAAGCCCACAGGTCCTATGATTGCGCCACAAGACCGAGGCTGGAGCGAAGAAAAGGGGCCAGCGCATGGGTGCCCTGGCCACATGGCCCCCCATAGGACCGAGAATCAAGGGTGTGCGCCTAGGGAGAAGGGGCTAGTCCCTATTTTTGGTAAAAAAATGGGTTTTATCCAATGTTTTGGGTTTTTTATTGTTATTATGCCTATTTTTGGTTGATTCTCTCCATTTTTGGGGGATATTGGGCATTTTTGGAGCCCAAATTCTTGGAGGAAGTTGGAGATGAGAAACCAACTTCAAAGCTATATAAACTAGGCCTGTTTGAGGCCATGGGAGAGAAGTCAGAGCAGAGTTATGCTGAAGAAAAGCCAAGCCAAAGCCATGTTGATGCAGAGAAGCTTTTGAGAAGGAGACGTTGTCAGATCATTTTTGGGAGCTCCAGACGTTCGTTTTGCGTGCCATTTTCTTTGCAGGATTCTTGAGATCTGGAAGAACATGACCAGATCATTATTGTAGCCATTTGGAATTGCAGAGATGTAATTTTGAGATTTTGAACAGAAATAAAGAAGCCTCCCCCACAGAGACAAAGCCCCGGAGACGTAGGCAAAGTTGTGCCGAACTTCGTTATCAATCTGGGAGTTATGGTTTGTTGTTTATTCTTTCATTTCAGATCTGAAAATGTGTATATGGATGTTATAATTCCTCTTCTTTCCTCATTCTTTCACTAAGTTTCTCAAATGGTTAATTAATGCATGCAAAATTAAAACTCAACCATAGTCATTTAAAAGATCCTACGGATCAGTGCTCCTCGCAATCGTCGCCGAAGTAAGGGGTGAAAAAGGGGTTTTTAGACAAGTTCTTGACCAAATACAAATGAAATGGTTAAAAAGAACTATTACTCTTATTTATTTCATTTTTTACCCTTTTTCATAATATTTTATATCATCAAAATGTGTTGGGTTATAAACCCTCAAAACTAATAGTCTCGTGAGTGTCTTGTTTCTTGCAGGAAGAATACTAGAGTCCTAATTAACAGAGTATGGATCTTTGTTCCATAATTGTTTTTCTCTTCGTTACGCATATTGATACTTTTTAGGGTTTTTTAAGTAAAACCTCGAGTTCACTCTTCGTTCGTTCTCATGCTCGAAAATTTATGAGAACACAACCAAGTATACTTTTGTCATCCTTTCGTACTCATCTTGGTAACACGAAAAGCAACACACATGGAGTATCATTTAAGCTCTTTTCACACTCCATAAAAATGAAAATATTGTCGAGCGACCTTGTTCTATTCACGCTCGTAAAAGTATTTGAATAAAACATTCGATGGGTGATAGTTTATGACTTTTTTAGTCCCATCGAGCTATTTTACGAAAAAGGAATTGAGAGGGTTCTCTTTAAGTGTTTTTCAGACTCTATAAACATGAAAACCCCCCGATTTTTCCATCTTTGGACTCGTTAAACAAACATCGAAAGACCCACATGGGACAGAACCACTCCTTCTTAGGGTTCGTTAAAAATACTCTGAGGGACTTGTCTGAAGGATGAGATTACATTAAAATAATATGTTATCCTCCTCAAGCTTGTGTAAAAATAAAGAGGTACTCGCCAGAAATGGTGGGGGGAAATCTGGGAAATAAATGTGTCTCTGTATCCGTGTCAGTGGCAGTACTAGTCTCTCTTGAACATGACACCCCCTTTCATCATTTGAATCCGAGTTGGGAAAATCCATTTGTCTCTTGTCTGGCCTTTTTCGAATTCATATCTTGGGTCATCTTTGATTCAATGCTGCCAAGACTAGTGTTATGTCATTCATATGTTCAAGAGAAGTCCAAAGAAGCCCTCCCTCGAGTCAGCCATCTGCATTGTCATTTCTTACCATGTCGGCCTTCCCTGTGTCAGTTTCAAATCATTTTCATACTTTGATCTACCCTTAATCTGTTACTTATTTTGTGTCACTGATGGGGGATACATCAAGGCCCTCCTGTGACGCGAGTATTTTTCCTGTCGACTTCAACTCATCATCCAGGAACAAGACTTAGAAATCGTTTAGTACCTTAGAGCCTGCATGCCTCAATGGCAGGTTTCTTTGCTCTCGACAGTGGAATCACATCATTGGCCTCTGATCGAGAGATTTCATCGAGTGTTTGACTTCAGATCATTTATTCACATTCGATGGATTGTACTAAGGTACCTTGGGAGTCATTGACATTAATGGTGATTTCCCTTGCACTTGTTAATGGTTTTCATCAATGACCAGTAATCAAGTGGTTTCTACCATGTTCGCCTTCAACACCTGTGATCGCATGATTAGATTCGTACTTACAGACAATGGGATTGAAGACCCTTGGTCCTATCTATTTATCCCAAGTTACGATGGAGTATTTATGATTTGAATTGACACACAGATCCACTTTGTATGTCTTGTGGTTGTGTCTGAATTTACACTTTCTACTACATAGATCCACGGTGTACTTCTGGTGGCTATGTAGAATCTTGATGACATGGATCCACGATGTATAATTGGTGGCCATGACTTACATTTATGATTTTAATCACTTGTAATTTGAGCATGGGAATGCCTACCTCAGAAATGGTATAATTCTACGCAGATGCTTGGTTGTTTGTAGGTTCCTGATTGGTGTGCTCCTTGTTCCCAACACACACACGCATTTTTACAAAGTATTTCGACTGTCACATGGTCCAACCTCATACTTTGGGGGGCATTTTGTTACACATTATTTTGGTCACTCTAATGATGACTCCATAGACATGTGTTTAGGCTTCCAAAACAATCTTTCACATGAGGAAAATGGCTGAGTTCTTCCCCTACAAGGCACATTTTTAGAATGATGTCGCAGGCTAATAGTGGTACACAGTGCGAAAATCCTTGATTTCCACAGGCTGCTCTATGTCTGGCCTGTGGTATTTCCGCATGCTGCTATATAGGAAGGGTGAAACGGCACT
The DNA here is from genome assembly GCA_009831015.1 of Picea engelmannii. Lineage (NCBI taxonomy): Eukaryota > Viridiplantae > Streptophyta > Pinopsida > Pinales > Pinaceae > Picea > Picea engelmannii. Next base: position 203,685 of record ML778257.1, read on the forward strand.
TGAAGCTAAGAAAAGGAAGAAGTTTCACAAAGTTTCTAGAAGGAGAATCTTCTAGAATGTGAGGTGGCATTCATATGGTTGTGATCTTACTGGATTTTCTGATTTGGTGGGATCATCCTCATCCTAATAACCACTTCCCTTCTCCTATATAATAATGGATTTCTCATGGAAAAGGTTAAGCAAGGTCAAGCAAGATTGAGCAATGACTAGGCTGAAGACTGTGTGGAGAATCCTAATACAATTGATGATTGAGGCCTCCATTTGTCCATCAAGATTTGTGGATTATCTTCATGCAAATTCGGAGCAAGTGTATGTGTGTGTTGGAACAAAGGACCACCGAAAGGGAACTTGCAACATCAAGGCAATTTGGTTGTATCTTCCACTTTTACTTAATGTGATACAGTGGCATGTTTCTTTCCCATAAAATCATTAGTATTTTATTGCATGACTCCTTGATTGCGTGTTTAGGTTTCCATTGAATCCACAATTGCTACTTTCACTTTGGTTGGTTTGTGTCATTGCAGATATGATCTCACAAGAGCACCGTAGAGAAGTATGGACTACAGAGATATAGGGAAGCGATATATAACGGTATGTCATACAATCCTTATTTGGTGGTAAATTCAATGGTAGCAACCTAGGGAAAGCGTCATGTCCTGTCCTTTTTTGTTCTAGATATAGGTGGATCTAGGGAGATTAGTTTATGTCTGCATTCAATGATTTATCCAATAATAGTTTGGCGCGTTCACTTGAGGAGAGAGTGGAAAATTCTCTGTTGCAAGGAGTGCACAAAGGTGGATAGATTTCTCTAAGAGATAACGGACGTTTTGAGAAGTTCGCAAGGTGTGAGTGGGATGAAACCCAAAGAATATTTGAGTTTTCAGTGAAGGTTAAGCTCAGGAGGGAGAGAAAGTACTTTTGTCCAGAGCAGAAGTTAAGCTCAGGAAGGATAGAGGTTTTACAATTGCTCAGGATGGAGCTCAAGAGGTTGAGTCACCCTCGAGTTTCACAAAACTCAGGAGGGAGAGTGGTATTTTAGATTGGTAGTCGAAAAAACTTGGGAAAGTTTCCTAAGGGTGAAGCTTTCAAAGAATTCGAAGGCAGGGTGTAGAATCTTCAGCGTGCAAAATTTGAAGCTCAGGAGAGTTAGCGACATAGAACTCTTCCAGAGGAAAGAGTTAACAAGGGATTGTCAAAGGAACGATGGAGACCCCTTTGGGGAGATCTTGACGTGTTGACAACCATCAGATTAGGAGAAGAGACTTCATGGTTCAGGAAACTCATGAGGAGTGAAGCATCAACTTCAAGAAGCGCGAAGTGTGAGCTGTGACATTGGTTGCAGAGGAAACGTGGACTGTCAATCTGATGCCAGGCGAGTTCCTAGTTCGGACTTCGAGAGAAAAGAGGCAAGATATCTTCAATAGATGCGAAGGGCGAAGTCCTGAAGCGCTTGGCAGTTGGGCCCTAGGTCATAGCTCAACGTTGCATTAAAGGGGCTAGAGGAGAGGAGATAGCACCTGCTGGATTTTAAATTCGCAAATCGGGAGTTAGGAGAATCATTAGAGGCCCACATAAAATCACCCAAATTTCGTAGTCCTGAAGTACCTTTGGGTAAGTGATTGGTCATAGATAATGGTCAAGTGAGGAGAAGCTTGCACCGAAAATCAGTCCGCTCTAGTATAAGAGTTGGACCTGTGTGAGTTATAGTTGGAATTGAGGTATCTTGGGGACCCGAAGAACCATTTTGGTTCAATCATGTGAAAGATCCATCGACTAAGATGTCAAGAAATTCCCACTGAGGTGGTGTGCTGCATCAAGTGGTATCAGAGCCACGAGACATAAATTTTCTGTAGGCTGAAGAAGACACAGGACAAAAAATAAATTTAACTTTGAGGAAGAAGAAGCTTGGAACAATACCTCCAAGGAGATGTGCAGAGAGACCTCTTCCAAACCCATTCGTGGAAAGAGAGACGAGGGAACTTTGTGCTCAGTTAGATGCCATGGAGACAACATAGAGAAGGGCACCTGATGCTGGAGACATCAGTGAGGCCAAAAGTGAAGAAGGAGGAAATGAAGAAGTTGTTGCAGAGGAACGATTACTAAAAGTTTTTGCACAGATGGGAGAAAGAGTGAAAATGGAAATCCCTATGTATGAAGGTAATTTGGAAGTAGAAGAGCTACTTGACTGGTTCAGGGCTCTTGATAAATATTTTGATTATGAAGATGTTGAAGAAGAAAAGAAGGTCAAACATGTATTCACAAGACTAAAAGGGCATGCGACACCATGGTGGGATGAACTGCAGGATGATAAGAGATGCAAAGGAAAGCAGAAGATAAATAGTTAGGACAGAATGGTAGCCAAGATGAAGGCAGATTCATACCCAGGGATTATCAGATTAATTTGTTCAGAAGACTGCAAAATTTGAGGTAGAAAGGGATGACAATCAAAGAGTATACTGAAGGGTTTTACAGGTTGAGTAATAGAGCAGGTCACAAGGAAAGTGATGATGAAAAGGTAGTCAGGTACATTAACGACCTAAGGTATGAAATTCAGGATGAGATCAACATGGTGACCATTAGAAATGTGGAAGATGCTTATCAGATTGATCTGAAGGCAGAGGAGAATTTGGCAAGGAAACAAAGACAAAAGGGCATAGGTAGGATTCTAAAAAGAGGTAAGGAAATTATGCATGATGGAGTTCAGAAGCCCAAATATGAGGTAAGGAAGCCTCATAGTCACCCAGAAAGAGGAGGAAGTTCCAGAGGGATATAATATGCTGGTGGAAGAAATACTTTTTCACGCGGAAGAGGAAGAGGCAATGGAGGTGAAGTAAAATGTTTTGCCTATGGAAAGGTAGGAAACATGTCTTGGGAATGTCTTGAGAGGAATAAAGAAGGACGAGGCTAGGCTCACATTTCAAAATCTCAAAAAGGGAAATGTTAAAGTAGAAGGCACAGAAAGTGGAAAGTATTTGATGATGAGAAAGGTTCTCTTGAAACCAAAGAAGGAAGTGGAGGAGCCAGTCCAAAGGAACAACTTGTTCAAAACTGCTTGCAAGGCCAAGGACAGGGTATGCAAAGTGATAATTGACAGTGGAAGCAATGGAAATATAGTATCCATAGAGATGGTGGAGAAGTTGGAGCTGGAAACAGTTGCGCATCCCAACCCATATAGAGTTTCATGGTTGCAAAAAGGTCATCAGGTAATGGTTACTAAACAGTGCCAAGTTGAATTCAAGATAGGAGGATATAGGGATGATATCTTGTGCGATGTGATTCCTATGGATGTTTGTCATCTTTTTTTGCGAAGGCCGTGGAAATATGACATAAATGTCATTCATGATGAGAGGAAGAACACCTATACTTTGGAAAAGAATGGTAGGACGCACATGTTGCTGCCAATTGTAGACAAGAAAGCGAAGGGAGAAGCCAACATGAGCATACTTCTAATGAGTGGGAAGGAACTCCTGAATGAAGTCAAGAAAGAACAAAAAATTCATTTTTTTTAGTAAGGAAACCGAAAGTCATTTTGACAAGTACTTCAATGGAGAATTTTCCTGAAGAAATTCAGGAACTGCTAGATAATTTTGTTGATATAGTTGTGGATGAGCTGCCTTGTTCATTACCACCTATAAGGAGTATAAGCTATCATATAGATTTTATACCACGAGCAAGTCTACCAAACAAAGATGCATATAGGTGGATGCCTCAGGAGAATGAAGAGGTCAAAAATCAAGTTCAAGATTTGATGGATAAAGGTTTGGTAAGAGAAAGCTTGAGTCCATGCGTTGTATCAATAGTACTAAGTCCAAAATAATATGGAGGATGGAGAATGTGCATGGATTCAAGAGATATCAACAAAATCACCATCAGGTACATATTCCCTTTACCGAGAATGGATGACTTAATGGATTCCTTGAGCAGAGCAATTTTTTTTTCCATGATTGACTTAAAGAGTGGATATCAGTAGATAAGAATGGTGGAAGGTGATGAGTGGAAAACAACATTCAGGACAAATGAAGGGTTGTATGAATGGCTTGTCATGCCATTTGGGTTAAAAAATGCTCCAAGTACTTTTATGAGATTGATTAACTAAGTGTTGAAAGATTTCATTGGCAAGTTTGTGATCGTGTATCTTGATGATATACTAATCTTTAGTAAGACTAGAGAAGAGCATCTAATACATTTGACTCTAGTGATGAGGATGCTACAATGAGAGAAGCTACTAATAAATTTGAAGAAATATTCTTTCATGTAGACATAGCTCATTTATTTGGGTTTTGTAATTTCGGCCAATGAGTTGAAGATGGATCTTGAGAAGGTAAAAACAATCATAGAATGGCCATCACCGAGAAACATCTTTGAGGTGAGAAGCTTCCATGGTTAGAAAGTTTCTATAGGAAGTTTATCAGGAATTTCAGTGGGATATGTGCACCAATTTTAGACACAGTCAAGAAGAGACATAAGTATTTTAATTGGACAGAAAAAGTAGAGAAAAGCTTCATATTGTTAAAGGAGAAGATAACTGGACAACCAATTCTAGTTTTGCTAGACTTTGGTAAGACTTTTCAAGTAAGGTGTGATGTGAGTGGAGCTGCAATTGGAGTTGTTTGAAGTCAAGATAAAAAACCTATTGCTTATTTTAGTGAAAAATTGAATGGTACAAAGAAGAAGTAATCCACATATGACAAAGAGTTTTATGCAGTAATACAAGCTTTAAAGAAATGGAGACACTAATTGATTCCTAAAGAGTTTGTTTTGTACAATGATAACCAAGCCTTACAATTCATAACTTGACAAGAAAAATTGAATCAAAGACATGCCAAATGGGTTGAATTTATGCAGAATTTTACTTTTGTAATTAAACATATCTCTGGAAATGCTAACAAGGTTGTTGATGCATTAAGCAGGAGATGATTGATTCTGTAAGAATTTCAGGTGAAGACCTTGGGGTTTGAACACCTTAAGGAGATGTACAATGATGATTCGGATTTCAAGGAAGCGTATAAAGTATGTGTGAATCATGTCTTCAGAGACAAAAGCCAGTGGGCAGAACATTTGATTCAGGATGGGTTGTTGTTTAAAGGTAATCAACTATGCATCCCAAAGTGTCCCATGAGGGACAATATTCTGAAAGAGAAGCATAGTGGAGGTTTGGCTGGACATTTAGGCCACAAAAAAACATTTGCATAGTTGAATTGTTCACATTATTGGCTAGGTATGAGAACATATGTAAAAAGGTTCGTTAACAGGTGCAGAATTTACCAGCATGCAAAAGGAAAAAGACAGAACACATGATTGTATCAAACATTGCCAATACCAGAAAGGCCTTGGGATGCAATAAGTATGGATTTTGTATTGGGATTATTGAGAACCCAAAGAAGTTTTGATTCCATATTTGTGGTAGTGGACATATTTTCAAAAATGGCACACTTTATCCCATGCCAAAAGACAAATGATGCAACACACATTGCAAATCTATTTTTTAAAGAAGTTGTTAGACTTCATGGATTGCCAAAGAGCATTGTATAAGACAGAGACACCAAGTTTGTTGGGCATTTTTGGAGAACATTGTGGAAGAAATTGGGGACATATTTTTCCTTCATATCATCTTATCATCCTCAAACAGATAGATTTACTGAGGTAGTGAACATGATCTTGGGGAATTTGTTGAGGAGTCTAGTCACTGAGCATCGTACTCAGTGGGATCAAATTCTTCCACAAGCAGAGTTTTCTTACAATGATTCACTGAACAGAAGCACTCAAAAAATCCCATTCCAAATTACATATGGAATGCAACCAAGAGGAGTGTCTGAGTTGAGAGACATGGAACAAAATGAGTTCATGAGTGTTGGAGCAGAGGATTTCGCTGCAGAAATGCAAAAAATCCATATCCAGATCAGAGAACAGTTGCAGAACTCTAGCCAAGATTACAAGCATAGAGTTGATCAGCACAGAAGAGAGCTTAAATTTGAAGTGGGGGATTTAGTTTTAGCACATCTCATAAAGGAGAGGTTCCCAAGGGGAACATACAACAAATTAAATATGAAAAATATTCGGCCATGTAAAATCTTGAGAAAGATTGAGGCTAATGCTTATGAATTAGAGCTGCCGGATGTTGTGGGTATCTCACCCATATTCAACACATCCGACCTATATATTTACAGGGAAGATGAGGTAGGAGGACTCAAATATCAGCAAGGGATTCAGTGGGAAACATAGATGCCTATAGCAGAAAAGCCAGAGATGGAGAATATTATTGATCAAAGGATCATTAAGAAGATCGGAAGAAAGACTTACTATCAATATCTAGTCAAATGGAAAGGACACCCCATGGAGGATGCCAGTTGGATTAGTGAAGAAGATATCCAAAAACATGGAAGAACAGTGCAAGAACTCATGGACAAGAGTCCATGAATTTTTGTCCAGAGGAGTATGATGCAGGAGCAACCATATCAAAGGTGCTCGAGGAGGAAAAGGCAACGACCAACGCAAATTTTGAAGAATTCAAAATCTTGAAGGATGTGTCAAGTTCAAAAGTTTTGATGTGAATGTAATTAAAGAATCACTAAAAGAACAAGAAGGCGAAACCTTAATGCAAGATCGAGAAGGATTGCAATTATTTCAATGTATTTATGGACAATACAAATCTGTAGCGTTTTTCTCTTATCTGTATGTGCCTTTCATTTATTGTATGAGGCCTTAGTAGTTAATAGTCTTATTTTTATAACATAGCACTTAGATAGTTGGATGGAAAGCTCGATGAGCTCCTCTTTGTAAAATATATGTAAACTATATGTCCAATTATTATGATAGTGATGGTAAGAAGAAGATGATGTAGAGAGTATTATGGAATTTGTTGAAAACCCTTATGTACAAAGCACTCAATTTAATATAACAGAGAAGGCTTTGATCCAATTTCATGGTGTGTTGTGTTCATTGTGTTCATTTTATGAATGGTATGTTTTGCTATTTTCTTTCAGTCTCTATTATGTGTTTATGCTTATGAATGTTGAGTGAATGATTCTGAGAGGAAACAATAAGTTCAATTGTTTCTCTTCGTAAGGAAATCTGCAAGGAGTGTAGTGTTAGTCCACAATAAGTGCGTTGACAGGCTTCTGAGTTAATCTCATAAAATCTCAGGAGGGATACCGGGGTTTTACTATTAGTAAGGGTGCAAGGTTTGCACAGAAGCTACACAGGAGGCGCATAGGCTGAGTCGTTTGTTGGGCTTGTTAACTTGAGGAGAGAGTGGAAAATTCTCTGTTGCAATGAATGCACAGAGGTGGATAGATTTCTCTGAGAGAGAAAGGAAGTTTCGAGAAGTCCGCAAGGTGTGAGTGGGATGAAACCCAGAGAATATCTGATTTTTCAATGAAGGTTAAGCTCAGGATGGAGAGCGAGTACTTTTGTCCAGAGGAGAAGTTAAGCTCGGGAAGGATAGAGGTTTTACAATTTCTCAAGAAGGAACTCAATAGGTTGAGTCACCCTCGAGTTTCAAAAAACTCAGGAGGGAGAGCGGTATTTTATATTGGTAGTCGAAAACACTTGGGAAAGTTTCCTAAGGGTGGCGATTTCGAAGAATTCAAAGGCAGCGTGTAGAATCTTCAGCGTGAAAAAGTCGAAGCTCAGGAAGTTAGCGGCGTAGAAATATTCCAAAGGAAAGAGTTAACAAGGGAGTGTCGAAGGAACAGTGGAGACCCCTTTGGGGAGATCTTGATGCATTGACAACTGTTATATTAGGAGAAGAGAATTCGCAGTTTCGGAAAATATCAAGGAGTGAAGCATCAACTTCACGAATCATGAAGTGTGATCTGAGACATTGTTTGTGGAGGAAACATGGACTATCGATCTGACGCGAGGAGAGTTCGTAGTTCAGACTTCGGGAGAAAAGAGGTAAGCTATCTTCGGGAGACACGAAGGGTGAAGTCCCGAAGTTCTTGGTAGTTGGGCCCTAGGCCATAGACCAACGTTGCATTGAAGGGGCTAGAGGAGAGGAGCTAGCGCCCGTCAGATTTTAAATTCACAAATCGAGAGTTGGGAGAATCAATAGAGGTCTGCATAAAATCACCCAAACTCTGTAGTCCCAATGTACCTTTGGGTAAGCGCTTGGTCACATCTAGTGGTCAAGTGAGGAGAATCTTGTGCCCAAAATCAGTTCGCGCGAGTACAGGAGTTGGACCTATGTGAGTTATAGTTGGAATTGAGGTCTCTTGGGGACCCAAAGAACCATTTTGGTTCAGTCTTGTGAAAGATCCATCGAATGGGAGGTCAAGCATTTCCCGTTGAGGTGGGGTGTTGCATCAACATGGAAAAATAATTCAAGATTGTGTGGAAAAATAATAATCTAAGACCTCATGAATATCATCTCTTGGAATATCAAGGGATTAAATGGAATAAGTAAGAAAATACTTCTTCGGAATCTTATAATAGAGGAGAATATGGAAATTCTTTTCGTACAACAAACCATATGTGTAGGATCGAAAGTAGATCACATTCTAGCCCAATGTTGGAGACAAGCATACTCTATTCATATTGATTCCAGAGGGTCCACTAGTAGCCATGACATGCTATGAAATCTGAGCACTATAATATTAGATAATTTTTTTACCACTAGATGGACAATCTCTGTAGAATATTGGGCCATAGGATCAGATAAAGGGGGGGGTGCTAACAAATGTATAAGGTCCCCATCTCCAATCAGAAAATGTAATGCTCCCCTGACCATCAACCCCACTGGCTGGGCAAACGCTACTGTGCGGAACAACATCATTCTCATACTTAATTAATAACATGAATTTAAATCAAATTAAACACATTTCACTCAGAGTAAACACAAGATTACTACTAACATAAATAATCCCTGGCATTAACAATAATTCATATACACAATGGAATACATGATACATATAAGCATCACAGGCATGCAAAACATAATATTAATCATAAGTTGATACTTATCTTTGAAATTGTGGTAATTCTACCAACTATGTGCAGGCCTTCCATGAGCCTCCCAGCCTTAGACCACGCTGCTCATCACTCTCAACAGTAGGTCACCCTCGAGCTGGGACTAAGATCCACCCAAGGCAAGGAATCCTATTCTAGGCTAAGGTTACAGGGAAAACTGCACAGAATAACCAGAAGGATTCTTCCCAGGATGCCTTCTTACGCCCACTACTAATAGACTCTCATTCCCCACATGCATGTTCGACCCCGGAGTATACACCTTCACAAGCACAGTCCATCAGTGCTTCACCTCCCTCACTGGGCCTTAGCAAAAGGCAGAATCAGGAATTCTCAGAGCTTTGAAGCTAGTGCTGGACTCTCTCTTGGAGAAAACCACTTCCCAACAGACTCTCTCACCTGGAGGGAGTTGCTCACAGGCCTAACAACCTACTTTTTCTACCACACCCTTCGACTCAATTCCAACCAAGTGAGGGAAACCGCAACAACATCAAGCACTCAGTTAATGCTAGGTTGATGACCACAACAAAATACAAGCATAGTCCCACAAATGGCAACGACCAGACGCTAAAACACAACACACTCAGGCAATTATCCAGGTGTCGGGTTCTACAAAAGACACAAATCGGCTCACGGCTTACTGGTTACAGGATGCATGACAGGAAATTATGTAGAGGTCGAGGATGGAGGCCAAAGACAGAGACCATACAAAATTTACGGGAATACACCAAATAATCACAAAGGTATCATGATTTGGGTTTTCATTGTTGTGTATGATATGTCGAGCTCAGATGCAGAGGTCACACAATTTAGACAACGAATGATAGAATGGAGAATGAACCCGCTCAGACGCAATCATCCCCGGAAAGGATGGGAAGTGAACCCCCAACACGACTCATTTTTTGGGTTAAATCGCATGTGCCTGGATCGACACATGTCGCCCATGAAGCTGCATGCATTCCCTCAGCATGCGTTCCTCCCCAGGAACTTAGGAAAAAACATAGATTTCACATGGCTTTTTGGAATAATATTAAAAATATTATTCCCAAGGACTTAAGCCCCTAGGCTCAACACTTAGCCTCTCTTTCCAACCTTCCAACCCCCCAATCCCTTACCCACTTTGTGGAATCTTAGTCCCCCATCACTCATTCATCGTGGTCAGTCTACACGTAGTGGTGTTTATATTTTTATTAATGTTCTACATGATTACATATACAAAAGAAGGCTCTCGGCCTTAACACTTAGTCTCTCCAGCCTAATAACACATAAGCCCACCAGCTTATATAAACTTGGCTCACCAGCCTATAAAACATAATTACAATTCATAATGCAATATTTATACTTCATAGACATGATTTACAATAGGGCTCGGCCTTGGGGACATTACAATACCCTCCCCTTATTTTTGCACTATCTTTAGTGCAACTTTACACTGCATCTGCAAGCTTTTCAAAATTTTCAAAAAGATGCGGGTAATCTTCCCGCACACATATTCATGCTCCCATGTCAAGTCCTCAGGACTGTACCAGGTCCACTGGACCTTTACAAGCCCTATAGCTCAATTTTAGAGTTGTTTGTTTTTCCTGTCCAATATGCGCACTGGATGCACTTGCAGGACACCTTCTTGTTCCACCTGAATCGCATTCCAATCGATAACATGATTAGAATCTGGTATACATTTCTTAAGCAATGAAACATGAAACACATTATGTACAGTCATGGATGTAGGTAATGCAAGCATATATGTAACTGGCCCAATCCTTTCCAGGATTTCAAATGGCCCACAAAATCTGGCTGCCAACTTGGTGCAACTTCCCAGCTTCAGGGAACTCCTATTAGCTTTCACTTTCAGGAAAACATGATCATCCACTTTGAACTCTCTATGGTTTCTATTCTTATCATCATAACTTTTCTTCCTATCCTGGGCAGCTTTCAAATTCTTCTTAATTTTTATCATTTGGTCCTCCATCTCCTTGAGCAACTCTGGCCCAACTACTGTTCTATCAGCTGGATTATCCCAGCTCACTGGAGTATTACACTTTCTTCCATAAAGTGCTTCAAATGGGCTCATCTTCAATGATGCATGATACCCATTGTTGTAGGTGAATTCTACCAAGTGCAGGTAGTATTCCCATATTGATGGTTTTTCCATCACATACATTCTACGTATGTCTTCTATTACTCTGTTCACCCTCTCTGTATGTCCATCAGACTCAGGATGATAAGCTGTACTAAAGTTCAGATTCATTCTGAATCCTTTGAACAATCCTTTCCAGAAATTCGAGGTGAATTTTAGGTCTCTATCAGACACAATTGTTTTAGGAATTATGTGCAATCATGCCACTTCCTTTATGAAAATATCAGCAACATCTATTGCCTTGTGAGTAGTTTTCAGTGAAATAAAATGGGTAGCTTTTGTAATCTTGTCCACCACTACCATGATCGAATCATGTAGCTTGGTTGTTCTGGGCAATCCCGTAATAAAATCCATCGTTACTACTGTTAGTAATAATTCTAGTCATGGGTTTGAGAAGCTTTCGGCCCCGCTAGTCGCACAAATGCTCAAGCGTAGCCCGGAGAGTTTCTGTTTTTCCAAGTAGCGGGTCAAGCGAGTGGGCAAAGTTTTGATATTGGCAGCCGTGATCCATCCACGAAGCAGATCAATGGTCATCGGGATCTCGGGGTTGTCAATTCATCCGACATTTAGCAGTAAAGGGGTCCTTTCTATTGGGAGGATAATTATAAGCCGTCCGATCCAGGGGCGCGTGTCGCAAGGACTGGCCATCTCGGCGTTTCGCCCATCGTGACTTCAACACACAAAGGGCAGCCTTATTATTTC
>ML778257.1:220392-270682 GCA_009831015.1 Picea engelmannii
AGACTCAGTCCCTGAGTTAGAGTGATACCTCCTAGAGCCGTTATCTCCATTTGATCACCCTCCATAAACAAATCGTGACAAAAACTGATGGGCGTTGGGCTCTGCTCCTGCAAGCAATCCAGGAGTGACTTCTGACGCCAACAACTACTTCCCACTTCCACTCAGGAATGGGTAAAGGTTGCAACAACCCTACTGGGTGCTTATGCTCAGCTTTAACTTTCTGGCACTCCATACATCCGGCAATTTATTCAGCGATCTCTCTCTTCATACCCAGCCAAAAGTAATGGCTCTTGACCACTGCTACTGTTTTCTGATATCCGAGGTGCCCTAAATAAGGTACATTATGAATCTCCTACAAAATCATTTGTTTCAAGCACTGGACATTGGGTACAAAAATTATGTTCTTGTACAACAGTATTCCATCTGTTTCCAATTTATAAACTTCCATCTTCTGTGGCATCTTACCCTATTGTAACTTGGCTACCAATTCTCTGTACTACAGATATACATTTGCAGCCTCTAGAATTCTGCTTTTAATATTAGTCTGACACATGCTAATGGTTGTAGCATGTAATTCATGCACCCTCCTACTGAGTGCATCAACCACTTTATTCTCCTTTCCTTTGATATGCTTGATCTCAAAGTCGTACTCACACATAAATTCTAGCCACCTGCTTTGTCTAGCGTTTAAGGTTGGTTGATCAAACAAATATTTCAGACCATTGTGGTTTGTTCTCAATTCAAATCTCCTTCCCATGAGGTAATGTCTCCATTTCCTCAGAGCGTGAATGATTGCTACCAACTCCAAATCGTGAGTGGCATAATTATTTTCGTGCTCTTTCAGCTTCCTGGACTCATAACAGATTACAAATCCATTCTGACTAAGAACTCCTCCCAACCCTTCTTTACATGCATTTGTGCACACCACAAAATCCACATTTGGATCTGCAATTCTCAAGATTGGAGCGTTGGTTAATAGTTGCTTCAATCGTTGGAAACTTTTCTCACACTCTTTAGTCCACTAAAACTTGTCCTCCTTCCTTTGCAAGGAAGTGATAGGGTGAGCTATCTTTGAGAACCCTACGATAAACCTTCTATAATAGCCCGCTAGACCCATAAAGGATCTAACTTCTACCACATTCCTTGGTGCTGACCATTCTCTAATGGCCTAAACCTTCTCAGGATCCATGGTGATCCCTTCTTCTGAAATAATGTGCCCCAAGTAATGGATCTGCCTTTGATAAAATGAGCATTTTCTCAACTTGGCATACAGTTGGTGTTCTCTCAACACTTGCAACACCATCCTCAGGTGTTGTTCATGCTCTTCCTCTAACTTGGAATACACCAAAATTCCATCCAGGAAGACTATGACAAACTTGTCTAGATAGTCCCTGAATACACCATTCATCAAGCACATAAAAACAGCAGGTGCGTTCGATAGCCCAAACGGTACCACTGTGAACTCATAATGCCCATACCTTGTTCTAAAGGTGGTCTTGTTGATGTCTTCATCTTTTATTCTTACCTGGTGATATACTGATCTGCGATCTATCTTCGAAAATATTTTCGCACCTTTCAACTGATCGAAAAGATCATCGATCCTCGGCAAAGGATACTTGTTCTTGAAAGTTACTTTGTTCAACTGTCTGAAATCAATACACAGCCTCAATGTCTCGTCCTTCTTCTTCACGAACAGGACTGGGGCAACCCAAGGTGACACACTTGGGCGAATGTACCCCTTCTTTAGAATCTCTTCAAGTTGCAATTGCAACTCTTTCATCTCTGGCATACTCATTCTGTAAGGAGCTTTCGACACTGGAGCTGCTCCAGGCATCAAATTCACAGAGAAATCGATATCCCTTTTCGGAGGTAGTCCAGGTACTTCCTGGAATACATCTTCGAACTCTTTAAGTACCTCATGATCCTCAATAATTGACACCTTATCCTTAGGTGTTTCCCTCACATGGGATGCAAATAATTGACATCCTTTTCTATAGCACTTCTTTAGCTGCATTGCTGAGATTTCTCTAACAGTAACAACTCTAGGAATTCCTTGGACTGTTTTCCAATTCCCCTCCTCATCCAGGCATTTAAATTCCTTGTTACGACAGTCCACGAGGGCATCGTGCTGGTCCAACTAGTCCATCCCAATTAAACAGTGATAATAGCCTAACGACAGAATATTCAATTCAGCCTTCATGCTCAATCCCTTCATGTCCACCGGACAGGACTTAACCAACTCAGTGACTTTCCTCTTGGTCCCTATATCCAACTGCACTAACCAAGACTTTTCATGTTTGCTTCTTGATAAATGCAAAATTTCCACCACCCTAGGATCTACATAACTATGGATAGCCCCTGAATCAATTAAAATAACAAATGGTTGGTTGTTAATCATACCTTCCACTTCAATCATGTGCTCCTGAAATTTAGCTTGCTTATTGTCCAGGGCCGCATAGATCCTTGGCATTCTACTACCCATGTCCTCCACTATTTCAGCTTGTTGAACATTATGGACAGCTCTTGCTTTGCCATTTTTATGGGGACAATCTCTGTACTTTTGGTTCTCTTTACAGCCCCAACACTGAATGGGCGTCTGTCTCAGTCTTTGTTCTCCCACTTCAGCCATTCTCGGCTCTCTAAACGATGGATATCCTTGAGGACTATTTATGAAAAAGGGAGGTTTGTTTCCCTTCTTCCTCTGTTCTTTCTTAAACTTCTTCTGGTCATCCCAAGCCTTCCGAAAGGTAGGATTTTCTCTTTGTTGTTCATATAATCATTTCACTCTTCTTATTGTTTCTTCCATAGTCTTAGGATCATCATACTGAATCTTGTCACCAATGAGAGATGGAAGTCCACTCAAATACCTCTAAATCTTGACAGCCTCGTCTTTGATGAATGGAACATACTTCAGTAATTCCAAAAAACTTTGCTCGTATTCATCAATGGTCATGTTGCCCAACTTGAGTTCGAAGAACTCCTTCATATTTATATCATAGTATCTTTTAGTCGGGTATTTCCTCTTGAAATACCTCTTGAATTCCTTCCATGTGATATCTTTCTCTCTAATGTGCTGCATCTGCACAAGCTGATCCCACCACATGGATGATTTTTCTTTTAGTTGATACATCACAATTCTTCCTTCTTCTTGAGAGGAATAATTCTGCAGTTGGAAATATTTCCTCATTCCAAGCAACCATGTTTCGGCATCTTCCTCCTTCTTATGTTCTCCATCAAACGTAGGAGGCTTAATCTTGTTCATCTCCCCTTTCAATTCATCCATTCCATATCTTCGGTGTTTTCTGGTAGGGGATGGGCTTGAACTACTGTGTGATTCCTTATCAGAATTCTTTGGGGAGCGACGATGATGTCTGCTACCACTCCTCGATCTTCTTTTTCTCTAAGGGGTCCTGCAACTCCCTGTTTTTCTTGTTCCACTCTCCTTTTCCAATTTCCTTTCAATTCTTTCCAAGTTCTTCAACATCTTTAAGTTGAATTCACCCTGTCAATCCCTGATCCTCATGAGCTTTTGGCTATCGTCTCAGTGAGCCTGGGCTTCTCTCTGCAATCTTTCGATGATTTTCATCATATGTCCTTCCTTATCCATATATTTTCCATGCCCATTGGAGTTCGATCCTTCGACTCTAAAGTTGACATCCCTTCCTTCTCTTTCGTTCTATGAATTGGAGGAATCAACACCTCTTCCATTTCTATACTCAGTGTCAATTCATGACTATCCTGACACTCGTTGAACTCTGAACACACAACGTGCAGTCAACCGAAGTTTTTCAGGCCTTAACCCCTTAATAAAACTACAACATTCATAAACCAACGCGAATAAGAAAACATTTTGATTCCATGAATTTTCTGAGCTCTGTTTGGCTCTGTAAATTTTGAATGATAGCCCCCTCTTTCTTACTCCCTAACCCATGCGATCATGGGTCGTGACCAAATGCTAGACCACTAGTTGCTACGCAGATTTTTTGGCCTTCAAAATTTTTTAAGGCACACAGAACTATCTCCTGGAGTTCTGATTATTGAATTCACGAAATCAGGTGGATCAACAGTCCATGTTTACTCATCCTACAAAGGATGAAATCCACTGTGGTCTTTCTGTCATCAAGGTTTTCGGGATTTCAGGATTTCGGGGCTTCGGGGTTTCAGGTTTCGGGGTTTTGGTCCTAGAGGTTCTCACACTCGCTTCCCTCTCCAACTCCCGACTCCTAAAATTCCAACCTCTCTCCCCTGGGCCCACAGCGCAACTGTCACTAACCATAGTGGTGACATGCGGTGTACTTAAGAAGGTCCACGTTACCTTCAACGACATCATCAGGTCCCACCATGCTCACTTTTATTTTCGACCCACTGGCACGTGGTACACACCCATGTGTACACTTCCATCTCAGTGACGTCAACTCGACCCACTACTTTGGCTCTTCAGGATTTCGTGATTTCGGGCTTCGAGAGTTTGTGCATCAGCACAATCCACTTCTCCCGTGAAATGCATAAATTCTTCCTGGACAATTAACGGTCTAGATCTCTCCTTGATCAATGGTTGTGATCTAATCGGGAATTCACATTTTCGCAAATTCTCACGAACTTTCCCTTTGACCTTTTCAATTCACGATTCAGCGAAATGTTGATCACTCTCCATGTGTCCTTTCCGATGGATAGTCCTGACGAATTTAGGATTTCGTGTATCACGATTTCCACACTCCTATTCAACTCCAAAGGGTTTTAAGCCTTGTGCACGTTCTCCATATCTGACGATCATGAGGGTTCTCCTTTCCTCCCGAACATATCCAATGGCTCCAACACTTCTGGTGTGGAGTTCTCTCTCTACATGGTCAATTACCACGTCGGCTGCAATTTAATCTGCCACTACTCCTTCTGAGCTTCTTGACACAACCAAGTAACTCCTTGGCCCTCAGATACATTATGAGGTCTAAAATTATTCCCCCAGACACAATTTCTTCTCAAAACCTCAGTCCAAGGACCACTTATCCGGCCCATCTAGGCTCAACGTTAAAACTAGGATCTGATACCAAACTGTAACACTCCCCCAGCCATCAACCCCACTGGCCAGGCAAATGCTACTGTGTGGAATAACACCATTCTCATACTTAATTAATAACATGCATTTAAATCAAATTAAACACATTTAACTCAAAGTAAACACAAGATTACTACTAATATAAATAATCCCTGGCATTAATAGTAATTCATATGCACAACAGAATACATGATACATATAAGCATCACAGGCATGCAAAACATAATATTAAACATAAGTTAATACTTTATCTTCGAAATTGTGGTAATTCCACCAATTACATGCAGGCCTTCCACGAACCTCCCAGCCTTAGACCATGCTACTCATCACTCTCAGTAGTAGGTCACCCCTGAGCTAGGACTAAGCTCCACCCAAGGTAAGGAATCCTAGTCTAGGCTGAGGTTACAAGGAAAACTGCATAGAATAACTGGAAGGATTCTTTCCGGGATGCCTTCTTACACCCACTACTAACATAATCTCATTCCCCACATGCATGTTCTACATAGAGTATACACATTCACAAGCACAGTCCATTGGTGCTTCACCTCCCTCTCTGGGCCTCGACAACAGGCTAGATCAGGAATTCTCAGAGCTCTGAAGCTGGTGCTGGACTCTCTCTGGGAGAAAACCACTTCCCAACAAACTCTCTCACTTGGAGGGAGTTTCTCATAGAACTAACAACCTGCTTCTTCTACCACACCCTTTGACTCAATTCCAACCGGGTGAGGGAAAACACAACAAAATCAAGCACTCAGTTGACACCAGAATGATGACCACAATAGAAAGCGGGCATAGTCCCACAAATGGCAACAACCAGACGTTAAAACACAGCATGCTCAGGCGATTATCCAGGTGTCAGGTTCTACAGAAGACACAAATCGACTCACGGTTTACCAGTTACAGGATGTGTGACAGGAAATTATGCAGAGGTTGAGGATGGAGGCCAAACGCAGAGACCAGACAGAATTTATGGGAATACATTGGACAATCACAGAGGTCTCATGGTTTGGGTTTTTAGTGTTGTGTGTAATATGCCAAGCTCAGACGCAGAGGTCACACAATTTAGACAACGAACAACAGAATGGAGAACGAACCCACTCAGACGCAACTGTCCCCGGAAAGGATGGGAAGCAAACCCCCAACACGGCTCATTTCCTGGGTTAAATCGCATGCGCCTAGGTCGACACATGTTGCCCATGAAGCTGCATGTGTTCCTCCCCAGGAACTTAGGACAAAACATAGATTTCAAATGGATTTTTGGAATAATATTAAAAATATTATTCCCAAGGACTTAAGCCCCTAGGCTCAACACTTAGCCTCTATTTCCAACCTTCCAGCCCCCCAATCCCTTACCCAATCTGTGGAATCTTAGTCCCCCATCACTCATTCATCATGGTCGGTCTGCACACAACAGTGTTTATATTTTTATTAATGTTCTGCATGATTACATATACAAAAGTAGGCTCCCATCCTTAACACTTAGGCTCTCCGGCCTAATAACACATAAGCCCACCAGCTTATATAAACTTGTCTCACCAGCCTATAAAACATAATTACAATTCATAATGCAAGCTTTATACTTCATAGACATGATTTACAATAGGGCTCAACCTTGGGAACATTACATAAAAGCATTCTTTCATGAAGAGATTGGAGAGCGTGGGATATATTGTTAGAGGTTGGAGATGGATTCTCAAGGGCAATTTCAATACAATACTCTCTCTGGAGGAGAAAAGAGGAGGTATCCACTGGTTGGAGGGAGACAGTGAAGTTTTTCAAGCCTTCATCGATGGAACCCAACATATATATCGCTTGGACAGATTCCTCATTTTAGAACCCTTAATTATGGATGGAATCCTGATGGAAGCCGACATTTTAATTGTGGCAGGATTAGACCATTGGCCCATCTAGCTACATATTGATATCACTAGAAATCTGTGTCGTAAGCCATTCCGCTTCCAAACTTTTTGGTTGACCCATCAGGACTTTCATGAAAACATTCATCAATGGTGGTCAAATGCAACCATATCTCATGGATCATTGTTGTATAAATTTCAACAGAAACTAAAGAACTTCGAGAAGAACTTGAAGGAATGGAATAAGAACACCTTTGGGAACATCTTCCAAGTCCAACATGATCTTTAACAACAAATGAGAAATATTCCGCAAGAGATCATCGTCCAAGGGAACATTGAGAAACTTCAAGAAGAAAGGGCTCAAATAAAACAATAGTTGGAAGACAGGTACACCCAGGAAGAAACCCTGTGATGTCAAAAGTCTCATTTCGAATGGCTCAAAGAGGGGGGGGGGGATTGAAAGTGTTTTCAAAGATCCATGATCCAAAGAAAAAACTTTAATCACGTCACCAAGTTAGAGGATTCTTAGGGCTAGGAAATTACTTCTCATACAGACATCGAGGGAGAGTTGGTCAATGTTTATCAAGATCTTCTCTTTGAACCAAGGGTGGACCGATTCGAAGCCATTGACAATATTACACGACATATCCTTTCTCTCATCACCATTGAAAAAAACATCACTCTCATGAGACCAATCACGTTGGAGGAGGTAGATTTGGCAATTAAAGAGATGCCAATGGGTAAAGCTCCATGTCGTGATAGTTTCACAACACATTTTTTCCATCATTGTTGGCACCTTGTAAGGGAAAACATTTGGCAACTAATTGAAGACTCCAGGTGCTCTGGACAGGTACTCCCTTCTTTCAACACTACCTTCATCACTCTCATCCCAAAGGATGAAAGATTCACTCACCCCAAACAGGTCAAGCCCATTGCACTATGCAACGTCATCAACAAGATCATAACTAAGGTAATTTCTCTAAGACTCAAACACATTCTTCCATTTATCATTTCTCATGAACAGTCAGGTTATGTAGAGGGATGCCAAATTATGTATAGCATCATTTTGGCCCATGAAGTTGTGCATTCTTTTAAATCCACAAGAACCCCATGCATGCTCATCAAAATTGATCTTTCCAAGGCCTTTGACAAGCTTAGATGGCAGTATATTCATTCCCTTCTTTTGGATTTTGTCTTTGTTGTTGAATGGGTCATTTGGATCATGAATCTTACATCCTCTTTTTTCTTTTCCATTCTATTCAATAGTGTCCCATCGAGACCCTTCTCTCCCACCTAGGGTATCCGTTAGGGAGATCCCCTTTTTCCCTTCCTTTTTATCATCATGGTTGAGGGATTAAGCCATTACATCAAAGCTGTTATTTATGAGGGCTCCTTGAAGATTCTTACCCTGCATGGTATGAAAACCCTATCTCTCATAGTCAATTTGTTGATGATACCATGATGATGGGATCTTCCATTGCTCGTGAATCTCGCCATGTCCTTGAGATCCTAAAATAATTCAGTGAGGCCTCGGGAACCTCAATCAATATTGAGAAATCCAAAATATTCTTCCTCAATACCCCTCGGGCGGTCCATCCCTTCATCACTAGGACTTTGGGCTTCAGTCGGGGCTCCCTTCCATCCAAATATTTAGGTGTTCCTCTCATAGATAATGTGTCCAGGAATAGGTCATTGGAGGGCCTTCTTGCTTCCCTTGAAGAAAGGATGAATTCATGGACCTTTTGAACTTTAAATCTTGTTGGTCATGTGTTTCTCCTCATGTCTTTCCTTCAATCCATTCCCATATCCATATTTTCATCCTTGGGTTCCCCTAAATATGTTCTAAATACAATTATAAACATTAAACAAAATTTCCTTTGATAAGGTACAAATGAGAGACGCAAATAGGATTTGGTCAATTGGGGGGGACTTTGTAAACCTAAACTAGCGGGGGGCTTGGGTTTGAGAGACCCTCATCTTCTTAATCTGGTCCTAGGGTCCAAAATATGGTGTCATTGGCTCAAGCACTCTCAAGACCTCTGGGTCCATCTTTGGAGACACAAGTACTTTCCCACCCTCGAGGAATATCAACTTATTAAATGGAATGAATGACAAGAAGCCTCCTTAATATGGAACACTATAAGAAAAAACCAGTCTCTCACACATGACCATGCTTTTTGGGAGATTCGTGGAGGCCACAATGCCCTATTATGGACAGACTCTTGGCAGAAAATTTCCCCTCTCATTCAATATCAACAACTATCATACCTCCATATCCATACAAATTGGGTTGGCCTAAAGCATGTTGCATATTTTTGGAAAGCCAGCCACCCAACCTCGACATGGCACGAAAGGAAAACCACCCCGGAGGACCTTGGCATCCCTTCTGAAATTGATTTATCACTCTCTCCAGAGGAAGCGCACCTCTGCAATATTAAAGTCAAGCATGGACCTAATATGCTAAGGTGGGGCCACTCTCCTAAAGGATTCTTCATTATCAAAGAGGGAAGTAGCTTGAAATCTTTTTTTAACATGCTACCGAGGGATATGATCTAGAGCAATATTTGGGAAGCCAACCTCTAACCCAAAGTCAACACCTTCCTTTGGCTTGTTTCCCACAAAAGCATCCTCACTTGGGACAACCTAAAGAAACGTGGATTTTTTGGGCCTTATGTCTACGCCCTTTGCCTCCAAATGGAAGAATCGATGGAACACCTACTAAATTAGTGTCCCTATGGATCTCAACTCTGAGACCAAGGAGAAAAATTTATGTGCACCTTCGATCGTAATAAAAATAGTGGTATTGAAACAATTTCTAGATGGCGGGAAAAAAACTTCAAAAACCCAATTCTCAACTGCAGTTGGCAGGTGCTACCAGAATTTATATTATGGCATATTTGGAAAGAGAGAAATTGTAGGATTTTTCGTTCCACTTAGTTTCCTTGGGGGTCAGTATGGACCAAAATCAAGGAGAACATAGTGGAGACAATTAAAATTGTTATCTGGACATAGGAGGATCTTTTATGCAACTCTAATGAGAAACCCATCTTTATGGAATGGGATCTACACATTTCCCTTGCCTCTTCTCCCAGTCATGTGTGCCCGCCATCCCCTGACAGCCCTAATCCTTGGTCCTACCCCCCCTTGGGTTTTTTCAAGCTCAACTTCGATGGGGCTTCCAAGGGAAATCCATGCTCAGATGGTTTCAACATTGTCTTTAGAAATGATTAGGTGTCCATCCTACACATACTTGCAAGCAACATAGGACATGGTACAATTAATTTTGTTGAATTATGGGCCCTCATATGAGGCCTCCAGATCACTCATCAAAACAAATTCTTCAGATTCATTGTGGAAGGGGACTCCCAAGTGATGTTGGGCTTGCTTTCTAAGCTCCTTAGCGGCTCCACACGAGATACAATATCACCTAGCTGGATACTTTCAAGCAGTATGGAACTCTTTCACTCTCTTCTCTAGACACATCTTATTCTAATCCCATCTCATGTTCATTGTGATGCAAAAAAATTGGCGGAAAAGTTGGCCAACATTGGTGTGTATCAAGAGGTGGAGGATCTTGAATGCATCTCAAGTCAACATCTGAATCATCCCACTCTTCTGGAGTGTATATCTCTTGTAGAGAAAGAAGACTCTTCTCTGAATGGGGTGACATACAATGAATATGGGTAGTGATTTGGGTAATAGAGGTTGTGGCACTTGACAACACGAGACTCAAGGTATTTACGAAGGAACTGGGATGTATCTTCTATTTAAATTGAGGAATAATGACACCAAGTACTCGCAGCAGGAAAATCTATGTCAAGAGCATGAGTATATCTTTGTTGAGGTCATCGATCTTTACTCTTGGTCTTTTCGCACTATGAGGGAATTAACACATCTCCACCAGCCATGCATAATGGAAAGATGGTTTATGGAGTATCAAATGAATGTGGATTCCTCTTACACTCAATATTGCCTCTTTCAATATCGGTTTCAGAATAACACTTGAGCAATTTCCTTCTGGTTGTCTATGATTTCTACTGTGTCTACAACGTCGCACCAACAAGGGAGATCCAAGTGAGGTAGGGGTCACTACAACCCTCCTGGTTGTTCTACTCCAGACTCTAACAGTGAAAGAGATTATTGTATGCGTCATAATATGGCCAATTCTCCTCAGGCCTCAACATCCAGCCGTTAGTAGGATAGTGGACACAAAATAAATGGTTGGGGTTGTAAGATTGAATGGTTTGATCATAAAGGAAACGCTTTAAGATTTTCTCCTCACTAGTTTCCAGGCTCACCTTCCTCCTCTAGGGCCCCTCATTCTACTCCAAAATATTCCCAAAGAAATGAGAAGGAGGACCTCTCATCAGGTCCACATCGCTCGTCGTTCGACGTGCACAACCAGCAAGTCATGGGCGCTTTGGCCATATTGCAACAATTGATATTCAAAGTCTGCAATGAGATATCCAACCTCAATTACAAAATTGATCTCCTGGAACATCGAGTCACCATGCTTGAGGCAATGCACGACACTAAATATGCTCATCATTTAAAGCACAACCTGCCAGCTTGGGATGGATTATATATGCAAAAGCTTATTCTCCTTCCTTTGGATCACCAGGGTGAATCCTCGCCCAACGACCATGTTTAATTGTCTTGTCTAGATGTTTTGCTTACTGTGGTTATGATATCACTATAGCTTTGTATTTTTGGCCATATTCCTGGCTAGGATTTTACTGTTTACATGTGTTACTAGTTTAATATTTTTTGGCCCTACAAGACATTTCAAACTAAACATTAAACTGGGGTCGAGTTGGTTTCCATTTTTTGACAACTCAAACCCTAGTAGATAATTGTTTGCTTGATATTTCTCTTCATAACAAGTAATTTATAAAAAACTTACTTAAAAAAATTAAAATTATTTATAAATATATAAATATAGATTATAATTTTTTTATTACTTCTATTTATAAAAAAAATTATAAATATATTCATTCAATGAATGGATGGATATATTATAGAGATAAGGAAGCTTTCTTTTTGTGTGAACAAGGCAATGTTATTCCAAACGAATAATTTGGATGGTGATTAACATAGAAGATCCATAAAGTCGGTAACAATTGTTATACCATTTACATGTTTATTCTGACCATTATTTGTATTTATTTACAAGTTGAGTCAATAAAATATCAATTATTATGTCTCCTAATAATTAGTGTGGAAAAATAATGTTATTAGTCCCTGTCGAAGGCCTAGTAATTAGTGTGGAAAAATAATGTTATTAGTCCATGCAGAAGGCCAGGACTCTTGCAATCGATTCATTGTTGACCATGTATTACTTAACATTTGACTTAAAAATATTTTTCCATTCTCCAATGTTGTACATAGGATAAACAAATTAACTATTATTTTTTTTATTAAATTACTTTTAGAAGGAAAGCTATTGGCTTACACATTTGGAGTCTTATTATCGAGCCAATGTAATTTTTTCATTCTTAAAGTCTATAACCTAAAGTGGAGAGTCTGGAGTCATTGCTTTGCCCCACAAAATGTAATATTACATTCTTATATAGTCTATATAACCTAAGTTTTAACTTTGGGTTATAACTTTATTTCACCTCTATGTGATTAAATTTACTACTTCATTCTTCATTAAATTCACTGCAATGATTTATGTCAGTGCTTTAAATGTTGAGCCAGGATTTTGTCTCACCATCTCACCACGTGTCTGTTGAAGGCCTAAGATATTGATCACTCTGTAATGATATGATCTAGATAGTATTCTCGATCCCCTCATTGATCAGTGCATTAATGCACCAATTTCTCTGCACCACCTCACCGGATTTGATCTTCATTGCATCATTATCGCCTCATAGCTAAGCACTCCCCTGCTGCTAGGGATGAATTCCAACCTAACCGGATGAAGCTGGGATAGAAATGTCGGTTCTTGAAGATGCTGCCCCAAATGAAAGAATATTGCAAACCAGAAGAAATGAGATTGCCCCAACTAGACAAATCAATATGACATGACCAATCAATCTAACATGAAGGTTCATTGTTAGAAATATGGAACTGTATTAGAAGTGAAACTATAGAACTTTGGAACAAAGTTATTCAAAAAAAAATATGGCTTCAGTGTTTTGACCAAGTATGCAGCTTTATCATTTATAAAATTGTAAAAAAATATCAAAATAACAACAACCAATAGATTTAGATGCTATAATATATACCTGTGTCTTCATTCAATATGCTTAGAATGTACTATGTACTAAACTGTTGGATCTACTCCTACAACTTCACCAACTGCTTAGCTATAAACATATCCACACAGAAAATGAATCGTTCAATGCCAAGCTCCAAATACAAGTCGAATTCCATCTAGTCGAGATCATCCATTCTAGCCTTTAATCATCCCTCCAACCTTTAGTCACCATGTTCCATCTATCCAACAACCACCGCAGGGAGTCCCTTCAACCTTTAGCCACCACGTTCCATCAGTCCAACAACCACTAGTCCAACAGCCACCGCCCTTCTTGCAGGGATTGTAATGCAAAAAGTAGATGGTTTGCAGAGCTCTATATAAACATTAAAACCTTTAGCATTTGAGTAGGAGATTTCAATATATGAATAATAAGAGATAGTACGTAGAGGTATACATTAAACCCTCCCCTGCACATTTATACACAGAACACCAAAAATAATAAAATTTTACCTCGTCCCTGGGCCTTGTGTATCAATGTATGTTTCTACGCATTTTCTCTTTAGTTGGTGGTCGTTCTCTAATTTTCCCAACTGAGTAAGTTGTTGATTCCATACCTACCCATATAAAGAGGTGATACCTATGCCTACCATTTGGATACGGATTTGAGTATTCCTCTGGTTAAGCTTGCAATAAATCAAATATATTAGATAAGTACATATAGGAGTGGTCTATTGTCCGCAGCTTGAAACACACTCAAAAAAACAATGTATACAACAAAATAGATTTAGGAAAATCTCTCAACCTGCACAACTATGCAATGGATACACCATTCAAAGGAGAAAATGAGTTGTTCCTAAAGAAAAAAATAATGCACTGAATGGACACCGTCACTCACTGAAGAAAAAAGATGCTTACAGTTTTTAGCGTGTTCCCAAAGGGGAAAATAATATTTAAAAGACACCACTAAATGAACGATGCTCATTGCATAAAAGTTGTAACCAGTGGTAGTTTCCAAACTGATCATCATAATTGTTCTCTACGTTTCTCTTGAAGATGGCTAAACAATTCCTTGATAATGTGAGACATATTTATGTTTTAAGCTATTTTCTAACTGGTATCCAAAATTTTTACATGATGATGACTATGGAGCTGGAGTAGTGGTGAATGGGAATGGATTTGGTGTTCAATCTTTGCAATTGCAAACAACCCATTGATATCTCTAGCCATATCCAAATCATAAACACAACCAACACACTAATTTAATTTATGGGAATGTAATTTTATATATATAGTCCAGGCATGGATTGAATTTTAATTCCTCTAAAATCAATTGCATTACATCTTACCTGATTCTGATGGACTCGTTGATCGATTTGGTAGAGAACGCAACTTTTCTAAAAAGAATGTACATTAGACAAAATTCTTTGCACCTTATGGCGGTGATAGAATACTTGAGCAAGATATAGTTTGGGATGGACATAGTAGAACTAAGTTCTGACAACCCTAATGTATTAAAGAAAACAAATTTTTGAGTTGTGATCAGTCGTTTGATATTCTATTTTTGGGTAAAATATATCAAACTGTGTCGACCAAGTGTGAAGATCAAGAAATACACCAGTGTAAGACCTGCAAGCAGTCATGTAATTTCACTATCGAATAGCTAGAACATACAAGAATGGAAGCGAATGTAAAGATGTAAAGATTTAAATGCTAGAAAGTTGGATCTTACCTATATGCTATCAAATATTGTTCTAATCCACAGGTTTAGATGGTTGTGTGCATTGCAGTGGGTGCAATATCAATATTGAAAAGGTTGCATGATGTGTATGTTTCCATCCGACGGTGACTATGGATCGTGGTTTATTACTCCATCCATATATAACTCTTCGATGCCCTTGCTCCTGCTTCTTGCTTTGCTTTTGCTGGCACGGGATTGAGAAATGGTGAGTATTCATTTTCCAAGGCCATACCTCTACGACTCTGCAAAAATGAGAAGTTAAAATATTTGTATTGAAAGAAAAACTAAATGGAGTGGGACCAGTTATTTAAAGGCATACCATAAAGGCAAAAGCTAGGACAATTGCTCCACCTACTTCTATAGAATATTCACCATAGTCAATCAGAAGGTATGGCTTGTTAATCATGGTTTTAGACATTAAACAAATCTCCCATCTATCGTTGAAGTAATTGCATAGTTATCCATCTGGCTTAGCATGGTTTCCATGTGATTATCCATGTGGCTTGGCACTTGCATGGTTGACAATTGTTCCATTCTAGTTATCCATCTGGCTAGGTCTCATCTTTGGAAGAGATCTCTCACCTTCATGCATTGGCTAAAAGTGGGACCCCGGCCTAAGAGATATGCTTTTGTTTTCTTTTTTAATTATTAGTCCCTGCCATGGGACTGTAGAAATGAGTTTGCTTTTGATGTGACATTGATGTGACATTAATTTTCCTTTTACTATAAATTTATGTATGTAATGTAATGTTTACATAGGAAAACAAATATATATTTTTGGATATAATAAAAATATTTGTGTTTCTCATTTCTAATTGGTTGATAGAATTGAAGTGTTATTGCTCCCTTCACGTCTTTCAATATGTAGAATTAATTACATAATCAATGAATTTTACATCACCGCATCTAAATATAAAAAGTTGTACTATGTATTTATTATTATGCATTATTATATTTATATTATATTTATTATCTAATATATTATTTATTAATATATTTATAATATATTTATTATATTTATATTATATTTATGAATATTATAGTTCCATTCAACTTACAATTCATTATACATTCTGAATAACAAACAACCCTCAATTATTATCTTTTGACAAAAAATATTCATTACTTGTGCATTTAGTTATATTAAGTTTAATTGTTCAACATGTATTTCCCAACTAACTTGGCAGGGATTGCGTTGTCATGCAACCCTTGTTACATATTCAAATATTTTTTACTAATAAATACTTACAGAATTCGAAGCGACCTATTAGATAATGGCTATGCATAGAGCCTTAATCATTCTTTTATGATCTCATTGATCCCAGAGGTTCGTTTTCATTTATTCTCTATCTTTCGCAGTTCTTGCTCAATGATTTGGATTGAAGTCTTGTTTGCAATAGGTAAAGAAATGATTTGGATTGAAGTCTTGTTTACAATAGGTAAAGAGTAAAGTACCCCAGAAGATGAGAGAAGGGGCTTCAGTTATTATTTTGTCACTGTTATTTATATCTATCTATCTCAATCCATTAGAGGCAGTGTTTCTTTCTCAATCTTTCTAAAGTTGGGTTTAAATGGTTTGCAGTGAAATTGGGGAGATGAGATGACAAGCCAGAGGATGAAAAATAAGTATGTACATTCTTAGCTTGGACCTGGAATTAGGTAGAATTCTAGTTTTCTCATAGTCTTTGAAATTATGTGGCATTGACATAAATAATATCTAAAGATCTAGTAAGAGCTATCACACTAGTGCAGTTGAATTGGTAAATATAATGACCTCTTAATTTATTTAGTCTATTTTATTCAGTTATTTCATTTACTTGTGAATTGATATAAATAATATGTAAAACTCTCATAATAATATTATTATTCATTTAGAAACATTTTCCTCCTCAATCACTATTACTAAAAAATCTCAAACGATTACTGAAAATTCTCAAAAATGAGATTGAAGAAATATTATTAACCAGCTGTTGAAAACATTGATGTGTATTTTTATGTAATTATTTTTGTGTATTTAGAGGACTTTTCTTTTTTAACTTCAAATAAAACTCTTTTTTTAACTTGGAATACAACTAAAACTTCATCAACCAGTTGATGTGTATTTTTATGCAGGGGGCCTTTCCTTCCTTTAACCTTGAATACAGTTGAAACTAGATTCAAAAAAATAATATTTTTATGTAACTTATAAATTCTTAGTAGCATAAAAGCCCTATATCTACTCTTAAACATTGGAGGCCTTTTCTTCCTTAAGTTTTGAGGGCACCTAAAAATTATTCAAGTTAAACCAACGCTCAAAATAATATATTTCCATCAAACTCTCAAAATCATATCTTTCCATATCCACATGACTGCATGAAAGCACTAGAATTTTATTCATTTTAAAGGCCTTTTCTTCCTTGAACCTTGAAAACAACTAAGAATTATTTCATTGTAGATTTTAAGTTTGTCAAATTGAACTTGCCCCGGTGTCTCTCTATTTCCTTTTTTTAATTTTTAATATGAGAGGCCTTGCTCTTTAATTCATCTTTGAATATAGCTCCCTAACAGAGGCAAGGGAAGACACGTAGGATTTTAAATTTGGGAGTGGTTGTTTGTTTGTTGATGCGATCTTTTTTATTTGTTTTTTCATATGATCCACCTTTCTAGTTCCATTAAATGGAATGGAAATAAATTATGTATAATCATGTTTTGTTAGATAGTTTAGGAAGACTAGAAATGACTGTAAACATTAATTTCAAATAGTTGATGGACTCTTTGGTGTGAAAGTTGTGGAGTAGTGTAGGAAGCAACTTATAATTACAAGAGTAGAGAGGAGGCATCTCATACTCCCTATATCTCTAGAAATAGGTACATCCTTGCAAAAAATGGGATCACTAACTAAAATATTTAACATAATCTTCAGTGTTGAAGAGTTAACTTGTTATCAAAACTTTATTGTTGAAGGACACACTTTTAGACATAACGTTTTTTGAAGGGTAATATGTACACTCAAAATGTCAAAAAAAATTTGTTTGATGTGTAAAAATGAATTGAAATTCCAACCCTGCTCTCAACTAGCTTTCTCTGTCTTTTTATTACTTGGATTCCTCAATTATCTTTCTCTGTCTTTATTACATTTTTCAGAATGTACTCACACACTTTTCAGAATGTACTCACATGTGGTACAAGTGTCCCAAATGGTTTAAGCTACAATCTACTCAACATATGACTGCTACTATATACTCAAATCCAAATGGTATCATAAGTATATGGAATCCAAATAGTATCATACGACTATGACATACCAAAAGTAAAATATACTCAAATCCAGATGGTATATTAATACCATACCAATCCAAATAGCATTCCAATCTTTGGAACCAATATCCATGCACATGACCTTTTCGGCGGGGACATCGCCACTACAGTGGCTCTTGTTCCAATGGGTGTCTTTAGTATTGATGCAAAGAAACCAAAATATATAGCATTCAT
Source organism: Picea engelmannii (assembly GCA_009831015.1). NCBI lineage: Eukaryota > Viridiplantae > Streptophyta > Pinopsida > Pinales > Pinaceae > Picea > Picea engelmannii. The sequence continues at coordinate 238,713 of ML778257.1, forward strand.
TTACCCAGTTACAAATATGTTTGATGCTTTGGTAAGTTTGGATGCCAGAATACATCTTATCCAGATCATTCAAATCATTCAATGTTAACTAATAGACAGTTAGGGCTTTGAATTCCACTATTTTCTGGCGTTTGGACTGGCTGTGTTTTGGCTGACAAGCTAATATTTTTTTATTAGTGATAATGTCCATGTTTTAAATTGAGATCAGAGTAGTTGTTGATGCCACGAGTCTACTTCGAGCTGCATGGGTTTCTTTTCCAACAAAAAATTACTCATTATATTGATATATAATTTTTTTCTTGTCTGATACAACTCGAAGGTAAAACCAGACTAACGACTTGGAGGTACCAAAGTCCAAATAAAGGATGGAAAAAAAAAACCCAAAAGAGGCAGATATAACTCTGTACCCCTCATCAACCACACCATAACCTAAAAAAAAGAATGGAAAAAACCAGACAGCTGCATGCCCCAATAAGGACATGAAAGTGTTACCCAACACTGCACATCCCGAAAAGGACCTCAAAGTGTTACTTAACGCAGCACGCCTTGAGCGAGGACCTCAAAAATCTTTCCCAAAACCTCTTCTAAAATGTGGAAGATAAAAGGCACAAAAACAAGTTGCCTCTTCCTGCAAAACAACCAAGCCCAACCACCAGAGGATCAAAGGAAACGACTTGAACCTCCAAGAAAACCCATCACATCCAGACTACTATCCAGACTATTGCAAACAAGTAAAAGGATCTGCTATATTATGAGGATGAGGTTAAAGATAAGATTAGACATGTAGACATGGAGGAAGATATGATGCTATATTATGAGGATGAGGTTAAAGATAAGATTAGACATGTAGACATGGAGGAAGATATGAGGATAAAGATAAGATTAGACATGTAGACATGGAGGAAGATATGAGGATGAGGTTAAAAATAAAGATAAGAATAGAGATGAAGGAAAATAAGGAAAATACTAGGGTGAGATTAAAATAAAAATGAAGATGAAAAAATATATCCTGAAAAATTGATTCATAATGTAAGAAGTTGAGGATGAGTATCTAGAAAGATCAAAAAGATAGTGAACCAAACCTGTTCATAATAAAGTAAAGATTGAAAAATATGATAAACAAAACTTGTTCATGGTGTAATAAGCTATGTCCAATATCTCCTCCCTATTCTTACTAAAGATATATCTCCTTATTTCTTATAAAAATTTCTATATCATAAAAAAATAAAATATATTAAAAAAATAAAATAAAATATATCTTTTCAAATTTCACCTTATTTAAATACATACTTTTCGTTGTTTTGAAATTTTATTTGATTGATGGGTATATCTATCTTTCATGTTTCTTTAATTAAGTGATGCATTTATTAATCTTAAAAATAAAATTTAGAAAATCTAGAAATAAACCAATTATATATTAACACAATAAATTTACAAAACAATATAATAAATACTTATATATAAAATTTTATAAAATATTTTATATAACATATATAATTGATTTTTGTAAAAATTCAATATAGTTTAGGTACACTTAAAAAAAAAAAAATTATGCTCAATTAAATATGAGACAAGATGTGGAATCCATGCAAATAAAAAAAGTATATGCTTGTTTTTTAACATTTTATAAACATAACTTTTTATGTATTATATTTGAGACAAGATGTGGAATCCATGCAAATAAAAATATATATGCTTGTTTTTTAATGTTTTATAAACATAACTTTTTATGTATTATATTTTATAAAAATATGCACCATCTGCATATAATAACTTACTCCTAGATATGATTGGCCAAAATATTAACGACTTGCTGGTAGTTATACAAAACATAAAATAATTTTGAAGTATAGCTAGTGCATCATGTTTGGAAAATTGATTTGAAGACACTGACTTGCGTTTGTGCTTATTCCAAAGAGTGTCTTTAATATTGATCCAGAGAAACCAAAATCTTTGACGTTTATTTACCCAATTACTGATATGTTTGACGCTTTGGTAAAGTTTGGATGCCAGAATAAATCTTATCCAGATCATTCAAATAAATTCAATGTTAACTGATAGATAAGTAGGGCTCTGAATTCCACTATTTTTTGGCGTTCGGACTGGTTGTGTTTTGGCTAACAAGATAATATATTTTTATTAGTGATAATGTCCATGTTTTAAATTGAGATCAGAGTCATTGATGATGCCACGAGTTTACTTCAGGTTGCATGGGTTTTTCTTCCAACAGAAAATTACTCATTATATTGATATATATATATTTTTTCTTGTCTGATACAACTCGAAGGTAAATCCATCCCAACGACTTGGAGGTACCAAAGTCCAAATAAAACCAAATAGACAGAAGCACGCAGGGTTCAAAAAAGAAACCACCTGAAAGAGGCATATATAACTCTGTACCCCTCATCAACCAAACCATAACCTCAAAAAAAAGAATGGAAAAAACCAGACAGCTACACACCCCAGTAAGGACCTGAAAGTGTTACCCAACACTACACATCCTGAAAATGACCTCAAAATGTTTCCCAACACAACATGCCCTGAGGGAGGACCTCAAAAATCTGGCTCAAAACCTCTTCTGAAATGTGGAAGATAAAAGGCACACAAACAAGTTGCCTTTTCCAGCAAAACAACCAAGCCCAGCCACCGAAGGATCAGAGGGAACGACTTGAATCTCCAAGAAAACCCATCACATCCAGACTACTACGAACAAGTAAAAGGATCTCCAAGGGACAATGCAAACAAGTAAAAGGATCTCCAAGGGACCACCGCATCAACAACCAAAAGTGAACCCGAAAGGGAAACTAGAGCCGAGGACAATGCAGCCAAACACGGGGAGAATACCACAGACTCTCCCAACCGAGATAACATAGGACATTTGTTTTAGGCAACATGGCTAAACACCGAGAGAATAACATAGACTCTCGCAACTGAGATATCACAACCGACATATCATAGGACATTTGTGTCAGGCCCAAGGCCGCACCAGAGGAAGACGGGTGTGATGTCCCATCCCCAGGAGTAGGCCAACAGGGAGTGGCTTAGTAGTATATGTGTTCATGTAGACTATATTCAGGCACCAACACAGAACAATTTGGAGAAATAAGGAGGAATTGATGGCTAAATGATGAATTAAACCAAAATACTTAGGAAAAACACTTAAGCCTAAGTCAACGAAGAATTATAATGAAAAGGTGCTAAAGGGGGACTTAATTAATTAATTATTCACCTTAGGAGGAAAAACACCTAGCTTAAGTGAGGTAAATGGTGAATTAGATTGGGAAAGGTATAAAGGGAGGAATTTGACCTAATTCCTCATTATGCATTGTTATGATTTGATGTTGAGAGTTCCCAAAGGAAGAAGAGAGCCAACCTTACTGTTTTGTGGATTTCTAGAGGAAACCACCACCATTGATCGGTTTTGGTGTTGAGAGACACACCTTAGCCCATCGGAGATACCATCCAGGTATTTCACCATACTTTTCAAGGGTATCCATTGCAGAGTGCGCAAGTCAGTTTGAGGGTTTGGAGAGTTGCACAAGATCGATGTCTAGATTGCAGTTTCCTTCCAAACCATTTAAGATCCAGCCAGGGCACTTCTATTGAGCCATCTATCATCGGATTCTAATGCTAGAATATTACATATTTCCTCATCCAACCATTTAGGGCGCAGTTCTTCCGGACAGACATTTGGGGTTGCATGCAAAGTATTAGAGAAGATCTGGGCGAATCCTTCCGACCCAGTTCCGCATTTGGCGAGACGATCGTTTTGAGCCATATAGCATCAGATTTTGTTGGTAGAATACTTTGGGGCACATCCAGTGCCCCAAGAGGTGCACAAAACCCCTAGGGGTCTAGATCCAATGCCTCAGAGACCAGATACAAGATCTGGCACTCATCAATTTCAGTCTATAGGCCAGGGCACTTCTATTGGAGTAGTTTCCAGTGCATTCTGACGGGCTATGCTTCTGGACAAGTTTTCCAGCTGGTAGCGGTTACCGTACTTCTCCGAAATCGCATATTTTGTCGATCTATCTGTGCATGCATCAAATCTGCTATTATCTTCTGATCACAGGTATTTTTATGCTATTTGATTGTATTCCAGTGATGATCCATGAGATCTAGCTGACATTTATATTCTATATTTCCAGTAGGCTATTGTATTTCCATGCTTGAACCGTATAATACATGATGTTGGGCAGTTGATGTTCTTTACTTCTGCATGCGTCCTTTATATGTTGTTTAAACCATAAATATGCAAAATGCACATGAAATAACCAACATGCACATGCAATAAACCACATGCACATGCAATAACCATCAAGATCTCAAACATACAACTGAAACACATCCAGAAACCCCCCAGTGTATCATATCTACAAGACAAAATAATAGATCAATAGAAAATATCTTGATCAGCGGGATCAGTGATATTTCAATGGTATCATAGATTTAGTCTTGCCAGCCTATGACTAAAGACAATGAATACATTAGAAGAACCAGATGGTCGCGAGCACGTAGGTGACGAATATGTCACTTACAAAAGACGCAGGGAAAGAAGGGATAGGCCTAACTTTTCTCCCTTCCCTCCCATTTCAGAGGAAGAGGAAGAGGCACATAGAGAAGCGGAGAGAAGAGCAGAGTGCAAGGCTAAGGGTGAAGCAAAGAGAAGGCTAGGTGACAGATATGAGTGACCAGAGGGAAGTGGTAAGGCCCCCATGGATCCAGATGCAACCTTCATGCAGGTTATCAGTGATATGTTAGCTAGTCAGTAGACCATGTCACAGTCCTTGGCTCAGGTAGCTAATAGATTGGCTATGGAAGATATCAGGGCACACAAGCCCCACATGCAGCATAGGGGAACTCAAGAGTAGGAAGTAGACCCCAGTCGCCCACTTGCACATACACCCCTGTGAGTAGGATTCCATGCTCGTTGTTTCCCACTTTCCAGAGGGCACCCTAGGTAGCAGCACAAACACCGAAAGCACAGAGACCACCCACTCATGCAGAGGACATTGTAGAGTATTAGAGAGAGTATGTAGTATTGGGTCGTGACTTCCATCAGGATATGACTCTAGTCGAGTATTGTGGACTCAGACTCAGGAACCGCCCCAGAGAGCCACAGAGCGGAGGGCCACAACCATACCAGCAACAGGGACATAACATTGAATTTATCCAGAAAGTTGGTAAACTCACTATACCTTCTTTCGACGGATCGTCCAAATGCACCTCCAGATCTTGGGTACAGAAGCTTGACACCTACTACAAGCTCAACCAGATGACATAGACATAAGCCATTAGTTTCGCCACCTTACACTTAGAGGGTGAAGCACATGAGTGGTGGTATCATGGATTGGTGACATTGGGCCACAGTCATATCACCTCCTACCGAGAGTTCACAAAGAGACTCATGGACAGATTTGACAAGAGGGATCCAGAGATCCATTTCATAGATCTAGCCCAGTTGAGACAAACTGTCACAACAGAGGAATTCATCTCAGAGTTTCAGAGGGTAGCAGTGGAAGTGACAGACATTTCCGAGCCTCAATTGGTCATTCTATTCACAAAAGGGCTCACATAACCCTTGATAGGATGGGTTAAGGCCTACCGGCCTCATACCTTGCAGGATGCCATCAGTTGCACTAGAGACTTGGCGGACTCCATGCAAAAAATTAAACCATTTACCAAACCCTTTGTACCACAGAGAGACAGGGATCAGAAGAATCCACAGAGGGAATGGAAGGGAAAGCCCAAGTTAGATGATGATACCAAATGGGAATTGATGAGGAAGAAGCTTTTCTTCACATGTAGAGACTCGTGGGTCCCAGGGCATAGATGCATGGGAAAGGGACAGATCCACTACATTGAAGTGGAATCAGGAAGTGAGGAGGAGGATGAGGATATTGAAGCACTGATAGACAGTGATTTAGAGGCTGAGACCATTAATGAGCCAGAGCAGCAGCCGAAGAAACCTCAGGTATCGGCAAGGGCATAGCCCAAGGAGGAGGCAAAACCTCGTAGAGAGGTGAAAGGGGGAACCATAGCCACCCTTTCAGGAGTACCCAGGTACAACACTCTCAGGCTCAAGGGCCTTATATAGGGGAAACACATGACAACGTTAGTTGATGGTGGAGCCACCCACAATTTCATAGATGTGTCCTTAGTATCCAGGAGGGGGTTACACACAGAGGAGTTTGAGGGATTCCATGTAGCATTGGAAGATGAATACATGATGACTTGCTTGGACATGATCCCTGACCTAGAGGTAAAACTAGGCAACTACACCATAACATACACATTCTATGTAGTTGAGCTATCAGATACTGATGCCATGCTTGGGGTACAGTGGTTGTATTCATTGGAGGAGATTGGGTTCAACTATCATACGTTGACCATGAGCTTCATATATGCCAGTGGATCGAGAGTTGTGTTGCAGGGCATGTCTACAGGGGCACCTCGAGCAGTTTCAACAAAGAGGATGGAGCAAATCTTTCGTCACGGTGATGTGGCTTACGCAGCAGAGTGTTTGATCACCACGTGAAAGGACTCAGAGGGTAGGGAGTAGTACCATCCACAGATCAAATAGCTTCTGGATCAGTATGAGCCAGTATTTGGACCGATACCACCAGGGAGACTGCCAGACAGGGGTTTTGAGCACATGATTGAGTTAGAGGCAGGGGCTACACCGGTGATTACAACACCCTATAGACACCCCAAGAAATTTAAGGACAAGATTGAGAAAGAAATAAAATAATTGCTTGCTATGGGGCATATCAGGCCCAACATGAGTCCTTTTGCATCTTCAGTCGTTCTAGTACTGAAGAAGAATGGCACATTACGGATGTGCATTGATTACAGAGCGCTCAAGAAGAAAACGATCAAGAATTGGTACCCTATTCCATGCATAGATGAGCTGATGGATGAGTTACATGGGGAAGTCTTCTTTATGAATATTGATCTACGGTCATGATACCATCAGATCAACATCAGAGAGAAAGATATCGAGAAGACCACATTCCGATGCCATTTCAGACACTTTGAGTTCTTGGTCATGTCGTTTGGATTGACCAACGCACCAGCTACCTTCCAGTATTGCATGAACCACATCTTCAGGGGACAATTGAGGAAGTACCTTCTGGTTTTCTCCGATGATATACTGATATACAATAAGCCATGGGATGAGCATCTGACACATTTGAGGGAGGTCTTGGATATTATGCAGACACAATCACTATATTCCAAGGAATCCAAATGTGAATTTGGCATGAGAGAAATACTATACTTGGGGCATACATCAGTGAGCAGGGAGTATAGGTTCATCGGGAAAAGATTAGGGCCATTTTGGAGTGGCCGACGCCCAAGAACCTCACGGAGCTAAAAGGATTCTTTGGGTTATGCAATTACTATAGGCGGTTCGTCAAGGGTTTTTCACAGTTGGGAGAACCACTCACAGACTTGACCAAGAAGGGTGTTTTCCATTGGACAGAGGAGTCACAACAGACATTCAACAAAATGAAGTAGGTTATGAGCACATGCCCTATTCTAGCCCTTCCATACTTCTCACGGTCGTTTGTCTTAGAGTGCGACGCATCAAGGGTGGGGATTGGAGTAGTTTTGATGCAGGGGGGGAACCCCATTGTGTTTGAGAGCAAAAAGATCAATGAGTCGGAGAGACTCTATCCTATTTATGACAAGGAGATGCTAGCAATCATGCATGCCTTAACCAAATTTAGGCAGTATATGGTTGGCAGCAGATTTGTAGTAAAGACTAATCATAATAGTATCAAGTATTTCCTTGATCAGAAAGACCTCAGGGAGAGGCAGCAGAAGTGGGTCTCTAAGATCCAGACCTTTGACTTTGACATTGAGTATGTCAAGGGAAAAATAAATATCGTGGCAGATGCCTTGTCTAGGAGGCCCATAGGATGTTCAATGATGGACATTTGTACAGATTGGAAAACTCATTTGTTGGTGGAATACTCCAAAAACAAATTTTCTTGTGAGGTGATGGAAGGACAGGTGATTGATGATAGATATCAGGTTCTTGATGATGTCATTTTCTACAAGGACCGGATTTACTTGGTTCCAAAATCCACCCTGAAAGGGAAAATTCTAAAGGTATGTCATGATTCGCCTATAGAAGGGCATTAGGGGTACTTCAAGACATATAGGCAGATTAGGGAGAGAATCACTTGGAAGGGTATCAAGGATGATGTGATGAAACACATACGAGAGTGCATGACTTGTCAAAAGAACAAGTCCAAGCAGACACACCCCACATGACTACTATAGTCTCTACCCATTCTAGAGCAGAAATGGGACAACATTTCCATGGATTTCATTACAGGCCTTCCCAGAGTGTAGGGAAAGGACTGTATATTTGTGGTGGTTGACAGATTGCCCAAATTTTCACATTTCTTTGCCATACCCACATACTACAAGGCCATACAGGTAGCAGAGTTTTTTTTCAGGTAGGTATTCTGGTTGCACGGGTTACCCAGGCAGATAGTCAATGATAGAGATGGGCGCTTCATCAGCGCATTTTGGCAGTAGCTTCTCAGGTTGACAGGCATAAAGCTAGCCACGAGTAGCATCTACCACCCACAGAAAGATGGGCAGACAAAGATCGTCAAAAGATGGGTGGAGGGGTATCTGAGGAACTACGTAGGAGGGAAACAATGCACTTGGGTGAGATGGTTACATATGGGTGAGTATTGCTACAACACAACTTACCATATGTCTATCAGGATATCACCATTCAGGGCATTGTATGGATAAGATGAACCCTCCTTTATGGAGACTATGTTTGGGGACAGTAGGGTCCCGGGGAAAGGACTGAGTGGAGGAGAGTCAGAGGATTCTTCAATCAGTGAGGGAGAACTTGTAGTTAGCTCAGAACCAATATAAGATATATGCAGATTGACACAAGGTTGAGCACAATTTTGAGGTAAGGGATTTGATTTTTCTGCGGTTACAGCCATACAGACAGTTCTCCTTGAAGAGGAGCGGATCAGAGAAGCTGAAGCCAAAGTTCTATGGGCCATACAGAGTCATCAGGAGGATAGGCAAGGTGGTGTACGATCTAGAGCTACCATAAGGTAGTAAGATTCATAACGTCTTTCACGTCTCTTGCCTTAAAAAGGTTGTGGGACAACAGGTTAGCATTTCAGAGGAGTTGCCACCCTTTGACGAGAAGGGTCAGTTGGAGCTAGCGCCGGAGGAGGTACTAGAGCAGAGAGAGCGTGGATTGAGGAGCAGGATCATCAGGGAGTGCTTGGTTAGATGGAGGGGTCTTCCGGTGGAGGATGCCACATGGGAGGGAGAGCATATCTTACAACACCCAAGATTGATTTTGCTTGAGAACAAGCAATCTCGAGAAGGGGAGACTATGATGTCCCGTCCCCAATAGTAGGCCAGCAGGGAGTGAATTAGTAGTCTATGTGTTCCAGTAGACTATAGTCAGGCACCAACAGGGAACAAGATGGAGAAATAAAGAGGAATTGATGGCTAAACGATGAATTAAGCCAAAATATTTAGGAAAAGTCACTTAAGCCTAAGTCAACGAAGAATTAGAATGAAAAGGTGCTAAAGGGGGAATTAATTAATTAATTATTCACCTTAAGAGGAAAAGTGCCTAGCTTAAGTGAGGTTAATGGTGAATTATATTGGGAAAGGCATAAAGGGAGGAATTTGACCTAATTCCTCATTATGCATTGTTATGATTTGATGTTGAGAGTTCCCAGAGGAGGAAGAGAGCCGACCTTACTATTTTGTGGATTTCTGGAGGAAACCACCACCATTGATTGGTTTTGGTGTTGAGAGACACACCCTATCCCATTGGAGATATCATCTAGGTATTTTACCGTACTTTTCAAGGGTATCCATTGCAGAGTTCGTAGCTTAGTTAGTGAGGGCGCAAGTCAGTTTGAGGGTTTGGAGAGCTGCACGCGATCCGTGTCCAGATTGCAGTTTCCTTCCAACCCATTTGAGATCTAGCTAGGGCACTTCTATTGAGAAATCTATCATCGGATTCTGAAAGTGGAATCTTACATATCACCTCATCCAGCCATTTAGGGCATAGCTCTTCTGGACAGACATTTGGGGTTGCATGCAGAGTATTAGAGCAGATCCGGGCGAATCCTTCTGACCCAGTTCCGCATTTGGTAAGACAATAATTTTGATCCATATAGCATCAGATTCCATTGGTGGAATCCTTTGGGGCATATCCAGTGTCCCAAGAGGTGCGCAAACCCCCCAGGGGTCTAGACCCAGTGCCTCAAAGACCAGATCTGAGATCCGAAACTCATCCATTTCAATCTAGAGGACAGGGTGCTTCTATTGGAGCAGTTTCCAGTGCATTCTAATGGTCTATACTTCTGGACGAGTTTTCCAGCAGGTAGCAGTTACCGTACTTCTCCGGAATCGCATATTTTGTCAATCTATCTGTGCATGCATCAAATCTGCTATTATATTCTGATCACAGGTATTTTTATGCTATTTGATTGTATTCTAGTGATGATCCATGAGATCTAGCTGACGTTTATATTCTATATTTCTAGTACGCTATTGTATTTCCATGCTTGAACCGTATAATACATGATGTTGGGCAGTTGATGTTCTTTACTTCTGCATGTGTCCTTTATATGTTGTTTAAACCATAAATATGAAACATGCACATGAAATAACCAACATGCACATGCAATAACCCACATGCACATGCAATAACCATCAAGATCTCAAACATACAACTGAAACACATCCAGAAACCCCCCAGTGTATCAGATCTGCAAGACAGAACAATAGATCAGTAGAAAATATCTTGATCAGCGAGATCAGGGATATTTCAATGGGTAGGATGAATCATATACTGTTGCATCTTGTGACTAGGGTAAACCCTAGCCATGGCCGCAGAGCTCCTTCACTCAACTACTTCAACTACTTCAAATAAACATCCTTTTCAAATGGGTTGCATGGGTTTGACACGACCATAAATGGAAGTTAGTATTTGCATACATATTTGTGCATAACTATGGTGGCTTCGTGGCATTCTGATGGCTCAAAGATACCCTAGATTGGGCTTCTCGCATGTGAAGGATCTTCTCTTCAAAACAAATGTTGCATACTTCAAAATACAAAGACATTGTCAAAGGCAAGGGAAACAAATAAAGCATAGGGGTTCCCCAGGGTAGAGGCAGTTTCTGTAGTGGCCATGGTTTTCGAAGTATAGGAATAAGCCAAGCATGCATGTCACAAAAAAATCCTGATTATCCAAATATCATTCTTCCCTTTCTCTCTCCTAGGTACCCACTCTTTAGACACTCTAGAGAAGTGGTTGTTTCTCAAATAAAAAGAATGGCTCTATTGTTCTAAGGGATGGAATTGTTCCTGTTACATTCATCCATAGATTATGATACCATCCTCTGGGGTTAGAGGGGGTGGTGCAGGGGGATGAAGCCCCATGCGCGGGGGTTCGGGGGAAGCACCCCCGTCAAAAACATTCTGCCTTGGGAAACATGTCACCTACCTTGGGAAATGTGTCACATATTTAGGTGGTTTTTCAGCACATGGTTTTTTGTCGATGGTTTTCTATTTCCGGTTAAGGAATTAGGGTTGTGGAATAATCCAGGTCATTGGGTTAGGGTTTTGGATGTTGTTGGATCCTATATGTATATTGTATTGTAAACAATGTATCACTATGAATGAATATAGAATATGTTGGTTTTCCCAGTTTGGGTTTCTACTATGTAATGTTTGTATTTTCCATTGTATCTTTTTTGTCCTTTTACTCAAAATTTGTTTGTAGTAAATATTGTACAAGGTTAGAATCTACAAATCAATAGTAACAACTTCCTATTTCCATGGAAATGGATGCAACAATACTGTTGTATGTTTGTGCTTGGCCTTTACCTTCTGACATTCCATGGATCTGGCCAAATAATCAGTGACATCCCTCTTCATACCAGGCCAAAAATATTGTCCCCTTACCGCTCTAATAGTTTTCTAATATCCTCGTTGTCCAATGTATGGCACATTGTGCATCTCCTTTAAAACAAAAATTCTCAATTCTTGAGAATTGTAAACATAAACTCGGTTTTGGAATAAGAGGATTTCATCATATTCTAGTTTATAATCCTTGTATTCCTACTGTACATTATTCTTCTGTAAGCTTTCTTTGACTTGCACATAATGTTGGTCTGTTATTACAACCTCTAGAATTCTATTTTTTGGACATGTCATGTACATACTAATGGCTATAGCATGCATTGTATGCACCCTTCTATTGAGTGCATCATCCACCATGTTCTCTTTTCCCGTTATGTACTTGATGTCAAAATCATATTCGCAAAGAAACTCCAACCATTTAGTTTGTCTAACATTTAGTGTTGGTTGGTCAAACAAATATTTCAAACCATTGTGGCTTTTCCTCGGCTCAAAATTTCTACCCATAAGGTAATGTCTCCACATATTTAAAGAATTTACTATGGTTGTCAGCTCTAAGTCATGTGTGGCATAATTTGTTTCATTTTCCTTCAATTTTATGGATGCATAACAAATTACATGTCTATTTTATGTAAGGAATTCATCAATCCCTTCTTTGCAGGCATTTGTGCACACAAAAAAATCCTCATCTGTATCTGCAACTTTTAAAATAGGTGCACTGGTTAGAAAATCCTTTAAGCACTAGGAACTTTCTTCACACGTAGGACTCCATTCAAACTTTACTCCTTTCTTTTGAAAAGATGTTATTGGGTGTGCAATCTTGGATAATCCCACAATGAATCTCCTGTAATAATTAGCTAGACCCATAAATGATCTATCCTCTGAAATGTTTGTTGGCACTAGCCAACTCTTGATTGTTTCAATCGTATTTCGATCCACTTTGCTATGCCATGTTATGAAACAATCTGACCCAAATAATGGATCTCCTTTTGATAAAAAGTGCATTTACTTAACTTGGCACACAACTGGCGCTCTCTCAACACATGTAGCACCATCCTCAAATGTTTCTCATGCTCCTCCTCTATCTTGGAATGGATAAGAATATCATACAATAATACAATGACAAACTTGTCCTAGAAATATATGAACACCCCATTAATTAGACACATACATGTAGCGGGTGAATTTATCATCCCAAAAGGAACCACTACAAATTCATAGTGTTCATAACTTGTCTGAAAGGTTTTTTTTCTAGTCTCTTCTTCTTTGATTCTAACTTGATGATATCCTGACCTCAAGTCAATTTTGGAGAATATATTTGCTCCCTTCAGTTGATTAAAAAGATGATCAATCCCTGGCAAAGGATATTTATTCTTGAATGTAACATTTTTCAGTTGTATGAAGTCAATACATAACCTCAATGTTCCATATTTTTTCTTGACAAAATGAACTAAAGCACCCCAAGAAGAAACAGTTGGGCGTATCTACCCTTTATTTAACAACTCTTCTAGTTGCATTTGCAACTCTTTTATCTTTGGCATGCTCATTCTATAGGGAGGTTTGGACACCAGGGAAGCTCCCGACATTAAGTCAATAGAGAAATCTATATCCCTTTTTGGTGGAAAACTAGGAAACTCCCCAAACACATCTTCATATTATTTCAAGACTGGATAATATTCAAGACTTAGATCCTTATCCTCGATTGTCTCTTCCATATGGGTTGCATATATCTAGCACCCTTTTCTAAAATTTATTTTTAGATGCAATGTTGAAATCTCTCGGAAAGATATAGGCCCTGGAATACCTTGCATTGTCCTTGAATTATCTTCCTCATCAAGACACGTGAACACTTTGTTATAACAATCTAGGATAGCATGATGCTTTTCTATCCAATCCATACCAATCAAGTAGTGATAAGACAAGCGACATGATGTTCAAATTTGTCTTAGTTTTGATTCCATTCATGTTTATAGGGAATTCTTTAACAAGCTTATTAATTCTTCTCTTCGTTCTAGTAGTTAGTTGAACTAACCAATACTTTTCATGTTTACATTTCTTCAATTTAAATCTTTCAACTAGATTTGGATCTTTATAGCTATGACTAGCTCCATAATCAATAAAAATGGTGATGGAATGATTAACAATCATTCCTTCCACTTCGATCAGGTGGGATTGATAGTCTGCTTGTCTATTGTCCAAGGCTGGATAGATCCTTGGCATGCTTCTACCCACATCCTCTATTCTCTCATCTTGCTTGATGTTATGCATAGTCTTATTTTTATCTCCCCGATGAGGAAAATATTTATACATGTGATCTCCTTCACATCCCCGACACTTTATGGGATGATATCTTGGCCTCTTTCCCAAGGAATCTATCATTTTATAATCTCCTTGAGATGGCTTCCCTTCTTTATGTGTTCGAGAACTATTCCTGATGAAAGGTGTCTTGAATCCTTTCTTCCTTTGGTCCATATTTTCTTTCCTCTTATCATCATAGGCCTTTTTGAAAGTTGGCCTTCCTCCATTCTTCTTATACAAATACTTAATCTTTCTTATGGCTTCTTCTAAATTCCTGGGCTCATCAAACTAAATTTTATCCTTGTAGAAGGATGTTATTCTACATAGGAAACTCTAAATTTTAACCTTCTCATCCTTGATGAAGCTCACATACCTCAGAAGTTTCAAGAACTTTCTCTCATATTCATCCATGGTCATGTTCCCAAATTTGAGTTCAAAGAACTCTTGCATATTCTTGTCATAATCTTTCTCTGACAAGTACTACTGATGGAAATATTTATTGAACTGTTTCGAAAAAAATCTCTTCTCATCATGGTGCTTAACTTGCTTTAGTCGATCCCACCACATAGATTCCTTTCTTTGAAGATTGTAGGCTTCAATTCAGGATTCTACATTTGATGAGTAATCATGCAACTGAAAATATTTCCTCATTCCCAACAACCATGCTTTTGCATCTTCTCCTTTCTTGTTTTCTCCATCAAATGATGGTGGCTTGATTTTCCTCAAATTCCCTTGCAAGTTATCAAACCCATGTTGTATCCTCTTATGTTTGACAGGAGACATACTTGGGATGCTCTCCGACCTTGAACATGCATATTCTCTTCTGGTCGAGTGGCCTAGGGAATGATGATGTTGATGCCTACTAGAACTCCTTGACTGTCTAAATATTTCATGATCATCCCTCCTATCATAAGATCTAGAAACTTCTTCTTTCCTTGCACTAGCTTCTTGCTTTGTGCTCGAATATTTGTTAACTTGATTCTACAATATATTCAATATTTGTAGTATATCCTCCTAAGATTTCATGGTATTTTCATTATGTAATGTCCCCCACCTCTTGATGAAGAGTTTTGGGAAGACTTAGTGGTCCAGGCATCCCCACTAGACCATAGTCTCACACAAGGGGGAAAAGTCAACCAAACTAATGTTATATTTTTAAGTTGACTTAGTGAAAAGGTAAAAAGGGTTAAAAAGGTAACTCAATGAAGGAATAGAGCATTGGAGGTTGAGTTAGAAGTTAACCCTCGGGGTTAACTTAACTCAACAGGGAAACAAAAAATAATTATAAAGAGAAGGCTAGGGTGCACCTCTCATTTCATCTTGGATATTTGGTATTTGCTTGTTGATGCTCTTGAGCATACAGTTTTGAGGGTTTTGATATTACAAACCCTAGAGAAAAAATCAATGGTGAAATATCCCACTCACCTTGTTCCAAGCTTGGTCTCAGGGATGAAATACTCCACCCACACCATTCTACATCCATCATCTATTCAGGAGGATCAACAGGGCCATACCAGTTAGGGTTTTCCAGCAGGGGTGCACCATTTATTGAAGAACAGTTCGATCTAGACTATTGAGGAAGCTTTGGGAGATTTCAACAATATTTTTTTGCTTGCAGGCCCTTGCTCATCAGTTTGGAGGCTTCCTTGAGGAGTTATCACGTCCCTATCATTGTTTGCAGGTTGGGACAACTTTGGGAGAGAGAAGACGATTTGGTGATTCAATGATTTTCAGATCTAGGAGGCTATACCTCAAATCAGTCCTTGAGATTCCTCTCAAGGGTTTGTGACTACTCGATCTATCATCCTAGAGAGTTTTAGTTGATTCAGAGACCTTAATCAGCCAGGCTGAATTATTGGCCATATTTAAGGTTTCATGAGGGTCGTACCAGTTTGGGGTTTCTGCAGTTGGAGGGGGAGGCATCAGTATTTGGGCTCCATACTTCAGGAGGAGGATATTATTGCCCTGATCTATTACTTGGAGGAGAGTGGCAACATTTGAGACTCTTCATCTTCAGGAGAGCCGAACCCTTGGTCTCCATCATCTTCAGCAAGCCATACCAACCGCATGAGGGTTAGGCATAAACCCTAGTTTGTATTGGAGTGTTAATCTTATATTGCAGCCTTTGGGAGGCTTACTTTGTATCTCCGGTGCTTTCTTTCTTATAATAAAGTTCAGATTTTGTTTGTGGTTCCTATATTGTGTATTGTTGAGATCTTCATAGGTTGAAATGCTTATTGTATAAACTGTGGTTGAATAACTGAATAAACCCTAAGGCCAAAATGTTCATGGCCTACCTTCATACACAACAGTAGATAATCAAATCAGTGGTTAGTTAGTGTTTCCAAGCGAAAAATTGGCTTGGGAACATTACAGTGGTATCAGAGCTCTAATCCTCCCATCCCATGAGGATTAGCGCATGGAGAGTTACAATGGTATATTTATGGGCCGAAGGAAGAAATAGGCAAGTGAAACAGAGGACGAGATGGAGGGTTCATGTGATGATGGCGAGCCCCAAGGCTTGGCTTTCTTAGCACAAGAGTTTAATAAATCCCTAAACCAATTAGAAGGTAAAATGGTTGTCCACTTGCAGGAAATCTATGATATAACCCATAGAGGAGAAGCCGAAATAAATGAGACCCTGAAGAAGGTAGATAAAAACCTAAGGAAGGTGGATGAGAACCAGACTAGGATATGCGAGCTATTGATGCAGATGACTCACAAGGGGAAGGGTCAAGAGGCATATGAAAATAGAGAGACTGGTGGATCACATGGTGGAAACAGGTATAATCCAGAAAGGGATCCCAAGTATAATCCTAAACATGTTTCCTATCATCAATCCAAGGGAAGCCATGGGGGAGGAACTCCACATGGACAGATGGGTAGCAGGGATACCCCTAGACCGCACTTGCCCATGTTCATAGATGGACAGGTGCAGTAGGAAGAGGTGGATGATTTTGTTGAGAAGATGGCACAGTGTACCAGGGACTAGCATGATTTGGACATGATGATTCAGAGGCAGATGTCCCTAGATCAATACTGTCAACTCAAGATCAAAAACAAGCTCAGGCTGAACCACATGAGTAATTATGATTTTGAACGTAGAGCAGGGAAGATGGAGATTCCATACTTTGATGGTATGGCTAAGATGACAGGACAAGCGTGGGTTCAGAAGCTGGACACTTACCTACAACTTAATCCCATGAGGGATATGGAAGCCATCAAGTTTTCCACCATGTACTTAGATGGAAAAGCTTATGATTGGTGGTATCATGGACTTACCATACTAGGACACAATCAGATAGTGACCTATACAGAGTTAACTCAGAGTCTCATTGGTAGATTTGATCAGGGGGATCCTGAGTTTCACTTTCAAAATCTCACACATCTCAGGAAGACAGGAGCAACAGAGGTATACACTGAGGAATTCCAGAGGCTAGCAGTCATGGTGCAGGATATATCACAAACCAAACTCATGATGTTATTCACTGAAGAGTTGATAGAACCCTTGAAGGGTTGGGTAAATGATTTTAAGCCTACCAACCTACAGGATGCCATTTGGAGGACGAGAGACCTAGGGATAGTGACCAAGCCAAAATTTGTGCCTAGACCACCTCTTAACACAAGAGGGAGAGATTAGAGACCTCTAATGAACCAAGGAGAATGTGACCCAAGGGGGTTTTACAGAGGCCGTGGAAGAGTGGATGAAAACACCAGAAGGGAATTGAGGAGGAAGCAACTTTTCTTCACTTGCAAAGAACCATGGAACCCATCACACAAATGCATGGGCTGTGGTCAAGTGCACTACATAGAAGTAACTTCAGATAATGAGGAAGAGGAGGATTTCATCCAGATACAGAACATAGAGGCATACACCATAGAGATAGCAGAGGAGGATACCACAGGACATGATAATACGGCCGAGGAGAAAGCCACCCTGGCATCTATCAGCGGAGTGCCCAAATATAACACTTTTAGGATGAGAGGAGTCTTGCAGGGGAAAAATGTATCAGTGTTGATTTATGGGGGAGCTTCTCACAACTTCAATGACTCGGCACTGTTTCGGAGGAGGCATATACCCACGATTGAATTTGAAGGATTCAAGGTGGAGGTAGTAGGTGGAATCACTATGCCTTGTGATAGGTACATCCCAGGTATGAATCTTACATTGGGTAGGCATGAGCTGATACAGGATTTCTATGTGATGGACCTTCCGGATACTAACATAATCCTTGGGGTTCAGTGGCTCAACACATTGGGGCCTATCACCACCAACTACATGACCATGGAGATGTCTTTCACAGAGGAGGGTGGACGAAAGTTAGTTCTCTGAGGCATGGAAGCTAACTCAGCCAAGGTATTTACAGTCAAGAGGATGGAGGCCATCTTCAAAAGAGAAGAGATAGTTTATGTAGCTAAATGCAGAATTTTGACATGTGTGGATGAGCAGGGCAAGGTTCGCTACACACCAAAAATCCAAGAAATCATTGACAAACACAACAAGGTGTTTGGACCTATCCCACCAGGGGTGCCTCCGGACAAGGAGTTTGATCATAGAATTGAGTTGGAAGCAGGAGTCAAACCAGTCATCACCACACCATGCAGGCATCCGAAGAAGTATAAAGATGAGATAGAGAAATCCATCAAAGAGCTCTTGGATATGGGGCACATCAGGCCGAGCTCTATCCCTTTTGCTTCTTCAGTAGTATTGATCAAGAAAAAATATGGAACTATGTGCATGTGCATTGACTTCTGGGAATTGAATAAGAAGACCATCAAAAATAGATATCCTATACCAAGGATTGATGAGTTGTTGGACGAATTACATGGGGCTATCTATTTCACAAAAATTGGCCTACACTCTGGCTACCACCAAATCAAAATGAGGGAGGAGGACATCCCAAAAACTGCTTCTAGATGCTATTATGGTCATTATGAGTTCTTGGTGATGCCCTTTGGGTTAACCAATTCCCCAGCCACGTTCCAATCTTGTATGAACCGTGTCTTCAACAAGCAGTTAAGGAAGCACATTTTGGTATTTTTTGATGATTTGTTCATTTATAGCAGGACATGGAAGGAACACCTTCAGCATGTGGATCAAATTTTTTCTATCATGGAGAAGCAGTCACTATATGATAAAGAGTCCAAATGTGAGTTTGGAATGACAAAGGTTCTTTACTTGGGACACATCATCAGAGCAAAGGGGGTACAGGTACATCAGGAGAAAATTAAAGCCATTATGGAGTGGCCTACTCCTAATACACTCACAGAATTAAGGGGATTTCTAGGCATGTGCACTTACTACAAGAAATTTTTCAAAGGGTTCTCTCAGCTTTGTGCACCCTTGACAGATTTGACTAAGAAAGGAGCCTTCAAATGGAGTGAGGAGGCTCAAATTACATTTGACAAGATGAAAAAGCTGATGATCACGTGCCCAGTCTTAGCCCTACCAGATTTCGACCAGCCTTTTACCTTGGAGTGTGATGCCTCAGGAGAAGGTATAGGGGTCGTACTGATGCAAAATAGGCAACCTCTTGCCTATGAGAGCTGAAAACTTAGGGGAACTGAGATACTATACAACATTTATGACAAAGAAATGTTGGCTATCATGCACGCTCTGTCCAAATTCAGGCAATACTCGGTAGGTGCACGATTTGTGGTCAAATCAGATCATAACAGTCTTAAGTACCTATTGGAGCAGAAGGAATTCAATGAAAGGTAGCAGAAATGGGTAAGCATAATATAGGCCTATGACTTTGACATTGAATTTGTCAAAGGGAAGAGCAACATTGTGGTTGATGCATTGTCCAGGAGGCCATCCATTTATGCCATGAAAAATGTGTCTGTTGATTGGAAGGACCACTTGGTGATGGAGTATGTAAAGTATCGGTTCGCTAGTCAGCTAATGGACGAAAAAGTACAGGACGATAAATTCAAGATCATTGACAGCCTCATCTATTACAAGGGACAAACCTTTTTGGTTCCTGGATCGGCCTTCAAGGCCAAAGTGTTGCAGGCATGTCATGACTGACCAATGGCAGGGCACCAAGGAATTGGTAAGACATACATGCAGGTGAGGGAGAGTTTCTCATGGAAGGGCCTCAAGGAGGATGTAATGAGGCATGTCAAGGGGTGTACTATGTGCCAGGAGAACAAGCATGAGAACACTCACCCGACAGGACTACTGCAACTCCTACCCATCCCAGAGCACAAGTGGGAAATCATATCCATGGATTTCATCACAGGGTTGCCAAGGGCACGGGGAAAAGATTTCATTTTCCTAGTGGTGGAAAGGTTGACGAAGTTTGCACACTTCTTCTCCATAGCCACAGACTTCAGTGCAACACAAGTGGCTGAATTTTTTTTTAGGGAGATCTTCAGACTGCATGACCTACCTAAAACCATTGTCAGTGACAGAGATAGCAGATTCATGAGTACATTCTGGCAAGAGCTGTTCAGACTAGTTGGTACGACCTTGACCCCTAGTAGCAGCTATCATATTCAAACGGATGGACAGACTGAAATAGTCAACAAATGGGTGGAAGTCCATCTCAGGAATTATGTGGCAGGGCAGCATAAGGTGTGGGTCAGGTGGATACACTTGGGGGAATACTGCTACAACACCACCCATCACATGTCCATAGGAATGATACCATTTAGGTCACTATATAGCTATGATCCACTCTCTTTCATGGAGATTACTTTTGGTGACAACAGGGATCCAATGGTACAGGATTAGGTGTAGCAGAATCAGGACATCCTTAGAGAGCTGAAGGGTCATATACAAAGAGCACAGAACCAACAGAAGGTCCAAGAAGATAAACACAGAGTTGAGCATACCTTTGAGGTTGGTGACTTAGTCTATCTCAAGATCCAACCATACAAGCAGGATTCTATAAAAATAAGTGGAGCAGAGAATTTACAACCACGTTTCTTTGGACCCTACAAGATCATCAGGAAGGTAGGGGTCATAGCTTATGAGTTGGAGCTTCCATATGGTAGCAGGATACACAATGTCTTCCATGTGTCCTGCCTTAAGAGGGCCATCAGCCAACACATCACACCCATTGAGGTGTTGCCTCCTTTAGACGAAGAGGGGAAACTGGTTTTGATTCCGAAGGAGATACTGGAGGTTCGAGAGAAGAGACTCGGGAAGAGAAGCATCAAAGAGTACCTGATCAGATGGAAGGATCTACCCATTGAGGATGCCACATGGGAGAATGAATAGGTGGTACGCGAGACAGTTTTGGAATTGCTTGAGGACAAGAAATTTCTAGCAGGGGAGACTATAATGTCCCCCACCTCTTGATGAAGAGGTTTGGGAAGACTTAGTGGTCTAGGAATCCCCACTAGACCATAGTCTCACACAAGGGGGAAAAGTCAACGAAACTAATGTTATATTTTTAAGTTGACTTAGTGAAAAGGTAAAAAGGGTTAAAAAGGTAACTCAATGAAGGAATAGAGAGTTGGAGGTTGAGTTAGAAGTTAACCCTAGGGGTTAACTTAACTCAACAGGGAAACAAAAAATAAGTATAAAGAGAAGGCTAGGGCGCACCTCTCATTTCATCTTGTATATTTGGTATTTTCTTGTTGATGCTCTTGAGCATACAGTTTTGAGGGTTTTGATATTACAAACCCTAGAGAACAACTCAGTGGTGAAAGATCCCACTCACCTTGTTCCAAGATTGGTCTCGAGGATGAAATACTCCACCCACACCATTCTACAGTCATCATCTATTCAGGAGGATCAGCAGGGCCATACCAGTTAGGGTTTTCCAGCAGGGGCACACCATTTGTTGAAGAACAATTCGATCTAGCCTATTGAGGAAGCTTTGGGAGATTTCAGCAGTAGGGTTTTTCTTGCAGGCCCTTGCTCATCATTTTGGAGGCTTCCTTGAGGAGTTATCACATCCCTATCATTGTCTGCAAGTTGGGACGGCTTTGGGAGAGAGAGGATGATTTGGTGATTCAATTCTTTTCAGATCTAGGAGGCTATACCTCAAATCAGTCCTTGAGACTCCTCTCAAGGGTTTGTGACTGCTCGGTCTATCATCCTAGAGATTTTCAATTGATTCAGAGACCTTATTAAGCCAGGCTGAATTATTGGCCATATTCAGGGTTTCAGGAGGGCCGTACCAGTTTGGGGTTTCTGCGATTGGAGGGGGAGGCATCAATATTTGGGCTCCATACTTTAGGAGGAGCTTATTATTGCCCTGATCTATCACTTGGAGGAGAGTGGAAACATTTAAGAGTCTTCATATTTAGTAGGGCCAAACCCTTGGTCTCCATCGTCTTCAGCAGGCTGTACCAGTAGCTTGAGGGTTAGGCATAAACCCTAGTTTGTATTGGAGCGTTCATCTTATATTGTAGCCTTTGGGAGGCTTACTTTGTATCTCCAGGAGCATTTTGTATGCATCTCATATTATTGTCTTGAAGCCATCTGAAGTTATTCTATATCTACTTCTCTATTATATCAGGTGCTTGCTTTCTTATAAGAAAGTTCAAATTTTGTTTGTGGTTCCTATCTTGTGTATTGTTGAGATATTCATAGGTTGAAATGCTTATTGTATAAACTGTGGATGAATAACTGAATAAACCCCAAGGATGAAATTTTCATGGCCTACCTGCATACACAACAAGAAACAATCAAATCAATGGTTAGTCAGTGTTTCCAAGCGAAAAATTGGCTTGGGAACATTACACATTATCATCCCTATAGCTTTGCACTTCTCTTTGTAGGCTTCTCATAGTTACAGGTTCATTCCCATATCTTCTTCCATTAGATTATGTCTCAACATTTCCCATGCTGACATGCATACCTATGATCTCTTATTCATGGTTGTAATACCCTTGTGCATCTTCCATAACTCCAATCCTCATATATAACTAAAGTTTTCTTTCTTGTATCTCTAATTATGTAAGAATGTGCATGTAATAATTGTCGTTAGAATTAAGTATATTGCATATTATTTATTAACTTGATTACAGGTTATTTTTCACATCAATTTATGAAGAAAATAATGCACCAAGTCATAATCTGATTCCTTAAACACATTATTCTCCTAAACAACTCTCCAATGGCTTTATTCATGCCTCATTCTGAGTTCTGAGAAGAAAGTTACAACATTCACATGCTACAATTTCCATTTTCTTACTACTACAAAATTACTTCATTACTTTCTGAGAAACTTTTAAAACCCAATTCAAAATTATAGGTCAATATATGCCTTCCCCTTTTCATTACCTTTCCATAGAATATTTGTTTGCTCAAATATGAGCTCCTAGCTGAAAGTTATGGTCCGAAGAAATTTTGACTAGTTTTCTAAATTTATCCGTGTATGCTACAGGTATCTTCTTTCTCCTCCTGCACGTTTTTACATACCCAGATCCCAAATATGGAATCATGGTTGTCTTCTATGGTTCATAAGTTTTTCATAGACTACTAATGTGCCCCAAACAAACTTTTGGGAAAGAAGTTATGCCCTCAAGAAGTAAACTAGTGCCAAAATTTTACCTTAACTGTTTCAGTTGTAACTTTCTCATACAAACTTTGTTTTGCATTGGAGTAGATCATTGTATAGCTCTCTCCAAGTTCTTTTATTTAAGATGCAGAAACATAGTGTACCTTTGTGTACCAACAATTTACTCTATTCTCATGGGTTTTGATTGCATAAAAACGTTGTTTAGGTCCTCAAAATCGCCTCGTAAGTTCATGACCTTCAAAAACTGAAAATTTCATAGAAAATTTCATTGTTTTACCATTACACTGATCTTTTAAATCTAAGTCATTGATTTTAAATCGAGTGAAATACTAGTCATTGGTACACTAATCCTTTTCAAATCCCATGGATCAATTTCCATTGTCAATCGACAATTTAAAACAATCTAAACGGTTGATCTCAGCTCCATCGATGATCAGTCGATCGACAATTCTCTTTGGCAAACTAAGCTTGCTCATGAATATCCTCGACGCCCGATCATCGAACATCGGTCATTCCTCTTAGCAACCACTTGCAACACATCGCTAAATTGGCCGACCTAACCATTGGTCGTTGACCATTGATGATTTTCATTAGTGGATGAAACTCCTTACCAATTTGGTCGAGCCAACCATCGGTCATCAACCATTCATGTTGGCTAACAAAAGCACTCCCCCAACTTGACCAACCTGACCATCGACCATCGTCCATTTCTTGACTAACATGGCAATGTTGACATGGCATGACACATGGATGTTGATGTGGCATGACACATAGACTCTAACATGGAACTCTGGCTAACATGGCATGACATGTGGATGCTAATGTGGCATGACACATCATCACCATTTTTCCTTCATCGGTTGTTGTCCATTTCTCTTGCAT
Source organism: Picea engelmannii (assembly GCA_009831015.1). Taxonomy (NCBI): domain Eukaryota; kingdom Viridiplantae; phylum Streptophyta; class Pinopsida; order Pinales; family Pinaceae; genus Picea; species Picea engelmannii. Next base: position 263,315 of record ML778257.1, read on the forward strand.
GAACCGACACTTCACCAATTCGGTTGACCCCCGACCATCGATCATTAGTCGTCGATTCTTTCAATTGTTTGATCAAAACACTTTGCTAAATCGATCGATCTGACCATCAGTCATCGACAACATTTGTTGGCAACTAAAATGCTTCACCAATTCGACAGACCTGAACATCGACTGTCAACGAATCCTCTTGTCCAACTCTCACACTTATAAATTTTTGAAAAAAACTCGGATGAATCTAGAGCTTCAATCTACCATCCGAAAATATATTAACTATTGTTTCATTGAACTTCACCCAACTCTACTGACGAGTCTTGACCGTCATTTTTCTCTATCTTTCAAGCTCTGAAAACAAATCATGACCGTTTATCGGCATCAACCTCCCAACAGCCAAAAACGAATCTTGGTCGTTGATCTAGTAACCTTTCCAAACTTAGAAATGTTAGGATATTTAGACACTTAGGAGTTAGTTAAGATATACTTGGTCTAACGTGTCGTTAGGTAAAAGTGTGTTTCATAGTGTGTTTATTTAGTATGCATTAGTATGCATTTGTAGTTAGAAAATCCAACGGTCATGATATGTTCCCGACATAGAGTGATCTGATGGTTCATACTCTCCTCAATCTTAATGGCCATTGATCTGTGGCTTAACACCCGATTGGTCCATGATATCTATTTAAAGAGCATGGAGGGTCACTTGCCGATGATCGATTGTGAGAAACTATCTTGTAAAATATCTCTGTAATCTTTTTCTTTTGCATTAATAAATTGCTCCAAGTGGCCGTGTTGGTTGGGGCTATGGATGTTTCCCTGTAGGGGTTTTACCATGTGAAAGCATGGGTGTGTTGATCTTTGATCTGGTTATGTGAGTGGTTACTGAAGGTGTTCGTCCTTTGTTGGAATACCTATTTTGTTGAACATGGTATTAGAGCCTGTTTGAAGACCCGCTCATATTGTAGATCGAGATCATGAAGCCGAGTTGCCTCATCTCCATTTTCTGTCATTTTTGTATATTTCTGGGCTAAGAGGACTTTTCCATTGCATCTAGAGCACTCGTTTCATTCATGAACACTTTTCGTTTCACTCTAAAAGGTTTGCATTTTCCCAAGATACGACCATTACAGTCAGATCTGGAGGTATAAAGCTTGAATACACATTTTTTAAATTTTTGCAGAGTAGTGTTTTGGTTTTATTTCGGTTTTGTATTATTTATTTCTAGGTTTCTACTCTTTTAGATATTCATATTCTTTTTTCCTTCCGCCCTATGTGATCTCGGAAAATCAGAAACAGATAGGAAAAGGTGCATCTTCCGGGTAAGCTAACTGAGATCTAACCCTTGTTGTCATCGAGAAGCACAATTTTTTTCTTGTGTGAAAAGAGTTTTTTTTTAGCACTCTCTCCAAGGTCGTCTTCCACAAAAAAAACAACAACAACACCCCCAATCCTCCTTCTGAACATTACAATATGCTTTTCTAGATAATTTGGTTAAAAGTTGCCTTATTAAGTAAGAGGTCTTGAGTTCAAGTTTCTCTTTTGTTACTTTTTTTTTAAATGTTCATGATAAAATTGTAAAGTGTATTTCACTTCAAGTATACAAGTGAATCACTATAAATAGCTTTAATATTTTATTCAGAGTTATTTATTTTGCATGCAACTTTTCTGTTATAAAGTAACTTCATTGTAAAAGTGATCCCCACTTCTCTTTATAAAAGTGGGTCACTTCATAAAGCAGCTTACACTATCACGTGGTCATTTGGTTACCGTTTATGCTCTTTTTTAAAAAGGGCATAACTCTCACATCCGAAGTCTATTTTCAGTGTCGTTTTTTTTTTAAACCGAATAAATTTTCGAGCTCTTTCCATCCAGATCATCAGTTTCAGTTTTTAAATCCATATTATCTACATATTTAATATGACTTCTACAAGTAATGTTTTTCTTACCAGCACCAACTACTTCCAATGGAAATCTCATATGGAAGATTTATTAAGAAGTAAAGGCTTGTATCGGATTACCTTGGGAAAGGAAAAAGAACCCACTGGTGATGATAAGAAATCCAAATGGGCTAATAGGAGTGACAAAGCATGTGGACTAATTAGAATGTCCATCTCTCCTGATTTAAGGTACCATCTTCAAGAAATTGATGACCTCGAAGAAGCTTGGGAAAAGATTGAATCTGTGTTTGGTAAACTCAATATTATTCGAGCACAACAGTTAGAAAATCAAGTACTGACCTTGAGTCCAAGTGATTTTTCTTTCCTTGGAGACTATCTATCTAGGTTTAAAACACTCATAATTTTATGTGAAGAATGTAAGATAAAAATGGAGGAAAAGTGTTGCATCTATCTTATTCTTTCTAAGCTAGGTAGTGCATATTATGTGTTTGTATCTACCTTTTATGTCATGAGAGAGGCCCTAGGGAAAGCTTATGAAAAACCCACTCTTGAGTCCTTTTGTGTTGCTTTGATTAGAGAGGAAGATAAGCTTGTACAACTTGGAGTGATCAACACTGCAGGTACCTCCAACAAAGCCTTAGTTGCCCAGCAGAAAGATAAACCCAAGTATCCCAAGAAGAAATATCCTCGCTACAACAACAAACAACATAAGGGTCCCAAACCCGCTCAGACAGCTTCAGCGGCTAATGGTGACAAAAGAGCAAAATATAAAAATAAGAAGACTGACATACATTGCAACTTTTGTGATAAAGATGGTCATGATGAGTATAAATGTTTCAAGAAGATGGCATCTTTAGAATCAGCGATGAAGAAGCACAACATCAGCATTCATTCGACTACTTCTTCTTCTTCTCATGGACATGCACTTTCCACTTATATTTTCTCCTTCAACACAACTTCTAGTTCTTGTTATGATGAGTGGCTTATTGATTCAGGAGTATCTTATCATATGGCTAAGGATAAAGCCATATTTTCTGCTCCAAATGAATGTAACACCAAGACAATATTTGTTGGTGATGATAGATCTCTTAGTGTTGTAGGATCTGGAACAGTTCAAGTAGATAATGGTCATTTCAATGATGTATTATGTGTTCCAGGTCCTTATTGTAACCTTCTATCAGTCTATCAAATCACTCATTCAGGTGAAGGTAAAACTGTAGAGTTTTCACCTCACCAAGTTGTAATCAAGGATCTAAAAGATCCTAAGCATGTTCTTGCAACTGGAATTGCTGATGATATTACCAAGTTGTACAAGTTTGAAAATTTTGGGTCATCATCTTTTTCATCAGTTTTTGTTGCTCATAATGATGACTTGAATAAACTTTGGCATGAGCAGTTTGGTCATCTAAACTATCATTCATTGCAACAACTATGTAATCAACAGATGTTGACTGGTCTTCCTCTTGTTTCATGCAGAGATGGTGTTTGTGTCGGTTGTGTTATTGGAAAACATCATCAAGACATCTTTGACAAACGTGCCACTTGGCATGCCTCGGGCCCTTTGCAGCTTGTTCACAGTGATTTGTGCGGTCCACTTTGTTCTCCTTCCTTTTCTGGGTGCAAGTATTTCTTAACTTTCATTGATGATTTTTCCAGACATACTTGGTTTTACTTCTTAAAACTTAAGACCAAAGTTTTTAACAAGTTTTTGGCCTACAAAGCCCTTGTAGAAAAACAATCTGGACATCAAATTCAAAACTTAAGAACATATAATGGAGGCGAATATGTGAACAATAATTTTACAAGTTACTACACTACACAGGGCATCCAAATTCAATACACTGTTCCATATACACCACAACAAAATGGTGTTGCTGAGAGAAAGAAATGCACATTAGAAGAAATGGCTAATTATATGATCCAATCTAAGGGATTAAGTCTAAAGTATTGGGCAGAAGCAATCAACTGTGAAAATTACACATTCAATCGCACTCCCGCAAAGGCTCTTAAAAATATAACACCAGAAGAAGCTTGGACTAAAAGTAAACCAGATGTAAGTCACTTCCGTGTATTTGGCAGTATAGCACGGGCTCACATTTATGATGAGAAAAGAAAAGCATTGCAGCCTAAAAGTGAGAAGTGTATATTTGTTGGTTATTCTGAAGATGTCAAAGGTTATAGACTTCTTCAACCACATTGTAATGAAATTATTCTTAGAAGAGATGTTAAATTTGATGAAAATATCTTGGCCTATGAGCCTAATTCGATGGTTATGCCTTCTTCAGCCTGCCATCCATCTTCGGCTTTTGTTCCTTCTTCTATTCCTATTATGTTTTCTTCTTCAGATGATGGCAATGAGGATGAAAATACACCTCCGCCTGCTCACCTTCCTCCAAATGAGTCCTTTGAACCTGAACTCGCACCAGTTCCACCGCTTCCTAGATGGTTCCATTCAACATGAGAAGTAGTTGGTGATCTTGTCGGTGATCCTTCAGATCAACCTCGAAGATGTTCATAGTTCCAGCGAGCCTCTTCTATTTTGGCTCAATTTTTAGAGACTCATGATTCAGAGACATTTGTATAAGCTTCAAGTCATCCAGATTGGGATACAGCAATGAATGAACATTATTGATCTTTAATGGAAAACGATACTTGAGATCTTGTACCTCTTTCAAAAGGAAGAAAACTTATCAGATGTAAATGGGTCTACAGAACTACGTATGCATCAGATGGAAGTGTTGAAAGACACAAGGCTCAGTTAGTTGCCAAAGGATTTTCCCAACTTGAAGGGATTGACTATAATGAAACCTTTGCCCCTGTAGCCAAAATGAATTCCATCCGCCTTGTTCTTTCCCTTGCAGCCTCACATAAATGGGAGGTCCATCAGATGGATGTTAAATCCACCTTCTTGCATGCCGATTTGAAAGACGAAATCTACATGGAACAACCTCCTAAATATGTCCAGAATGACTCTAGCCTTATTTGTCACCTTAAGAAATCTCTTTATGGTCTTAAGAAATCTCCCCGAGATTGGTATGCCAAAATGGGCAGCTTTCTTATTGACACCGGATTCTCTAGATTCCATTCTGATCCTATTGTCTATACCAAGAAAGTAGGAATCCATCTCATACTCCTTGTCCTTTATGTTGATAACCATATCCTTACTGGTAGTGACTCAAAACTTTTAAACCATGTGAAAACCAGCCTTAAGAAGAAATTTGAAATGTCAGACTTAGGTTTTTTGCACTATTTTCTTGGCCTCCAAGTTTTGCAAACCAATGAAGGAATTTTTATTTCCCAATCTAAGTATGCTTGTGACCTTCTTCATCACTTTCACATGGATGATTGTAAACCAGTCCCTTCTCCCTTCCAGTCTGGATTCAAGCTTACTGCCACCTGTACTTCTCCTGGAGTTGATGCCACCCTGTACCGTCATTTAGTTGGTAGCCTCTTATACTTGACTCATACCCGTCCTGATCTTTCCTTTGTTGTTGGTCTTGTTGCCCAGTATATGCAAACACCCCATGAAATCCATTGGAAAGAAACTAAAAGGATACTTAGTTATGTTCGTGGTACAATTCAGTTTGAGATACATTATAGTTTAGGGGGGACCCCTTTATTGGTTGGTTTCACTGATTCAGATTGGGCCGGCTACCCTGATGATCAAAAGTCTACTACAGGTTATGTTTTCAGCCTTGGTTTAGAACCTGTCACTTGGACCTGTAAGAAACAACAGGCTATTGCACTTTCTTCAGCAAAAGCAGAGTACCGAGCAGTGGTAAATGCAAGTCATGAAGCCTTGTGGCTTCAACAGATCCTTTCAGAGTTTGGATTCGAGCATCCACATCCGACCAGCCTTTGGTGCGACAATCAAAGTGCCATCAAGCTCGCCAAAGACCTAGTTCAACATCAACGCAACAAACACATTGAGCTACACATGCACTTCATCAGAAAACTCATTCATGATCAAGTTATTGAAGTTCTCTTTTTCCCTATAGAAGATCAAGTTGCATACATTTTCACAAAGTCTCTTACAGAAGCGAAGTTTTCCAAACTTCGATCTACGTTAGGAGTTCATGAAGTTTTCATCAAGGGGGGATAGGCTCTAGTGCCTCCTTTCTTATCCTATTGTGTCAACATTGTAAATCCTTCAATCCTATCCCAAGTTGTTCTTAAGGGGGGGTGTTAGGATGTTTAGACACTTAGGAGTTAGTTAAGATGTATTTGGTCTAATGTGTTGTTAGGTAAAAGTGTGTTTCTTTAGTATTCATTAGTATGCATTTGTAGTTAGGAAATCCGACGGTCACGATATGTTCCCGACATAGAGTGATCCGATGGTTCATACTCTCCTCGATCTTAACGACCATTGATATGTGGCTTAACAGTTGATTGGTCCATGATCTCTATTTAAAGAGCATGTAGGGTCATTTGCCGATGATCGATTGTGAGAAACTCTCTTGTAAAAAATCTTTGTAATCTTTTTCTTTTGCATTAATAAACTGCTCCAAGTGGTCGCGTTGGTTGGGGCTGTGGATGTTTCCCCATAGGGGTTTTACCACGTGAAAACATTGGTGTGTTGGGATTTGATCTGGTTATGTGAGTGGTTACTGAAGGTGCTCGTCCTCTATTGGAATACTTGTGTTGTTGAACACGAAAACATTAGAAGTTTTTTAATTTATTACAATGAATTTGGGTCGTTGATCTCAAGATCAAACACGATCTTTGTTGTTGATTCATTAAACTCTCCCAGTTCCTCCGGTCACCATTAGATCATGAATTTCGACCTTGTAGGTTGAATATAACTCTACAATCCAGCCGATTGACACCATTAAACATCTCAGATAGTTCTAAGGCATTCGAAACTCGAATTTTCTCATGAATTTATGGGTCTCAATATGATTTTTCATCGGTTTTTCCCAAATTCGTCATAGATCGAAATATGTGACAACGAATTCGCCCAAATTCACACTAGTTCTTGGCCCATACCGGTCCATTGTTGAACCTCACTCTGATATCACTCTCTAACGTACCTAACCCCCAGTTGGGTCACGTCACTGTTAAAACGACCCAAATAATTTTTTTTTATATTAAATCAAAATGTGAAATTAACACACAACATGAAAACCAAATTCATGCAAATGTCTATAATACTACTTAAAAACATAAATGCAATTTTTCAGTTGTGCATAGCAACAAATAAATAACATACAAAAACATTCAACCACATCAATAGAGATTTGGATGCATCATTATGCCCACAACAAACAACAATAACTAAGATAGATTAGTGTAAGATGCATAACAAATACACCATCATTTAACACCATAAACATAGTAGATAAGAACACTTATCTTATGAAAGTATGCAAGCCCCTGAAGAGGACATACATTCCTCCCCACTGTAGACTTTTTGTTCCAGTTCTCAACAACAAGTAACCCCCGAGCTGGGGCTTTGAATCCACAAGAGACGGTGGTCCCT
>ML778257.1:288272-313699 GCA_009831015.1 Picea engelmannii
TAATTAAAAATAATAATATTTTAATAATTCATTATGAAGAAAACTAATGCATGTCCTTCTGATGTTGGCTAGAGTTCCGCGTCGGTCCTCGGGAGTTATGTCTAAATGGTGGATGTAGCGGAGATAGATGTGAAATTGTCCCGCCAGTTGCTCCAGTTTTTCATTTGGACTCCTCTGGTCCTCCACTATTCCTCTGGAAAGAGTCTCCAAGTTGCTGAGTCGGTTCATGATTTTTGTGAGCTCCTTCTTATGTCCCTTAATCGCTTTCTTGCTGGTCTCTTTCCTGACAGCTTTCAACTTGTCTATCAACATTTTAGTGCGCCAGGCTTCCTCCACCATTTTTTGGTAGAGGGTCATTCTTGGTTGAGTGGTCCTCGGGTCCTTAATCCCATCGGCTTCTTGAATGAGTTAATCCCATTCCTTGCCCTGGCGCTAGTTGTTGACTTCTCTTTCCCACCTGTCTATGACCGCTTTCCCTTTTGGGTCGACCTTCTTGAGGAAGGTTTCCTTGGCCTCTTTGGCTGCTTGTTCCACCTTCGTGATCTTCCGGGAACTTGTTGGATGAGCCTCCCCCTGGGGATCTCTCTTGCTCTGGGTCTTCTTTGATCTTATCATCTCTGCTTGTTTTGGGTGGTACTCGACTTGAGTTTGTCCTCCACTTTTTTCCATTACTTCTTGGTTCTTAGTATGGCCTCTGTGATTTCTTCTTTCCGATTTGTGGTTTCCTCTGGTGATGTTTCCTTTATTGGGTTTCCCTGGTTGTTGGCTTCTTTTGGGAATGATTGATCTCCCATAGAGGTGTCCTTTCAGGTTTCGTCGCATTGATTTGGATCATGTGTTCTTGGGATCCCTGTCGTCATCCCTGCGTCGCTCCCTTGTTTTTCACCTTGTATGCTAATCATTTCCTCCCCCCATATCTATGTATATGTGATGCGTACTCAACCCTATCCATGGCCAACCGTTTCGTTCTGTGTACTTTACCTCCTACTAGATATCCCTCCTTTGTTCCCACGAGCAGTCCCTGTACTCCTTTCTAGTGATAGGGCCATGGTATAGTATCTCCTCCTGTGGTGTGACTAGTCTGTATTGGGATTCATGTTGGCATGTTGGCCTTTCGGATTCTGGCGGGATCCTACGTGCATTTCGAGTACTTCTGTGCCTCCAATATCATTGTGGTCATCCGTACTTCGGCTACCATCATAATCCTTTATCTCTATTTGAGTGCAGTCAGTTCGGCATTGACCACTTGGTATGTTACTCCATATTGTGTCCAGTTTTGGTCCTGCTCCGTCTGCACCTTCGTTAGCTATTCTGTCTGCTAGGCCATTAGCTGACCTTCATACCTAGCGCATCTCTACTGCGATCCCTAATGTATGTGCTCCTGAATTCTTTGCAGGGACTGTGCCAAGTGCCAATGTTTATGGATTTTTCCCATTCTGGTGTCATTTTGGAGCTTCCTTACTGTGTTGATTACTAGCATGGAATCTCCTTCCACTATAGTATTGGTTATTGCTTCTCGACGTAGAATCTCAAGGCCAGTCTCCAGGGCTCCAAACTCTACTGCATTGTCAGTTGAGTTCCCCAAAATCCTAGTATAAAACCAAATGATATTTCCTTGACTGTCCCTGATAAATCCTCCCAACCTTGTTCGGCCTGGGTTACCTTTCGACGCCCCATCAAAATTCAGCTTGAGGGAACCCTCTGGTGGTGGTTTCTAGTTGCGCTCGCCTATTTGGAGTTGCATTGGCTATCTCACTTGAAAGGGTATGGCTCGTCCTTCAGTCAAAAGGCCTCAACAATTTTGAGATCCTGGGTTGTGAGTTGCGCACTGCTCGGTTGGAAGTTGCGGCTCTATACCGTTTCTGTTGTCATGGAGATGATGGTTTCCTTGATCTTATCTACCATCCATTTTTTGTTCTTGAAGATGTGTCAGTTCCTTTCCTTCTATATTGCCCAAATGATCATTCTAGGAATGAAGATCCAATCGAGATTCACCTCTTCAATATCGTTGTAGTTCTCTTTCCAAGTATTTATAGTTGCGGATATATTCCCGCTGATCCTGTTAGATTGTCCAAAGATGTTGGCCGCCCAGTCCTAGACTTCTACTATGAGGGTACATTCATCTAGGAGATGGTTTGTTGTTTCCTCTTTTTCTCCATATAGGGGACATCTGGAAGGACCTATGAAACCGCGCTTCCTGAGGTTTTCCCATGTTAAGATTCGTTTGTGGAGTATTAGCCACTGGAAGATTTTTATTTTTGGCCACTGTGGGCTATTCCAGAGCTTAACCCATTGTTGCGCCGGATATTCTTGGTCCTGGTTCGTAATGTAGTGTTTTACTTCTTTGAGGTTGAATTCCCCGCCACCCTTGTGCCCCCATCGCAGCTGGTCCATTCCTTCTGCAACTGTTATTTTTTGTTTCCCCAATTCCTCCTCCACTTCTTGTATTGTTGCTATGGTTTGGTCTCTATTCTGTGGGGTAAGAGTGTTCCATATTCTCCATTTGTAGTGATCTATCTCTTGCTTCCAATATTGGTAGACTCTGGTTTGCATCTCCTGTTGGATTTCCTCCCTTCCGGGTTTTTCCATTCTAGGTTCCTGTTGCCAGGCATCCTCCCAGAATCTGGCGGTTCTGTCATTTCTGACCTCCCAAAAGCTGTGTGATTGAATCCAGGCCTTGTTGCACCATGCTATGTTCCAGATAGCAGACCCTGCCTTGGTGCCTCTTAAGCGGATTTTGTCATGATCGCTTATGTTCGGGGCATATTTTGCCTTCCATAGGTTTACCCATGGCATCGTGGTTTCCTTGACCCAACGCCACTAGATTTTTGCCCCATAGGCGTCATTGGTCACTTGCGGGTCATGTAGGCCCAGGCCTCCATTGTTTTTTGGTTTACAAATCTTCTTCCAAGCCACCAGTGCCCATTTTTCTTTATTTCCACTCCTCACCAGAGGAAATCTCTTTGTATTGTCCTTATTTTTTGTAGTATTCCCTTGGGGGTTGGGAATACCGACATTATAAAGGTTGGAATAGCTTGCAGCACTGACTTAGTTAAGATGAGTCTTTCGGCTAGGTTGACGGATCTGTATGTCCAATTTTTAACCCGATCTTGTAGCCTGTTGATTACTCCCTCCCAAGTGGACATTTTGTAAGCTTTATCTATTAGTGGGATTCCCAGGTAATTGGTTGGAAGTGTTTTTCCCAGGTAAATCCCAGAATGTTGGCTAGATTTCTCTGGATTGCGGGGTATTAAAGAAAAATATCATAGATTTTGACTGGTTTATCTCAGTTCTCAAATCTTCCCCAAACTCATCTAGGATTTGTTTGTAGGCTTTCGCTTCCTTGACCATGGGTATGCCATGAAGTGTGGTGTCGTCCACAAATTTTTGGTGTGTGGAGGTAGGACAAGTCACAAAGGGTTTGATCCCTATTATTTCCCCTGTTGTGGTTGCACTCTTTATGCTTCGGCTGAGACCTTCCATCATTATAATGAAAAGGAAGGGGGACATTGGGTCTCCTTGTCTAATGCCTCTAGTGGGCTAGAATAGTTTGGCAGGGGCTCCATTGACCAAGAGAGAGTAGCTTGTAGTTGAAACTAGGCTGACTATCCAGTTGATTCAGTGCTGGGTGAACCAGAAGGCTTCCAAGGTCTTGACCATATACTGCCAACTAATTTTGTCATAAGCTTTAGCTAGGTCCAGTTGTATTATCATTCACCCTTATTTCTGAAGCTTTAGGGTGTGGATGAGTTCGTGGGTGTGGATGATATTGTCCATTATTTGTCTTCCTTCCATGAAACCAGTCTATTCTTGTGAGACTAGTGTGGGTAGGAGGGGTTTCAGTCTATTTGCTATGACTTTGGAGATTAACTTGTACACCACATTGCATAGTGCTATCAGTCAATATTTGTCTGGGGTTTTGGCTTCATTTTCTTTTGGGATGAGTGTAATCATTGTGGCATTTAGCGCTTTGAGAATAGAGGCTGACCTTCTAGAGTCTTCCACTACTCTATACACATCATATTTGACAATTTCCCAGCAGGCTTTGAAGAACTCCACCATGAATCCATCCATGCCTGGGGCTTTCCCATTGGGCATTTCTTGGAGTGCTTGGTCGATTTCTTCCTCTGCTATGGGTTTGTTCAAATTGTTATTTTGTTCCTCCATGATCAGTTGCGGGATATGTTGTATTATCCTTTGTATGGCCATCGTTCTGTCTTGGTTGGGTTCTTGGGCTATCCCCTGGAAGTAGTTTACCAAAGTTATTTCTATGTCTTTATGTGACTCTCTCTCTATTCCATCCTGATCCCTGATCTTCAGGATTTTGTTGTGGGCTCTTCTGGCCATCGTTGTTCTATGAAAAAACTTGGTGTTTCATTCCCCTTCCTTTAGCCATCTGATCCGGGACTTTTGTCGCCAGAGGGTTTCTTCTTGCTGACATCGTTGCTCCCACTCCTAGTTCAGCTGGAGTTCTTCCTTTTTTTGTTCCTCCGTGTAGCCCTACAAGATGCAGGTTTCCTAGTATTTTCATTTTTCCTTCTATATTGTTCTTTTCTTGGTTTATATTCCCGAAGGTGTCTTCATTTCACTCCTTGAGCCTTTGTTTGATGTGTTTGAGTTTTTTATAGAGTTTGAACATCCTTGTCCCTTGCTCTAGTTGCTCCTCCCTCCACCATTGTTTTATTCTTTCTTGGAATGTCGAGTGTTCCAGCCAGAATTTCTCAAATCTGAAAGGCATGTTTTTTGGTGTGGTCTGGAATCCTGCTTCTAGTTGTACCGACTAGTGATCTGATCCCCTCTAGGGTAGGATATTGCAGTCTAAGGTCAGCCCTTGCATTATGATTGACTCTGATACCAGGAATCTGTCCAATCTTGTTGCTACCTGATGTTGATTCATCTGTTTATTATTCTAGGTGAACTGGCCATTATTAGTTTGCAGATCTACATCTTCGTTGTGTCAATGAAGTTTGAGAAATCCTCCACATCTCTATCCAATCTTCTTATCCCTCCTCTTTTCTCCACAAGTGGCATTATGATGTTGAAGTTCCCTGCTAGGATCCATTGGAGGTTGTTTGATCTGGTTTTAAGCTCTTCTAGGTCTCTAATCATTCCTTTCCTTTCTTCTGACGCCTGGGGTCCATACATGTTAGTGCATATAAGCTCCTCTATGTTCCCAATGATTTGCATGTGTACCATAAGAGTGTGCCTAGTTGCTTCAGCTGCTATTAGGATAAGTACTTGAGGGATCCACAGGGTCAGGATTCCCCCTTTCATTTGTTGGCCTCCAATGGCCATCATTTTGTACTTGTGCCAGTGTTGTTGATTGATGGTTTCCATTCTGTTTGTATTACACTTTGTTTCTTGAATAAAACAAAGATCTGGGTGTTCCTGCTTTAGTCTATTCCTAAGGATTCGGTGTTTTCTTGGGTTGTTTAGGCCTCTTATATTCCAGGTTATGACCTTCATTTTAAACATGCGTGGGGGAGTAAGGGAAGAGTTTCTTTATCTTACCTGATTTTATCAGTAGTGCTCCAAGCTCCTACAGGGCTACACTATTTGATTTTCTACTTTTTTTCCTCCGTGTCTGCTTGGGTGATAGCTATCATTACCCCTCGCCTGCTTTAACTCCTAGGTGTCCAGTCTCCCCGTAAGTATGCTTTTGGCCCCGAGATTTGGCTTCCTCCCTTTGTAGGAACAGGTACTGGATGCGGTCTAGTTGCTCTATTGGTACATTCTCTACACCTTGTTTTTTCATTGTTCCAGTATATTTGTAAGATCTATCCCTTCCCTTTCCACAAGGTCTCTGAGATCAGAATCTTCTGTGTCGGCTTTGCTTGGGGTCATTTCCGCATCTCCATCGGCCTCTTGCATGGGGGTGTTGTCATCTCTGATTTCTCCCTCCATTGGGGTTGCACAACTTCCTTGTCCCTTCTGAGTACTTGGTCAATCGTTGGGCTCATTTATATGTTTTTCTCTAACTTCCTGAACTGTTGCCTTATCTTGATCACCTTTTGCTTCTTTGGTATATTCGTCCTGTCCTTCCATTTTGTTCCGGGCCTCCAGGTTGATCCCTGCTGAGGCTTTGCCTTGCTTCTTGTTTGCTCTACTCCTGGGGTTGGGTTTTACAAAACCTTCCTCATCCGGCTGTTGTTTGGGGTTTTTCGTTTCTTGCTTTTTATTAAGAGGGAATTCCCTGATCAGGTGACCGTGTTCATGACATCTTCTGCATCTGAAAGGGATCTGTTCGTAATCGATGTTTTGGATCCATTCCTCGTCTCTGAATTCGAGGTTGATGGATTTTGGAAGTTCTCCTGACACATCCATCTCTATACATATTCTTGCATAAGATGTATATCTCCCTCTCAGGGTGGCTTCTGTTGTCTTTATGTATCTCCCCAATTTGTTTCCTATAGCTTCGAAGGTTGAGGGTAACTAGTAGTCTAAGGGTAAGGAGTAGAGTCTCAACCAGACCGATACCTTTTTGAAGGTTTCTTTTTCGGGGGAGAAATTTTCCTTCCATGGTTGCATGTAGAGCCCTTCTGATGCATGGAAGTATGGCCCTCCTTCAAAGATTCTATCCCTATCCTACAGGTTTATGAAAACAGCTGTGAAGAATCCTTTCGAGCCCAGATGAAGCTCCATGTCCCCATTCGGCTTCCAGTGGTATTTAATCCAGTTGTGCAATGTTCTCTCTATTGGCCATAGGCCCATAAACTTGCAGATCAGTGCATGCGCTTTCATCTGATCTCTGTAGATTTGTGTCTGCGGATCTACCAGTACCACCTTTGGTATCATTGTTGTTTTGGGTTTTCATGGGTTGCTCCCTTCCGTCGGGCTAGTCTTCTGTGTGTCTGGCATTTCGCTCTGGATTTCTTTGGCTTCCTCTTTCATGCTCTTGTTTGTGCGTTGGTTCCTTTCTGGACCTTTCCCTGGGTCTGATCCCAAGGTGCCTGTCATTGGTGCTTTGAAAAATACGCCCCTTGGCCCCTTCCCTCTGTCCACCACTACATGTTTGTATGAGGGGGTACCCTTACCCCCTCCTCTGCTGCTCATGTCATAATCTACTATGGCCTCTACTGTCTGAACGCTAGCTTGTTGTTGCTCGTGCTTCGAGATGTAATCCTAGGAAGAAATGATAAAATAAAAAGGAGTACAAAATAATTTGGTCATCATAAAAAAATATTAAATTAAATTAAAATAAGAGAAATGCATTAAAATAATGTAATATATTTGTAAAATGAAATATTTTTAGTAGTCACAATAAATTAAAGGGTTTGATTTGAAGCATTAATTTCTTTACGTTTAGTCATTAAAAAAAGTGATTAACCTAATTAACATAATAATAACATTAACACTCACTTATTCACTACACATGAAGTATTTTACTGTACTTGGAATTTTACTATAAGTAGCCAGAGTGAAGGTTTCTTACTATGGATATTTTTACTATTTTATGATGAGTGGGGTGCCTTCTGTTTTAGCTTCCACCTTTTTAATTTTAGTGGTGTGTAGAGAAGCCTGGATGTGAAGCATTTCATTTTATATTTGCGTGATGTCTACGACATACAACCGTCGGCAGGGTATATGAGCAAGCCTTCTGGGAGAAATCCTATGATTCCAACGACTCTGTTGGCCATCTGATAGTCTTTTTGGCGGTGATAAAGACTCCTGGTGTGGTGGCGAGCACGGCTGAGGGTGGCGGTGGGTGATGAGCCCAACTTCTTTGCCTCACCTTCTGGTTTTCCAAAAACCCTATTGTTTTCCCTTTCGGTGTGATATTCGTCGGGCTAAATTTTCATATTTATATCACCTTTTCCATTTTGGCTATGATATTCGTCTGAATAAATTTTTAGATTTGTATCACATGTAATAGTCTGGTATATTACCAATGTAGATTGTTGGGATTAATAGATTCAATCAACCACTTAAGTTACCATTTGAATCTGAATAAATTCATGAGTTAAATATTAAAAAAATATGAATCTAAAAATGAAAATATTAAAAAATATGAATCTGAAAATAACAATATTAAAAAAAAATTTAAATAATATTAAAAATTAAAAATATAATATTCCATGAAAATTGGGTAGTAATTTAATTTATCTTACCAGTTTTCTATTTTGTAATAGTACCTATTCAAATTTTAAATCACTCAAAACAACAAAATAATTTTAACATAGTAACATAATAACTAGCACATAATAACTAAAATTTGTAAATTAAATACATTTATCTGCCTTTATCAGCCCCATATCAATTATGTGATATTGCATTTATTGCATTTAGCAATAAGTGACATGTCATATCAAAGTAAGGCTTTCTACAACATAAGAGCAAAATATATTGAAAATCAAGTTATCATCATCTATTGTTTTATATACTATAGAGTACAGCATTAATTATGTTCAACTAATGTCTACTAAGTTAGTTTATTTTTGTCACCAATATGTTTTTGATTGTTTATTAATGGGATTGTATTGCTTTATGCATTTTCACATAAAGCCTCGTAACTAAGGTTTGTAAATTAAATAAACCTATCAGCCTTTATCAACCACATATCAATTATGTGACTGTGCTAGTTAGTACTAATATTGCATTTAGCATTAAGTGACATGTCATATCAAAGTAAGGCTTTCTACAACATAAGAGCAAAACATATTGAAAATCAAGTTATCATCATCTATTGTTTTATAAACTATAGAGTATAGCATTAATTATGTTCAACTAATGCCTACTAAGTTAGTTTATTTTTGTCACCAATATGTTTTTGATTGTTTATAAATGGGATTGTATTGCTTTATGCATTTTCACATAAAACCTCATAACTAAGGTTTGTAAATTAAATAAACCTATCAGCCTTTATCAACCACATATCAATTATGTGACTCACTGTGCTAGTTAGTAGTAATATTGCATTTAGCAATAAGTGACATGTCATATCAAAGTAAGGCTTTCTACAACATAAGAGCAAAACATATTGAAAATCAAGTTAGCATCATCTATTGTTTTATATACCATAGCATTAATTATGTTCAACTAATGCCTACTAAGTTAGTTTATTTTTGTCACCAATATGTTTTTGATTGTTTATTAATGGGATTGTATTGCTCTATGCATTTTCACATAAAATCTTAAGGAACCCAAGGGCAAAGTTGAAAATAGTGTTATGTAATTGCATGCAGTTTTTTAATTTCATAATATGGCTTTAGATTCAGGATCTCAAAAACAAATTTGAAAATAGTGCTGATGCAACTGAATATTTTTATTATCAATTTAAAAAGTTTAAATAGATTTTCTTTTTCAAAAGAAATTATCATGATTTGAATATTGAATGAAATGTTTTTTTCAACTAAGAAAAGAAAAGAAAGATTATTGTTCATAAAAAATTACCTATAACCATCTCAATTAAGAATCATTGTTAATGTGTCAAATTTGAATTTGACAATATCTCTTGTATAGCCATTAATGTTAAATTCCTTGACATACTAACTTTAGGCACACAAAAAAATGATATCAAATATACCTAAACACAGGAGAGATGAATAAGAAGAGTCAAGTTGCCTAGAAGATCATGACATAGGCAAAAAAAAACAAAGGTCTAACACAATACTTTAGGTAATAATAAGTAAATGCGCATTATGGGGTTTCTCATTTGACTTACTGCATAAACACTCCGGGGTTTCTCATTTGACTTACTGGATAAGAAAAATAACATCTGTATGATCAATCTTAGTCTTTCTTGAATAAACATGTATAATCAAAATGATAGAAAGCCTAACATCTGCATGATCAATCTTAGTCTTTCCCGAATAAACATGTATAATCAAAATGATAGAAAGCTTTGGCAATGCACTTAGAACAATGGAGATATCTTAAATTGTTACATGTGTAGCTATGAGACTCATCTCCAAGTGGCTACACATCATCACGGAGGGTTACTAAGGCCCTGCCTTAGTCCATGGCCATGGCAACTTGAAAACTGCACCAGTATATCCAAGTAAACTTATTGCAGTAGTAGGAGTTCAATTGGATGGGTAAAGACCTATTAAGATAACCCTAAAATATTCTGGTAAACAATTAGTTGGTTAAAGGCTGATTAGAGTAGCTAAGGCAGAGATGAAATACCAACTTAGTATAGAGTTTGGAGGTTCAACACAATAAGTTTCCCTCACCATCATATCTTCACCTCACCGTGCTATATTATTTGGATGAGGCTAAAGATAAGATTACACATGGATGAAGATATGCGGATAAGGTTAAAGATTGGCATGCCAAATTAGATGTCAAAATGGAATTTCTATTATTATTATCGGAGCGCATATAAGAGTATTTTTCGTTTTTAGTGCAGTGCCCAAAACAGCTGTGAACAGAGCAGATGCCTCATTCATTCCCGGTATGAATATCTATTCCGTTGCTCGTCTTTTCTTTCATTTTCAATCGATGTGTTGTTGCGTATGTGTTTTTTTTTTTCTGTAATTTGCTCTCGTTTGTTGCATTAGATTATCAAGTTGGTTTTAGTAATGGTTGGAACCACCTCTCTAGGAGGATGTATTGGCAACACCGACCCCAACCCCCACCTATGTCCCCAAGAACGATGAAAATGACGTAACAAACTGTTGAACCGACCTGCCAACTACAGAACCGACCTGCCAACCTGCCGCTGGTTGCGTGTAAACTGAAGGAGAGGCTGTAAGAGTGGGTTGCCAAGTGGATAAGTTTCGGAAAGATGATGTGACCTGTGATCAGAGTGGAATCCAACGCCAAGTGGATAAGTTTCGGAAAGATGATGTGACCTGTGATCAGAGTGGAATCCAACTTTCTTGACTAGAAAGTCCGATGAGGAAATAGGATTAAATAAGAACTGATCTCATCACAGGGATGGGATTAAATGTGTTGTTTTTTTTTTCCACGGTGGAAGTTCCGCGCTGGAAACTCACCCCGATACTTCCCCACATAGTGGCTGATATGGGAGTGATAAAGCTTCGCAGCCCCAAGGGACACAGGTTTCGAACTCGTGACCTCTCCCCAAACTGGAAGAGTATGTGCACGTCTTAACCAATTGTGCTATCCCATGGGACCTAGATTAAATGTGTTGTTGACAACTTCTAGATAATAATGATTGTAAATATGAGTTTTTATAAGATGAAATAACTTTTAAAATTTAAGCTTTTTTAATTTTAAATTAGAAAATAAGTTTATTGTTATAAATGTGTGGTAGTTTCATTGCATTGAAAATAGTGAAGTATTTTACATTTTAGTGTAGAAGAGATTTTACATGTTAGATTATATAACATAATAATAATAATAATAATAATAAAGTAAACTCAATTTAAAAAAAAAAAAAAATTACCTATCTACATATTTACTTAATAACATATAAATTAAAATTTACATAAAAAATATCACTTATACCAAAGCCACCTATTTGATAATTAAAATACATAAATTTAATAAAAAAAATTATAGATAAAATTTCAATAAATGCTATTATAATCGACAATGCAGTGTTCGGATTTGGGTGACGGAGAAAGGATACTCGAGAGGGAAGATTGCTCTCGAGTTAGCCTACTTCGTTTAAATTTTGCATAGTTAGAAAACAGTTCACTGGAAGTGAAAATTAATGAGGCAGCAAGGAAAAAATAACAAAGCAGCAACGAAGCCAAGTGAAAAATAATGAAAAAATAACGAGGCAACAAAGAAGAAAGGAAAATTAATGAAACAACAAGGAAAAAATAACGAAGCCAAGTGAAAATTAATGAGGCACCAAAGCAAAAAATAACGAGGCAGCAAGGAAGCAACAACAAAGCAGAAAGGAGAAAATGACGATAAAGGAAAAAATGAGCATGTGAAAAAATAATCCATAACGAGGCAACAAGGAAGCTATAACGAGGCAACAAGGAAGAAACAAGTAAAAAATGACTATAAAACCATCAAAAAGGGAAAGCGATGAAGCAAGGAAGTAGCAAGTAAAAAATGACGATAGAACCATCAAAAGGGGAAAGTGAAAATTAATGAGGCAGCAAGGAAAAAATGACCATAAAGGATGATCGTCAAATCATCAAATATCGGAAAACAGATGTCAGTGTTTAATTAGTGTCTGTCAATTTTTAATTCGTGTTTGACGGACACGAAAAAGATACAGAGACCTCCTACGACGTCATTATTAGAGTATGTGAAAAAATAATCCACGACTAGGATGTGTTTAATGTAAGACAAATAAACATTAATGAAGCATGAAATAAATAGGAGTGGACTAACTCAAGAGAAATCTGAGTTATCTTTTCGGTGTGGTTGGTTTTAAATGGGGTGAAACCCCTGGCTCAAGGTTCTGAAATGCATGGAACTTTGATCTATCGAAAATCTGTCCGAATTCAGTCCCATTTTTTTTTCCTGAAAAGCGGGTCTGTTTGCTCCCTAGTTAGCCTATAATTTACTTTTATTTAAATCACTTTAATTGATTTGAAATTGAATGCGTTAAATTAAAAAGTAAAGTAAACATTTGATTAGATTGTATTTTATTTATTTGTTTGACATCTCGTCTTGGAAATTTTAAAACTCTTAGTGTTGACGGCTTTACTCACAACATTTGCTACAACCCTATTGAAAATATCCCTATAGAAGACACAACATGAAAATATCCATATAGAAGACATAACATGGAAGGTAAATATCCATATACAATACAACAAGGAAGGTAGTTCCACACAAGCACATAAATATATATAGAGATAAACCAAAGGTCATGACATGTTTGCACGATACAAGGAACACCTCAATGATGATAAACCATATAGAGGTCTTAGTGGATTTAAAAACTTGCAATTTGCCTTTACATCAGGTACCTCGTGGCATTGTTGGAGAGTTATTCTATGATCATGGTGCTTCACAAGGCCAAGGAAATTTCCTCCCATTCTAGAACCACAATTGTTCACATCAAGACCAAATAACAATTGCCTTCAAGACATATGAGCAATTGAGCAACACGCATGAGGATATCTAGAACAATGTGGAGCAGAAGAGGATTTCCACATGACCATATGCCCTTTCAACAAATACATGTGTGTCAATGACATCCTAGAGTATGTGAGCTTAGGATTTAAGACTATGTTCACAACGTTTGAAGTGAAGTGGATTTGATGCAAACACACTTGGATCGATTGTGTAACTTCTTATGTGTTAGGTTACAACAATTGCATTGTCCATCTTTCAACCTCCCACAAAATATCTAAGACACAACCCATTCTTTCCACCAATCCATCCCTTCTTTTGCACACAACATATCCTAGACACAACCCATTCTTGCCACCAAGCCATCCCTTCCTTTGCAAACACACCCATTCTTTCCACCAAGCCATCCCTTCCTTTGCACACATATTGTTGGACATTTGAATATAAGAGAACAATAATTTCATTTGAATTACTAACCATTAATGCCAACCAATTTATAGGAGTACCTTTACACCTTCACACTCTAACCCTCACTGAATTGTAATATGAAAATGTGTATAATGACAATAACACTAACCCTCACTGAATTGTAATGTTAAAATATATATAAATACACATCTTTAGATTCCAAACCCAATCTCACCCTCACCTTCACATTCCAAACCCAGTTTCACCCTCACCTTCATAAGAAAGGGTTGGAATTAGGGCATGAAAATTCACACCCACCCAATCACACTCTTGTACATTCACACCTTCACAAATAAAAAAGTGAGTGATGAAAGGTGAAAGTATGCAAGGCAATTTCTCATAACTTTTTTCATTCAAGAAACAAAAGAGTGATAAGAGTGAAATAAAGGAGCAATGATTGTACCTCTTCCATCTTTATTGAGATTGAGATCATTATACCTTCTTTCTTTATTGAGATTGAGATCATTATACCTTTATACACAAGCACAATTGTAACTCTACATTGTGGTGGACAACCCACAATAATATATATAATAATACAGTGGCTTTTGATGTTGATGATTTCCGTAATTCCTAGACTTTAAATAAAAAAAGGTTAGTTTCATTACTTCATTTAAATGGTGATGGACAACCACAATTGTACCTCTAGATTTTGATATGGATAATCCACAATAATATATATATATAACAAGAGTTGCATGGCAGTGTAGTCCTTGCCAGGTTGGAATGGGAATAAATGGACTGCTATGGCGGGGCCAAGGGAGAAATAGAAGCCCGAAGCAACAGAGACACATGGGAAGCAACTTGAAGTATAGGTTGTATCCATGCAGAAGATGACTCGTATCAGTGTGTCACACGCCAACCAT
This sequence comes from Picea engelmannii, assembly GCA_009831015.1. NCBI lineage: Eukaryota > Viridiplantae > Streptophyta > Pinopsida > Pinales > Pinaceae > Picea > Picea engelmannii. The sequence continues at coordinate 302,555 of ML778257.1, forward strand.
AAGACATTGGGCTGGTAGATGACCCCCGAAGAACCTCCCGAATTAGTTAATCATAATATTATATTAATATGGGGTTAATATGCGAATGAGGATGTCAATCCTACTGTGTTTTTTATATATGTGATACTCCTTTTTAAGTTTTTTCTTGGGGCGTGTAGAGTTCAAATATGGGACTTAGAAAATTTCTGTCGTAATGACTTGAAGCAATAAAAAAGGATAGTAGTAGTTTTTTTTTTTTTGAAATAAAGGTTCTTGGAAAAAAGGACCAGGAATCACACACATTAAACATTGAAATACAATAAACACAATTTCCTGACATCCAACATAGTTGAAGAAAAAAAAATTAGCGTCCCGAAAGCAGCCCACAAGGCACCGTTGAAATTGTTCTCGAATTAGTTTTCTTTGAAATTTATCAAAAATTAATAATGTATATTACATATTTATGGAAATTTAAATGTGTTTGTCATATAGACTGGGATTGGGGCTCCCGCGGACCATAAAAGAAATAAGTACAAGAAATGGGACTGTAGAAAGAAGAAGTGTGCGACGGTAGAGAGGAAGACCTGAAAAGAAGAAATTGGAAGTTATGAGTCTTTGGTTAGAGATTTCTATTTAAAGGCATAGAATAAATGAATTGATAAAGAAAGAAAGATGAGATCAGTATAAGCATGTGATCAGTATAGACTTACTATGAATCTGATGCCTTTTTGTTGCTCTCATCGATGACCACTGGAATCGTGCCAACTGGTTGTTTCCCTTCGACAGTGAGCTTGTCCATTCTCCTTTGGAGCCATTATTCAATGTAGCTTCTCATGGGGGCCACGTTTATTTCATCCCGTATTTCTATGTTGAAAAGCTCGTTTTCTAATTTCCTTAGATCGATAGAAATACTATGCAGAGCCTGTTCAATTTCTTCATTTTGTGCCAAATAGTCCACTAGTCAGTTCTCGACGTCATCTTGACCATATTCAAGGATGTTGTAAAACTTTTCTAAAGACAACCCCTTTAAAATATCAACTTGTTCATCGAAGGCTTGATTGGTTAAGGACAAAGATTTAAGGATTAAGTTTGGGTCTTGAACCTCATTGGTACTTCTGGCTAAGTCTATTTGGGTCAGGTTTCTGAATAATTCTTCTTTTTATGATATGGCTTGTTCACATGATTCGACAATGAGTTGTAGGTTCTTAACTTTCTCTTTCCAACATGCTTTTAATTGTTTGATCCAGTTTGGGGAGGGGAGATCCTCTTGTCTTCTTTTCAGATCTAAGATGTTCATGACATGGTTGCCAAAAGGGGTCACCATCTGTAGATAGAAAGGTTCTTCATTTTTTAAATTCACCTACAAATGTTCATGCAAATCATTTTCCCTCGTTCGAAAGGAATCTATATTTTGTGATGTTTCCCAGGCTTCAGTAATTAGCTCCATTCTTTTCTTGATGTTCTTGTTTACATAGCGTCTACAAGATGTGAGGAGGCTAGAGGATCCTTTTAACTTGGTTGTAGGGGTGGCAGGCATGGGTTTTGATAAAGGACTGGCAAACAATGGGGTAGGAATCAAAGCCTCCTCCAATTCCTTGATTCGACCGTTTAGTCTGACATTCTCCGCTTCAATTCCTCCAATGGCATCATCAAGAGCATCTGCGGTTCCGCGGTGAAATCGAGAGATTTGGGATGATTTCATTTTCCTAAGGTTAATCTCTGAACGAGATTTCCCTTTCTTATTTGTTACATCTCTCTTTTCAATAATTAAATTTTTAGATTGGCTATCAAAAACAACGCTTTGGAATACGAAGGATTCATCTTCGTAAAAAATGTCGGTGTCATCTATTTCCATTGTCGAACTATGGTGCATCGAGTCTGTGGGAGGATCAACTTTGTGGAACACGTCATCCACAATATTTTCAAGTTGCATGTTCTCACTTTCAGTTTTGGGCTTTTCCACCTGCCCTACAATGTTTTTTCTCTTCTTTGTCATGGGAAGCTTCTGAGAACTATCAATTTTTCCGCGAGGAGGGTTCTTATATCCTCCTCCATTTGAATATTTTTGGGTTTCTTTCTTACTGGGGTGGGGCGCTGAAGCGATGCTCTATGATGTCGTGCTCTTGGGAGTGTTGGCCGAGGACTGGACACTCTTCTCACCGAATCCCTTTCCTTGTTGTCTGTACAATTCAGTTGCACTTTGCAATGTCTCTACATCGTCATCGTTAGGAGGAGTGTTTTCATCACTGTATTTGTCTTTGGTCAGGCGTGTATGGATAAAAGAGCTGCTAAATCCAACTACCAGTAAATGTTGTCGAAAAATCCCATTAGGGTCAAACCCTCTTAGTCTTTCATCATATTTTAGGTTCAAGTTCTTGAAATGGCCTGCAAATTCGTCAATCTTGTTGACGTTTCTGAACACGAAGTCCCCGACTTTCCAGGTCAGGGATTTTTAAGTTACATGTGTTGGTTATTATAATGCTATTGTGCCTTGATGATCATTGATGACGTTGATTTAGCTTAGTCAGTTTGGACTTGATTGTGTCGGTGGGAAGTAGACACCTCCTTGTTCCTTAGAACAGTCGCCAACCCTAAGACCTTAAATGGTTAAAATCAATTGGAACATGGGCTTGAGGTTTTCTTATGTGTCCTAGAGGTCCTAACCTTGCAGGGTAGGTTGGGCGGGTAGTATATTGTGTGATTCTTGTGATTATCTTTATGGTCCTTATGATTCATTATGTTATCCTATGTTATCATGGTGTTATCTGATGATAGTCCTTATGAGACACGTTGAGAGTTTAAGATCAATGTTGTTATGCATTGTTATTAATTGTAGAATGCAATGATGTTGGGTTGTTGTTAATTATTGTGTTAATACATCAATATGCATGTCGTGGTTCATGGTGATGATGCGTCAGCATTGTGTCGTATTTGATGATCAATGTATTAATTTTGTTTTGTTAATATGTTTGAATGATGTGTTCATGATGATTCCTTTAAGTGTGATGTTTATTTTCTAACGCAAAGGACAAAAAAATTTGTTATATGACGTTCGTGGTCGTAACGGCGGAGTCGTTACACTTGGAACATGAGTGAGAAGGGGATGCAGATAATCCACAAAAAGAATTTGTTGTCAGATCTTAAGCAAGTTGATTTGGATTTCTGTGAGCAATATGTTTATGTAAAACATAAGAGAGTTAGATTTGTCAAAGTTAGAAAGGAAAAGAAGAGTGAAAATTTAGAACTTCTGCATACAAATGTATGGGGACCAACTCATGTATCATCTATTGGTGGCTCTCGTTATTATGTTACTTTTATTGATGATGCAACTATGAAAACTTGGGGTTTATTGCATTCAACAAAAATCTGATGTTTTTGACACTTTTAAGAAATGGAAATATTTGGTTGAGAATGAGATAGCAAAAAGGTTGAAGTGTCTTAGATCAGATAATGGAGGTGAATACTACAACAAGTAGTTTGATAATTATTGTTCATACCATGGGATTCATAGAGAGAAGACAGTTCAAGGAATACCACAAGAAAATGGTGTGTCGGAAATGATGTATAGGAAAATCATGGAACATGCAAGGAGTATGAGATTGCATGCAGTGTTTCCCTTACAATTTTGGGTAGATGTTGTAAGTATTGTTGTTTACTTAATAAATAGAGGGCCTTCAAGCTCCTTGGATGGTGGCATTCTAGAGGAGGCATGGACAAGTAAAAATTAAACTACTCATTTCTGAAGACTTTCGGTTGTGAACCATTTTTCCATATTGATAAAGAAATGGAACAAAGCTTGAGGCAAAATCTAGGAAGTGTACCTTTATTGGATATGGTGTTAATGATTTTGGTTGTCGCTTATGGGATTATGAAAATCACAAAATCATTAGGAGTAGAGACGTGATCTTCAATGAAAAGGTCATGTACAAATATCAGTTGTAGGGAAAGAAATGGGAAAAGAAAAACACAAAATATATAGTTCTTGATGAAATCAAAGAAAATGAAATTCCAAAGGTACCAGAAAATAAAAAAGTACAACAACATGAGAAACAAGTACCTCAAACTCTTGCAAGTGTTGTTATAAGATATACAAAGTTAATTAGACCCCATGAATGATACTCTTCTTCATTGTATTATTTATTTTCGATTGATTCTGGTGAACCAGAAAGTTATGAAGAGGAAATGAAGGTAGCCACTTAAAAGAAGTGGGAGAAAGGAATGAAAGAGGAAATGGACTCCTTGGTAAATAACTAGACTTGGGACTGTTATAGGAAAATCTCCCTGCGGACAGGTAGATTGCCTCAAAGAGCTAAACCCTAACTCTAAGACAGAAAGTGCTTAACGTGGACACTGACTTCCTTTCAAACCTATGCAAACTAATACATGAGAAGGAAGGAGAATATAGGTACCTCTTTATCGACGTTTGTCCTTGCACGCTCCGAGTTGAGCTCCAAACTCTCGCTCCTCGATGAGTCTTGTAGACAAACAAAGTACGACCGCTTCCTACTCTATTGATATTAGCTTGAAAACAGATCTATCTATCAATGATAAGTTCATGTAAGATCAGACACAAACTAGAAAGAAACAGGCCAAGCGTGTCATATTAATGGGAATAACAATAGTAGTACTTACAATCATAGATGCGAATGCAACAGCTTCGTCAAGTCCTCTTTGTCTAACCCTTGCTTGAAAGATCCACAACCTGGATGATAGCAGCTTCACTGATCACTCTCCTTTGACTAATTGTGTGTTTCCTATGAGATCATAGGTTTCATGCTAGCAATTCTTCCTCCTTTTCACCACCATAGAGCCTGCTTATATAGGTTAAGAGAAGCTTAACCTCTTGAGTTATCTTTAGAATAAGTTGAGGAATCCCCTCCTTAGATCAGGGATCTCCTAATGGAACCAAGAATTTGAATGCAACTGCCTTCTAAACTTGAGAGATCCTCCCCTTATTCTCCTCAACGGGCCAACTACTGCCTCAGATTAGACAGCGCTCCCTCAAAAGGGGTATTAGGGCTCTATAGCGCTCCCTAGGAAGCTTGAGGGGAGCACCAGTGCTCCAAGGATGGATAGCGCTCCTTCAGAGGGGCAGGGTAGCATTATAACGCTCCCTGAGACCTTATAGGGGAGTGCCAGTGATCCTAAGGCTGATGTAGGGGAGCGCTCACCTTCAAAACCTTTGTTTAAGAGCTCCTTTCAGGTGATAGGAGTTCCTTGACTTCAGTTAACCATTTCCCCTCCTCCAAATCAAGTGTATAAGATATTTTAAGTGCCTCCTTAGTGTCATTATTATGGCAGTATGCTTGAACAACATCTGCGACACTTGTGAACAACTTGCGACACTTGCGAAAGTTGTAAGGAACATGCGACACTTACGACATATGAGAGGAACATGCGACACTTATCCAGTTGAGTAATATTGACGTGTAACAGGGAATTGGTTCAGTTTCCTGCAGGAAAAAGATAATTACAGAATAAATGGGTTTACAGGTTGAATAAAGAAGATGGAGGAAAAAAACAGTATAAGGTCAGACTTGTTGTAAAGGGGTTTGCACAGAAGAAAGGTATAGATTTTGATGAAATATTTTCTCTTGTTGTTAAAATGACTTCGATTATAAATATTTTAAGTCTTTTGGTAGTAGAAGATTTGCATCTTAACAATTAGATGTAAAAACAACTTTTCTCCATGGGAATTTTTAGAACACATATAATTTTGAGCTTTTGAAATTTAGATTTTGCCTCTTAGAAATAAAAATCTTTTACCCAAAAAGAAAAAAAACTTATAGAATTGTCTTTTAATTTTAAAATAAATCCTTTGGTTGTTATTTATCAATAAGGTGCTTACAATATCTATCATCGATGAGTTACTCTAATTTGATCGAACAGTCCTAATGATCTCCGAAGTTTAGAAGTTGCCTGACTTTCTAAAGAAAATCTTTAACGGTCGCTTCGAAGCTTCGCGCTTCGAATATTCCAAGAAATCTAAACAAAAAAAAACCTGAAACTCTAAATTCCTGAAGATAGTCACTCGTGATAATTATTAAAGGACTTACGGACGCGTCATGGCAAATGTGTCTTTTAAATATTTTCTTGGGTTGACACATGGCACTTATTTTTGACATTTACGTCGGATGATTCACATGTTTTCAAGTAACACGTGGCACCTCTCTTTTCTTAACACATCATCAAGAATGATGTCATATCTGCCACTCCACTCCAGGAGATTTCCCTTCAAGAGTTTTAACAAAAATTGAGTTCACAAAGTGCCAAAGTATCAAAGCACCAAAATAATTACAAAAAGCAAAAAGTTTTTTAAAAAGTTAATAAAACATTTAATAACGTAGGTTAATCATGATTAAATATTCATTTATTACTCTACAGTTTCGTACTTCGAGAGATTTACATCCTGTCACATCCAAAACTTTTGAAATCTGGACCTTCGAAGTATTAATGACATTTATGATTGACTAAGGTTAATGATTTCAATAAAGATTGTGAATCACTAGGTAATAAATTACATTAAATTTTGAATAAATTCTTCATTAGTAGATCTATACGAAGACCGATAGACTTTATGAATAAAGATCTTCGAATTTCAAAACCATTTTACCATTTGCAATTAACAATATGTCATTCAGTGAAGATCTTATAGACTTCTCTTGTTACAGGCAGGCTAATTTCATTTCCTTAAGGATTATGGGGCCACGAAAAGTTGCAAGGAAGCTTGATGGATCAGATTTTAGAATCTAGTGGAACGCTAAACTGGTTTGGAAGCCTGATAAACTAGGAAAGGGACCAAATATGGCAGGGAAGGGGTAAATATGGTAGGAACGCCAAGATGATCGGGTTCGAAATATCATGGATCGTGAGTTCTCGAGATCAATGGTCGAGAGCGATTGCGAGGGGTGAAGTTGCGCGAGGTTTAATTTAGAAGAGCGGTCCCACAATTTAAACCATGGTTTTATCTAGGGGGTATGTGGCATCACCAGGTGCATTGCGGGATGAAAGGCGGGTTACCTCAAAACCACTTCCTCGCACCCCCACAAAATAGAAAAGTATAAAGGGACTTTTAGTCATTTATTTTAATTGATTATTATTTGAATGTTGGACAGTTAGAATCCTGACTCAACACCTGTCCTCCACCTACTCTACCTTTCACCCTCTAGCCTGTCACACCCTCCATGCTCCCGATATTGTCTACCTCACCAACTACACTTCCCCTCTCTCTACACGTGACTTTTATCCACGTCATATTATTCGTGAACGATTACTCTTCCCCGTAATTGTTAGCCATCCCATAACGAGCCAGTGTTGAGCTACCTATCCAATTACCACCCCCATATCTTCAACTGCAATTATTTATCCTAGTAAATGCATTCAAAGGGACAGATGGCAACAAAATCAGATGACAAAGACAGTAATCCAATGATTTTGGTGGCCTTAATGGACATGTGTACCCAGTTCAAAGAACAAAGGAAAACGAGTGCATCTGCGAGAAAATCAAGGGACAGATGAAGCACCATCACATCAAATCAAAACTCTACAATATCTGCATGTTGTCATTTCATTCGGATTGTATTCTATTTTTAGGAAGATATTGTGGGAAGTCCAACGGTTTTTAGTTGAGACAATTTTTGTATAAATAGATAGATTTTAGATCTATTTGAGGCTGCTTCTTGCCGAATGTAAAAGAGAAAAAAATTATGAATATTAATACAAGTGCAGACAGAGATTCTAAGTTTTGTTCAATTTGAGTTATGTGTTTCCTCTATGTTTCCATCTCTCTGAATTTCTTTCTGTAGTTCTTGAAGAGTGAATTATTACAATTTAGTACTACATCTACTGTGATCATAAGATATCAAAAGTTCATTCAGTAACAACTTTTCCTCTGTTATTACTTTGATTAAAACAAGACATGTGACCTGTGTGAATTACTGCAGTTTTATCTCCTGTCAAGGGTGCATCTTCTACTTTTCTTCTACTGCAAAGAAGGTGAGACTTATCTGTAATTGATACCTAAATTTGTTTTAACAGTTTTGTAAATCATTTATACACCATTTGACATTAAATTGCGACTCAGATAACGAGATACAACCTTTGTACTGTCTTATCATTATTTTCATTTAAATATTATTTCTCATAAAACTGAAGGTAGAAAAAAACACTCATAAAAACATTTCATTTAAAATCTTTGATGCCTGACATTATTCTTTGATCCTTAGAATAAATCTCAGGAAAACATCTTTTTGGCGTCGTTGTCGGGGACGGTTTTGAAGGTCTATATCTTCCCTGGGGTATGACAAAGCTTAGATCTATTCCTTGATGGTGAACAAGGGTTGGACATTCAACTGACTCTGATCATTCACCTGGCGACTCCTTGGTTCGAAGACACCAAATGATTCACTGGCGACTCCTTGGTTTGAAGACTCCACATGATTCACTGGTGACTCCACTGGTTTCAAAATGTTAGGTTCTTTCGCTGCTCGGATTGCTGTGAGGTTTTCTCCTTTGGATTTTACAAATGTTTTTGGTTTTCCAAACGTTGTTCTAGACATTAAAGTTTGGGAAGATATACTTCCTAATTTCAGAGAAGATGTGGGTGACAATCCTGCACAACACTTGTTTGAATTTCATAAGCTTATGGATAAATTGGATATATATCATGAATATGTCCTCATGAACGTGGGGGAAGAGGGGCTCTGAATGTGATAAGATATTATATAAGAAGTGAGGAAGCCTTGTGTTTATGTGGAGCAAAGGAACGTTATCCCAAACGAATAATTTAGTCGATGAATAAAGCATGACAATAAAGTTTGTACTATTGTAACCATTAGTGTCACCAAAGTACCAATTACTAGTAGAGTGAACAAAGCATGTGGGAAAATAATTCACCGTACATTCTCTATTTTATTTATTTTTATTTAAATCACTTTAATTGTTTTTATAAATTGAATGTATTAATTTAAATAGTTGGTAGATTATATTTTGTTTGATAGTTGATGTTTATTTTTTTTAGAATTTAATTGGTTTTATAAATTGAACGTATTAATTTAAATACTTGGTAGATTATATTTTATTTGATAGTTGATGTTTAATTTTTTTTTAGAATTTAATTGGTTTTATAAATTGAACGTATTAATTTAAATACTTGGTAGATTATATTTTATTTAGCTTTGTTTGATAGTTGATGTTTACTTTTTTTTAGAATTCAATTGGTTTTATAAATTGAACGTATTAATTTAAATACTTGGTAGATTATATTTTATTTAGCTTTGTTTGATAGTTGTTGGTTACTTTGTTTTTTAGAATTTTGATGTGGAACTTTTTGTCTCAATGTGAATGGTTTTATTCATAACATTTATTACAACTTCGTTAAAAATGTCTATATAGAATTCAACAAGGAAGATAGTTTCATATATGTACAAAAAAATATAAATAAACAAACCAAAAGACAAGTTTAGAATCCTCACAAAAACATATGAACAATTGAACAACATGCATGAAGATATCTAAAACATCATAGAATAGAAAAGAATTACCACATAATGATAAACCCTTTCCACAATGCAAATAATGGCTTCTTTCAAAACATATAAACAATTGAACAACATGCATGGAGATATCTAAAACATCATAGAATAAAACAGAATTACCACATAATGATAATCCCTTTCCACAATGCATGTAAGTCAATAACATCCTAAGCTAGGTAATTCATTATGCATGTTTCCCTAGAGCTTTCTAAGCTAGGTAGTGCATATTCTGTGCTTGTATCTACCTTTTATGCCATGAGAGAGGCTCTAGGGAAAGCTTATGAAAAACCCACTCTTGAGTCCTTTTGTGTTGCTTTGATTAGAGAGGAAGATAAGCTTGTACAACTTGAAGTGATCAACACTGCAGGTACCTCCAACAAAGCATTAGTTTCCTTGTAGAAAGATAAACCCAAGTATCCCAAGAAGAAACATCATCACTACAACAAGAAGCAACATACAGGTCCCAAACCCGCTCAGACAGCTTCAGCTGCTAATGGTGACAAAATAGCAAAATATAAAAATAAGAAGACGGACAAAAATTGCAACTTTTGTGATAAAGATGGTCATGATGAGTCTAAATGCTTCAAGAAGATGACAGCTTTAGAAGCAATGATGAAGAAGCACAACATCAGTATTGATTCTACTACTACTTCTTCTTCTCATGGACATGCACTTTCCGCTTATAGTTTCTCCTTCAACACAACTTCTACTTCTTGTTCTTATGAGTGGCTTATTGATTCAGGAGCATCTTATCATATGGCTAAGGATAAAGCCATATTTTCTACTCTAAATGAATGTAACACCAAGAAAATATTTGTTGGTGATGATAGATCTCTTAGTGTTGTAGGATCTGGAACAGTTCAAGTAGATAATGGTCATTTCAATGATGTATTATGTGTTCCAATTCCTTCTTGTAACCTTCTATCAGTCTATCAAATCACTCATTCAGGTGAAGGTAAAACCATAGAGTTTTCACCTCACCAAGTTGTAATCAAGGATCTAAAAGATCCTAAGCAGGTTCTTGCAACTGGAATTGCTGATGATATTACCATGTTGTACAAGTTTGACAACTTTGGGTCATCATCTTTTTCATCAATTTTTGTTGCTCATAATGATGACTTGAGCAAACTTTGGCATGAGCAGTTTGGTCATCTAAACTATCGCTCATTGCAGCAACTATGTAATCGACATATGGTGACTGGTCTTCCTCTTGTTTCATGCAGAGATGGTGTTTGTGTTGGTTGTGTTCTCGACAAACACCATCGGGACAATTTTGACAAACGTGCCTCTTGGCATGCCTCAGGCCCTTTGTAGCTTGTTCACAGTGATTTGTGTGGTCCACTTTGTTCTCCTTCCTTTTCTGAGTGCAAGTATTTCTTAACTTTCATTGATGATTTTTCCAAACGTACTTGGTTTTACTTCTTAAAACTTAAGAGCGAAGTTTTTGACAAGTTTTTGGCCTAAAAAGCCCTTGTAGAAAAACAACTTGGACATCAAATTCAAAAGTTAAGAACATATAATGGAGGTGAATATGTGAACAATAATTTTACAAGTTACTGCACTACACAGGGCATCCAAATGCAACAGACTGTTCCATATACACCACAACAAAATGGTGTTGCTGAGAGAA
>ML778257.1:314123-330474 GCA_009831015.1 Picea engelmannii
TAAAAGTGAGAAGTGTATATTTGTTGGTTATTCTGAAGATGTCAAAGGTTATAGACTTCTTCAACCACATTGTAATGAAATTATTCTTAGAAGAGATGTTAAATTTGATGAAAATCTCTTGGCCTACGAGCCTAATTCGGCGGCTGTGCATTCTTCAGCCTACAAGCCATCTTCGGCGTTTGTGCCTTCTTTTGTTCCTATTATGTTTTGTTCTTTAGATGATGACAGTGAGGATGAAAATCCACCTCCGCCTGCTCACCTTCCTCCAGATGAGTCCTTTGAACTTGAACTTGCACCAGTTCCACCGCTTCCTAGATGGGTCCGTTCAACACGAGAAGTAGCTGGCGATCTTGTCGGTAATCCTTCAGATCAACATCGAACACGTTCACAGTTCCAGCGAGCCTCTTCTCTTTTGGCTCAATTTTTAGAGACTTATCATCCAGAGACATTTGCAGAAGCTTCAGGTCATCCAGATTGGGATACAGCAATGAATGAAGAGTATCGATCTTTAATGGAAAACGATACTTGGGATCTTGTACCTCTTCCAAAAGGAAGAAAACTTATTATATGTAAATGGGTCTATACAACTAAGTATGCATCAGATGGAAGTGTTGAAAGACACAAGGCTCAGTTAGTTGCCAAATGATTTTCCCAACTTGAAGGGATTGACTATAATGAAACCTTTTCCCCTATAGCCAAAATGAATTCCATCCGCCTTGTTCTTTCCCTTGCAACCTCACATAAATGGGAGGTCCATCAGATGGATGTTAAATCCGCCTTCTTGCATGGCGATTTGAAAGAATAAATCTACATGGAACAACCTCCTGACTATGTCCAGAATGACTCTAGCCTTGTTTGTCGCCTTAAGAAATCTCTTTATGGTCTTAAGCAAGCTCCCTAAGCTTGGAATGCCAAAATGGACAGCTTTCTTATTAACACTAGATTCTTTAGATGCCATTCTGATCCTATTGTCTATACCAAGAAAGTAGGAAGCCATCTCATACTCCTTGTCCTTTATGTTGATAACCTTATCCTTACTGGTAGTGACTCAAAACTTTTAAACCATGTGAAAACCAGCCTTAAGAAGAAATTTGAAATGACAGACTTAGGTTTTTTGCAGTATTTTCTTGGCCTCCAAGTTTTGCAAACCAATGAAGCAATTTTTCTTTCCCAATCTAAGTATGCTTGTGACCTTCTTCATCACTTTCATGTGGATGATTGTAAACCAACCCCTTCTCCCTTCTAGTATGGAGTCAAGCTTACTACCACCTGTACTTCTCCTGTAGTTGATGCCACCTTGTACCATCAGTTAGTTGGTAGCCTCTTATACTTGACTCATACCTGTCCTGATCTTTTCTTTGTTTTTGGTCTTGTTTCCCAGTATATGCAAACACCCCATGAAATACATTGGAAAGTAGCTAAAAGGATACTTCGCTATGTTTATGGTACAATTCAGTTCGAGATACATTACAGTTCAGGGGGGACCCCTTTATTGGTTGGTTTCACTGATTCAGATTGGGCCGGCTACCTTGATGATCGAAAGTCTACTACAGGTTATGTTTTTAGCCTTGGTTCAAGACCTGTCACTTGGGCTTGTAAGAAACAACAGGCTATTTCACTTTCTTCAGCAGAAGCAGAGTACCAAGCAGCGGTAAATGCAAGTCATGAAGCCTTGTGGCTTCGACAGATCCTTTCAGAGTTTGGATTCGAGCATCAACATCCGACCAGCCTTTGGTGTGACAATTAGAGTGTCATCAAGCTCGCCAAAGACCCAGTTCAACATCAGCGCAACAAACACATCAAGCTACACATGCACTTCATCAGAAAACTCATTCATGATCAAGTTATTGAAGTGCTCTTTTGCCCTACAGAAGATCAAGTTGCATACATTTTCACAAAGTCTCTTATAGAAGTGAAGTTTTCTAAACGTCGATCTATGTTAGGAGTTCATGAAGTTGTCATTAAGGGGGGATAGGCTCTAATGCCTCCTTCCTTATCCTATTGTGTCAACATTGTAAATCCTTCAATCCTATCCCAAGTTGTTCTTAAGGGGGGATGTTAGGATATTTAGACACTTAGGAGTTAGTTAAGATCTACTTGGTCTAATGTGTCATTAGGTAAAAGTGTGTTTCTTAGTGTGTTTCTTTAGTATGCATTTGTAGTTAGGAAATCCGACAGTCGCGATATGTTCCCGACATAGAGTGATCGGATCGTTCATACTCTCCTCGATCTTAACGACCATTGATCTATGGCTTAACAGCCGATTGGTCCATGATCTCTATTTAAAGAGCATGGAGGGTTATTTGTCGATGATCGATTGTGAGAAACTCTCTTGTAAAATATCTTTGTAATCTTTTTCTTTTGCATTAATAAACTGCTCCAAGTGGCCGCGTTGGCTGGAGCCGTGGATGTTTCCCCGTAGGGGTTTTACCACGTGAAAACATCAGTGTGTTGAGCTTTGATCTGGTTATGTGAGTGGTTACTGAAGGTGTTCGTCCTTTGTTGGAATACTTGTGTTTTCGAACACGAAAACATTATAATTTTTAAAATTTATTACAATGAATTTGGGTCGTTGATCTCAAGATCAAACACGATCTTTGTTGTTGATTCATTAAAGTCTCCTAGTTCCTATGGTCACCATTACATTGTGAATTTCAACCTTGTAGGTCGAATATAACTCTACAATCCAACCAATTGACACCATTAAATATCTCAGATAGTTCTGAGGCATTCAAAACTCGAATTTTCTCATGAATTTAGGGGTCTCAATATGATTTTTCATTGGCTTTTCCCAAATTCGTCATAGATCGAAATATGTGACAACGAATTCGCCCAAATTCACACTGGTTCTTGGCCCATACGGGTCCATTGTTTAACCTCACTTTGATATCACTCTCTAACGTACCCAACCCCCAGTTGGGTCACGTCACTATTAAAACGACCCAAATATTTTTTTTTGATATTAAATCAAAATGTGAAATTAACACACAGCAAACCAAACTCATGCAACTGTCTATAATACTACTTAAAAACATAAATGAAATTTCTTAGTTGTGCATAGCAACAAATAAATAACATACAAGAACATTCAACCACATTAATAAAGATTTGGATGCATCATTATGCCCACAACAAGCAACAATAACTAAGATAGATTAGTGTAAGATGCATAACAAATATACCATCATTTAACACCATAAACATAGTAGATAAGAACACTTATCTTATGAAAGTATGCAAGCCCCTGAAGAGGACATACGTTCCTCCCCATTGTAGACTTTTTGTTCCAGTTCTCAACAACAAGTAACCCCCGAGTTGGGGCTATGAATCCACAAGAGACGGTGGTCCCTAAGGCTAACTAATTCCCCCCTCTCAATAGTCAAATCTCATAGTTAATTCCAATCCACCAATTCTCTTCCCCACAACCTGCACAACCCAAGGAATGGAATCCCCCTTCACTACTCACAGTCCCTTAGGCCTTTCCACTCCCCTACAGGGTTCCAATACAAGTTGGATAGAAAATATCTTTGTCAAGGTGTTTCATTTAAAAAAGTGTGATCTAATCTACACATGTTTAATTCTCGAAGAATGAGTGTGTTTCTTGCTTAAGTTTACATACCAATAAATAATCAATGTCAGACAAAAATTGTTCCTACATATACTTTGCATGATAACTCTGAAATAAAAGGACGTACCTCGAGTTGACAATTAATGTATTGGGTGATTGAGTTGTTTTAATTAGACAATTAAATACACCAACACAAGCTCCAAAAACAAATCCTAACCATTGATTGGCTCCAACCTCCCAACGATCAAAGATGAATCCAGACTGTCGATCTGTCTCATTTCCAAGCCATCGAAAATGAATCTCAGTCATTGATCTAGTAACCTTGCCAAAATTCAAAAACATTACAAGTTTTTAAATTTATTACAATGAATCTGAGTCATTGATCTCAAGATCAAACATGATCTTGGTCATTGATTCATCAAACTCTCCCACTTCCTTTGGTCTCCATTAGATCATGAATTTCGACCTTGCAAATCAAATCAAACTTTGTGAACTAGTCGATTGACGCCATTAAACATCTCAGACAATTTTGAGGCATTCGAAATGCGAATTTGCTCATGAATTTGGCGATCTCAAACTATTTTTTCACCATTTTCCCCAAATTCATCACATATAGAAATATGTCACAATGAATTTTCCCAAATTTGCACTGGTTTTTGGCCTATACGAGTCCATTGTTGAACCTCACTCTGATATAACTCTCTAACGTACACAGGCCCCAATTGGGTCACGTCACTGCTAAAATGACCTAAATAAAATTTTCTAATACTAAATTAAAATGCATAAATAACACACAAAATGACAACCGAACTCATGCAATTGTATATACTACGTAAAAACATAAATGCAATTGCTTAGTTGTGCATAGAAACAACTAAATAACACACAAAAACATTCAACCACATAAATAGAGATTTGGATGCATCATTCTACCCACAACAAGCAACAATAACTAAGATAGCTCAGAGTAAGATGCACACAAAATATACCAACATTTAACACTATAAACAATAGATAAGAACATTTATCTTATGAAAGTATCAAGCCCCTGCAGAGGACAACCATTCCTCCCAACTATAGACTTGTTGTTCTAGTTCTCAACAACAAGTCACCCCCTAGATAGGGCTATGAATTTAGAAGAGACGTTGGTCCCTAAGGCTGGCTAATGGACCCCTCTCAATAGTCAAATATCACATCTAATTCCAATCCACCATCTCTCTTCTCCACAACCTGCACAACCCAAGGAATGATATAACCCTTCACTGTTCACAGTCCCTCAAGCCTTTCCACTCCCTTGCAGGTCTTCCAACACAAGTTGGACAATAAATATCTTTGTTGGGACCTCAAGAATTCTACAGCTGCAACACGAATTCACCCAACAACAAAACCCGTACTTTCCTTGACAAATTTCGAGCAACACGTTACTCCCAGGCACACAACCTCTTTCTCCATGAAATTTCAGTTCCAAATAGCTGCCAAACTTTCCCACAACAGATGCCTTCAAGCATCAATACCCATAAATTCTTCAATGTCTAGAAAACTCGATGTAAAAATAGCTATCCATGCAAAAATGTGAATGAATAATTCCAGTCCCCCACCCATACAAATTTCATCTCTTTCTCTTGCATGTTTGAATTGCACTCTTCCCCAAGCAGATTGTACTTAGTCCCCATGCTCTCAATAACTATGGGAAGTGACTCTCACACCCACCCTCTTACATGAATTTAATTATTGAACTCTAGAACACTCAACCAGAAATTAGAAGGTTCAAGGTAAGGATAATTTAGAAAGAAATGGGTTTGGGTTTAAGAGACATGGGTAAACTCTCCCCCTTGAACCCCTTCCCTCTCTTGTGGAAACTTAGCCCCCAAATCTCCATCCGTGTCCATTTGCAGCCGACAATAGATTTTATTCATTATATTTCATTTACATCATTTACATATTTCATCGCTTTAGCTCTCAGCCTTACCCTACATTTACAATATACATCACTAGTTTGGGGTTTGAAAATGGAG
The DNA here is from genome assembly GCA_009831015.1 of Picea engelmannii. Taxonomy (NCBI): domain Eukaryota; kingdom Viridiplantae; phylum Streptophyta; class Pinopsida; order Pinales; family Pinaceae; genus Picea; species Picea engelmannii. Next base: position 319,707 of record ML778257.1, read on the forward strand.
ATGTTACAGAATCAAATCCAATGTTAATTGTAGATCAATTCTAATTGCTCGTTGAGCATGAGGATTTTGTGTTCCTTTGTAAAATGCTATAGAAACCTTCCCGAATGGTAGCCTCTATCCTTGACGATCATCCTCACTCACTCGCATTTTTAGAAATTATTTGCATTTTTTAGAAATCATTTTTCATTGTGTCAACACTTAAATCAATACACTGTATCGTTATGCAATATATCATTGCTGAAATCAATGCAACTATTTGTTATATTATTTTTGAAAGCATTGCCATTGTTGTTCCTTGAGATGTTCCCAGCTATAAAATAACTATGCCAAGGCATCTAAAAACTTACTTTAGGCCACAAGATAACTCTTAGACTAAAGGGGGCTCCCTCGATGAGTTTAAAGAAGTTGGTTTCCCATTGTCCTTAGCAACAACTCACAACATCCAACTCGGAATGAAAGATTTAAATGATAAGAGTATGATAAATGGTTGGACACAAAAATGACAGGTGATTGGAAATAAAGGCAGTAAACCCTCTCATACCAAAGACCTTTCCATTGGGCATTGTAATATCAAATAGTAGAACACGATAGATGATTGATAAAGGCAAAAGTAATAAGGAAGAACAATGAAACTTGGGTTTAAGAATGAGTAAGGCAGTGGGTGTAAACCATAGATGAAGAAAAATGATTCGTTGGGCATATAAAACAATGAATCTAACAAATGAATAAATGCAAGAGTTCGGCATGATAGTAAATCCAACATCATAACCCTTATAAAAGTAATTTGTAGATGTACAATCATCAAATCAATGAAAACATATATAGCAGTTGAGGTAATACCAAACTATTGTCTCAAAACATATTAATCTGAATGCAAATTACAAAATTAACTGAAAAGAAAAGTTACGAAAGTATGAGAAAAATTAATACAAAAATAAAAAGGAAAACAAGGCTCTACTAAAATGAGTGGTGAATCCATAAGAAAATTACAATGATCTCATAAATTTACAAATTTGGGCTATTCATAGAAAAATCCAATATCTCATGCCAAAATTGATTCCCCCTCCTGAAAATATCTGTAGATGCTTCCTTTATGCTTCTCGTATGTTGATTATCTCCCTCGAACCTTGGAACTGCATGCTAAAAATAATATGTTGATTCTTTGCCTCGACATCTCAAATAGTTTAGTTGTTCCATTTCCCTAAAAATAGAGTTCTATTGCTATGAATTTATTCTTCAATTACCCATGTTGCCATTGGTCCTGCAACCTATATTAATATATCTATGAACATAGGGGTTTGATTGGAAAGAAGCATATACATTACGAGGGAATCAAAGAACCAACCAATACTACAAAATATCAAGGTAATTTGGAGTAGAGATATACCCTCGTAATATTTATAAAAAAAATACCTTTTCAGTTTAATTATGACTTTATATGTCATGTTCCAAGGAAAACTCCTAACATCTAAGCTTTCACCAACAGTCTTTCCATCGAATGGGTTTATAGAAAGAATGTCTTTGAATGATCTGTTATACTTCATAGGACTTTTTACCAAATAACCTATAGCTAGTGCTGACATAAGTGAGAGTTTTCCAACTAACACTGCCCCAGCCAAAACTCTTGCAAGGCATTAGGAATTGGATCTAGGTAACTTTGAATTAGCACCCTTCACACCAAGTGAATTTAGGTTTATAGAAATAATTTCTTTGAATGATTTGTTATACTTCATAGGACTTTTTACCAAATAACCTACAACTAGTGCTGACATAAGTGAGAGTTTTCCAACTAACACTGCTCCAGCCAAAACACTTACAAGGCATTAGGAATTGGATCTAGGTAACTCTGAATTAGCACCCTTCACACCAAGTGAATTTAAGCAAGTTGTCTAAGTTGTCTAATTCCTACCTCGATGCATGGCAATGTCATAGAAATGTACACATCCTTCCCATTTGTTGTTTCTATCATTATAATGCATTGAAAACTCTGAGATGAATCCTGGCCAGTTGCAATGAATATAGGATAAATGATATTTGCACATGAGCATTATAACCCCCAATAGCACCAACCATAGAAAAACCAACAAGTAGAGCACTCCTCTTCTTCAGTGCCTTTTGTTCTGCTTCAGTCGATTAGAGGAAGAATGGATGAGAGGAGGGTTTGCTGTGCATATCTAGCAGAAATTGTATAGATTCCTCATGCATGTATCTACCAGCTGATGAGATTGATCTTGTGGGTTTGTCATGACTATTTGAGTACAAAGCTGATATGAAATCGAATGATGTAAATCTTGAGAAAACGTGCTTGAAATAGCTATCGATGCATTTCACAAGCCCTTCAGCTCATTGACAACGTCAATAATATTATGGTTCATAATGAGTTTATCTACTGACCTATGTGTACCATTATAATAGTGTTCTCCTGGATCGAATTTTAGAAGTGCATATCTAGCAAATACTATATAGATTCCTTGTGCATATGTCTATGGGCCGATGAGATTGATCTGCTAAACCCAGACACCCCTGTTCTTCTTTTATATGGACATTACATCGGGGATTAGAAATCCCATTCCCACCACACAGATTGAGTTTGAGTCCACAATGGATCTTTGGGTGTGCTGAAAAAAACTCGTCTTTATTACATTTGCAATTCCACATGCTGAAAACTGAATGCTAACAAGAAAAGATTGGATTACAGAATATAGCCCAATTCCCACATGCAATATTTTTCCAACTGAAATTATAAAGATATATTATATCAGTCAACTTAGTTCGTAATCCCATTCCCACCACACAGATTGAGTTTGAGTCCACAATGGGACTTTGGGTGTGCTGAAAAAAAACTCGTTTTTATTACATTTGCAATTCCACATGCTGAAAACTGAATGCTAAGAAGAAAAGATTGGATTGTAGAATATAGCCCAATACCCACATGCAACTACCCAAATTCTTTTTCCAACTAAAATAAATAAGATTGGTGGATATTTGATATAAAATTTGCAATTGCAATTTATGTTGAAGTGAGCATTGTCATGCTTTTGTTGTTTGAACATAAATTGTCATTGTATGAAAGTTTTGGAAATTATGATCTTATAAAGATATATTATATCAGTCAACTTACTTAGTTTTTTTTTATTCCTAAAGATTTTAGTTAATTTGTTTTTATTTTGTGAAAAAAAACCTATAAAACCACAAGTTTAAATTTCTCTTATTAATTATTTGGAATTTAATTGAATGCAACAAATTTAAATTGTTCATTGTTTAATAGAATTGATTAACTACTTTTTAGGATGGTGTGCATTTTTATCATTGGTTTTGTACTAAAATTTAATACCATTGGTTTTGTGTTAATTTCATTATATTGATAAAAAAAATAACAACAGCATAAATAATGCTAAGTAATGGACAAAAATAAATAAAAAATATGATGGAAGGGGCAGTTTAATTAAAAAACAGTCATTACAAAATTTACAGCCATGTATGTCGCTGAACCTCAGCAGACTAAATACCCAAAAGCCTATATATTCGGAGCCTGGCCCAGGTTGACAGACAGGCCTGCCTGAGGCGCTGCAGTGGTCACAATGACAGGCTGGAGAATTTGGATATTTTCCTGGAGAATTTGGATGTTTTCCTCCAGTTCAATAACTTCCGACGTTTTCCTAGAGAAATTGGACGTTTTCCTCCAGTTCAATAACTTTTGTCAACCTTCGGACAATCACATTCATAGCGTGGGTTGAGACGCTGATGACCACTCCTGTCAATGCATCCGCTAGTTCCATAGCTAATAGCAGAGATAAAAAGAGAATGGAAATTCCCCTCTGCTGCATTGTTAGTTGAGTTCCCCAAACTCCTAGTATACAACCAAATGATATTTCCTTGACTGTCCCTGATAACTCCTCCCAAGCCTATCCGGCCTAAGTTACCTTTCGACGCCCCATCAAAATTCAGCTTGAGGGAACCCTCTGGTGGTGGTTTCCAGTTGCGTTGGTTGTCTCACTTGAAAGGGGTTGTGTTCGTCCTTCAGTTGAAAGGCCTCAAGAATTCTAAGATCCTGGGTTGTGAGTTGCGCACTGCTCAGTTGGAATTTGCGACTCTATACCATTTCTCTTGTCATGGATATGATGGTTTCCTTGATCTTATCTACCGTCCATTTTTGGTTCTTGAAGATGCGTCGGTTCCTTTCCTTCTAGATTGCCCAAATGATCATTCCGGGAATGAGGATCCAACTAAGATTCACCTCTTCAATATCGTTGTAGTTCTCTTTCCAAGTATTTATAGTTGCGGATATATTCCCTCTGATCCTATTAGATTGTTGGAAGATGTTGGTTGCCCAGTCCCAGACTTCTATTGTGAGGGTACATTCATCCAAGAGATGGTTCGTTGTTTCCTCTTTTTCTTCACATAGGGGACATCTGGAAGGACCTATGAAACCACACTTCCTTAGGTTTTCCCATGTTAAGAATCGATTATGGAGTATTAGCCACTAGAATATTTTTATTTTTGGCCACTGTGGGCTATTCTAGAGATTAACCCATTGTTACACTGAATCTTCTTGGTCCTGGTTCGTAATGTAGTGCCGTACTTCTTTGAGGTTGAATTCCCCGTCATCCTTGTGCCCCCATCGTAGCTGGTCCATTCCTTCTGCAAATGTTATTTTCCGTTTCCCCAGTTCTTCCTCCACTTCTTGTATTGTTGTTGTGGTTTGGTCTCTATTCTGTGGGGTAAGAGTGTTCCATATTCTCCATTTGTTGTGATCTGTCTCTTACTTCCAATATTGGTAGACTCTGGTTTTTCCTTGCGCAAGCATCTCCCGTTGGATTTCCTCCCTTCCGGGTTTTTCCATTCTAGGTTCCTGTTGTTAGGCGTCCTCCCAGAATCTGGCAGTTCTGTCATTTCTGACCTCCCAAAAGCTGTGTCATTGAATCCAAGCCTTGTTGCGCCATGCTAGGTTCGAGATAGCAGACCCTGCCTTGGTGCCTCTGAAGCGGATTTTGTCCTGATCCCTTATGTTCGGGGCATATTTTTCCTTCCATAGTTTTACCCATGGCATCATGGTTTCCTTGACCCAACGCCACCAGAGTTTCACCCCATAGGCATCATTGGTCACTTGCGGGTCATGTAGCCCCAGGCTTCCTTTGCTTTTTGGTTTACAGTTCTTCTCCCAAGCCACCAGTGCCCATTTCTTCTTTATTTCCGCTCCTCGCCAGAGGAAATCTCTTTGTATTGTCCTTATTTTTCATAGTATTCCCTTGGGGGTTGGGAATACCAACATTATAAGGTTGGAATAGCTTGTAGCACTGACTTGGTTAAGATGAGTCTTCCATCTAGGTTGAGGGATCTATATGTCCATTTTTTGACCCGATCTTGTAGCCTGTTGATTACTCCCTCCCAAGTGGACATTTTGTAAGCTTTATCTGTTAGCGGGATTCCCGGGTAATTGGTTGGAAGTGTTTTTCATTCAAAGCCCAGAATGTTGGCTAGATTTCTCTGGATTGCGGGGTTGGTATTAAAGAAAAAGATCATAGATTTTGACTGGTTTATCTCAGCTCTCGAAGCTTCCCCAATCTCATATAGGATTCATTTGTAGGCTTTCCCTTCCTTGACCGTGGGTATGCCATGAAGTGTGGTGTCATCCACAAATTGTTTGTGTGTGGAGGTAAGACAAGTCGCAAAGGGTTTGATCCCTATTATTTCCCTTATTGCGGTTGCGCTCTTTATGCTTCGGCTGAGACCTTCCATCATTAGAATGAAAAGGAAGGGGGACAGCGGGTCTCCTTATCTAATGCCTCTAGTGGGCCAGAATGGTTTGGCAGGGGCTCCATTGACCAGGAGCGAGTAGCTTGTAGTTGAAACTAGGCTGACTATCCAGTTGATATAGTGTTTGGTGAACTCGAAGGCTTCCAAGGTCTTGACCATATACTGCCAGCTAATTTTGTCATAAGATTTAGCTAGGTCCAGTTGTATTATCATTCCACCTTGTTTCTGAAGCTTCAGGGTGTGGATGAGTTTGTGGGTGTGGATGATATTGTCCATTATGTGTCTTCCTTCCACGAAACTAGCCTGTTCTTGTGAGACTAGTGTGGGTAGGAGGGGTTTCAGTCTATTTGCTATGACTTTGGAGATTAACTTGTACACCACATTGCATAGTGCTATCGGTCGATATATGTTTGGGGTTTTGGCTTCATTTTCTTTTGGGATGAGTGTAATCATTGTGGCATTTAGCACTTTGAGAATAGAGTCTGACCTTCTAGAGTCATCCACTACTCTATACACATCATATTTGACAATTTCCTAGCAGGCTTTAAAGAACTCCACCGTGAATCCGTCCGGGCCTGGGGCTTTCCCATTGGGAATTTCCTGGAGTGCTTGGTCAATTTCCTCCTCCACTATGGGTTTGTTCAAATTGTTATTTTGTTCCTTCATGACCAATTGCAGGATATGTTGTATTATCCTTTGTATGGCCATCATTTTGTCTTGGTTGGGTTCCTGGACTATCCCCTGGAAGTGGTTTACCAAAGCTGTTTCTATGTCTTTATGTGACTCTCTCTCTATTCCATCCTGATCCCTGATCTTCAGGATTTTGTTGTGGGCTCTTCTGGCCATCGTTGTTCTATGAAAAAACTTGGTGTTTCGTTCCCCTTCCTTTAGCCATATGATCCGGGACTTTTGTCGCCAGAGGGTTTCTTCTTGCTGACATTGTTGCTGCCACTCCTAGTTCAGCTTGAGTTCTTCCTTTTTTCATTCCTCCATGTAGCCCTCCAAGATGCAGGTTTCCTGGAGTATTTTCATTTTTCCTTCTATATTGTTCTTTTCTTGGTTTATATTCCCGAAGGTGTCTTCATTCCACTCCTTGAGCCTTTGTTTGATGTGTTTGAGTTTTTTATAGAGTTTTAACATCCTTGTTCCTTGCTCTGGTTGCTCCTCCCTCCACCATTGTTTTATTCCTTCTTGGAATGTCGGGTGTTCCAGCCAGAATTTCTCAAATCTGAAAGGCATGTTTTTTGGTGTGGTCTGGAATCCTTCTTCTAGTTGTACCGGCCAGTGATCTGATCCCCTCTAGGGTAGGATATTGTAGTCTAAGGTCATCCCTTGCATTATGATTGACTCTAATACCAGGAATCTGTCCAGTCTTGTTGCTACCTGATGTTGATTCATCTGTTTATTATTCCAGGTGAACTGGCTATTATTAGTTTGTAGATCTACCATCTACGTTGTGTCAATGAAGTTTGAGAAATCCTCCACATCTCTATCCAATCTTCTTATCCCTCCTCTTTTCTCTGCAAGTGGCATTATGATTTTGAAGTCCCTTGCTAGGATCCATTGGAAGTTGTTTGATCTGGTTTTAAGCTCTTCTAGGTCTCTGATCATTCCTTTCCTTTCTTCTGACGCCTGGGGTCCATACACGTTAGTGCATATAAGCTCCTTTGCATTCCCAATGATTTGCATGTGTACCATAAGAGTGTGTCTGGTTTCTTCAGCCGTTATTAGGCTGAGTACTTGAGGGTTCCACAGGGTCAGGATTCCCCTTGTCATTTGTTGGCCTCCAGTGGCCATCATTTTGTACTTGCACCAGTGTTGTTGACTGATGGTTTCCATTCTGTCTGTATTACACTTTGTTTCTTGAATAAAACAAAGATCGGGTTGTTCCTGCTTTAGTCTATTCCTAAGGATTCGTTGTTTTCTTGGTTTGTTTAGGCCTCTTATATTCCATGTTATGACCTTGATTTTAAACATGCGTGGGGGAGTAAGGGAAGAGTTTCTTGATCTTACCCGAGTTTATCAGTAGCGCTCCAAGCTCCTGCAAGGCTACACTATTTGATTTTCTGTTTTTTTTCCTCCGCATCTACTTGGGTGATAGTTGTGGTTTCCCCTCACCTGCTTGAACTTCTAGGTGTCTAGTCTCCCTGTAAGTACGCTTTTGGCCCTGATATTTGGCCTCCTCCCTTTGTAGGAACAGGTACTGGATGCGGTCTAGTTGCTCTATTGGTACATTCTCTACACCCTGTTTTTTCCATTGTTCCAGTATATTTGTAAGATCTATCCCTTCCCTTTCCACAAGGTCTCTGAGATCAGAGTCTTCTGTGTCAGCTTCACTTGGGGTCATTTACGCATCTCCATCGGCCTCTTGCATGGGGGTGTCGTCGTCTCTCATTTTTCCCTCCATTGGGGTTGCGCAACTTCCTTGTCCCTTTTGAGTACTTGATCGATTGTTGGGCTCGTTTATATTTTGTTCTCTGACTTCCTGAACTGTTGCCTTATCTTGATCACCTTTTGCTTCTTTGGTAGATTTGTCCTGTCCTTCCATTTTGTTCCGAGCCTCTGGGTTGATCCCTGCTGAGGCTTTTCCCTACTTCTTGTTTTCTCTACTCCTGTGGTTGGGTTTTACAAAACCTTCCTCATCCGACTGTTGTTTGGGGTTTTCCATTTCTTTCTTTTTATTAAGAGGGAATTCCCTGATCAGGTGACCATGTTCATGACATCTTCTGCATCTGAAAGGGATCTGTTCGTAATCGATGTTTTGGATCCATTCCTCATCTTTGAATTTGAGGTTGATGGCTTCTGGAAGTTCTCCTGACACATCCATCTCTATACATATTCTTGTGTAAGATGTATATCTCCCTCTCAGGGTGGCTTCTGTTGTCATTATGTATCTCCCCAGTTTGTTTCCTATAGCTTTGAAGGTTGAGGGTAACCAGTAGTCTAAGGGTAAGGAGTAGAGTCTCAACCAGACCGATACCTTTTTGAAGGTTTCTTTTTCGGGGGAGAAATTTTCCTTCCATGGTTGCATGTAGAGCCCTGCTAATGCATGGAAGTATGGCCCTCCTTCAAAGATTCTATCCCTATCCTCCAGGTTTATGAAAACGACTATGAAGAAGCCTTTCGAGCCCAGATGAAGCTCCACATCCCCATTCGGCTTCCAGTGGTATTTAATCCAGTTGTGCAATGTTCTCTCTGTTGGCCATAGGACCATAAACTTGTAGATTAGCGCATGCGATTTCATCTGATCTCTATAGAGTTGCGTCTGCGGATCTACCAGTACCACCTTTGGTATCATTGTTGTTTTGGGTTTGCATGGGTTGCACCCTTCTGTTGGGTTGGTATTCTATGTGTCTGGAATTTTGCTCTGGATTTCTTTGGCTTCCTCTTTCATGCTCTTATTTGTGCCCTGGTTCCTTTCCGGACCTTTCCCTGGGTGTAACACACCCACTACGGAAATCAAAATTTTTCGGCCTTTTTCATCTTTTCTCCGATGGATAGAATTTCCCGAATTCCTATGGGACCTGATACAGAGCCGACCATCCCTTATCCGTACCCATATGATCAGCGACTATGACCACAGGCCTTATCGAAGAGGTGCTCGTCGGCTTTCGCGATTCGTGAAATCGCGATACATGTATTCCCCTTTCTCTATTGTCTTTCGAAGGGCCGAAATATGAAATGGATCTAACTGCTTAATACGATTAACAATGACCTAGGTTAAGTCCGGGCACTATACTCTTCAGGATTTCACATACCAGAACTTCGGTGGATGTGATGAAAGGAGGTTTCACATCTGGTTCTCCCGGGAACTGAAACTCCGAAAATGCCAATTCTAAACATGCTTCACTATTTCGGGGTTTCCTCCCTCGGGATTTTGGGGTATGCGATGATAGGAGGTCTCGCACCTGGTTTTCCTGGGAACCGAAACTCTGAATCCTATATACATATATATATATATGTCGCTCGCCCATTTCAGGAATTCACAAATCGGGTTTTCGAGACTGGAAAGCACAAGAAAACTTATCGTTAGGTATCCCAGGTGCCAAAATACCGAAGCACCCTACCTCATCTGTGCTGTTACTATTTCGGAGTTTCATATGCCGAGATTTTGAGATATGCGCAGACAAGAGGTCTCGCACTTATGTTTCTCGGGAGCCGAAACTTTGAAATCGGTATTCGTTTCTAAGCTCATTTCGGGATTTTTCCTTTCAGGATTTCAGGTTATAAAACGTCAAGGGGTTCATGCCCTTTGGCACTCCAGAAGCCGAAACACCGAAGTATCAGATTTATGCGCACTAGGCCATCTCGGGGTTTTGCATCTAGTAGACACATGGAACAAAACTGTCCTTTGGGGGTCTCGGGTACCGAAATGCCAAAATGTAGATCCAAGTGATATTATGTCATATCGGGACTTGGCAAGTCGGGATTTCGGGACTTGCGAGTACAAGGGAATACACCCTTGAGTATTTCGATTTCTGAAATGCCAAAATACCATAACATGTCCGCGTGTTGACCTTTCGGGATTACACCCATCGGGATTTCGGGACTTGCGAGTACAAGAGAATACACCATTGAGTGTTCCGATTTTCGAAATGCCGAAATACCATAACATGTCCGCGTGTTGACCTTTTGGGATTTCGCTAATCGGGATTTCGGGACTGGTGAATACAAGGGAATTTACCCTTAGGTGTCCCGAGTACTGAAACGTCGAAACATCACAACTCATCCATGCTAGCTCATTTCAAGATTTCGCGACTCTAGATTTCGGGGCTTGCGAGTATGAGAAGACTGACCCTTGGGTTTCCCGGTTGCCGAAACACTGAAACACCGAGGCTTGCCCACGCTAGACCTTTTCGGGGTTTCATACTTCAGGATTTCACGATGTGTGATGACAAGAGGCCTCGCATATGAGTTTTTCGGGGGCCGAAGTTCTAAAACGCCGATATATATATATATATCACGATGTGTGATGACAAGAGGCCTCGCATATGAGTTTTTCGGGGGCCGA
>ML778257.1:340647-350964 GCA_009831015.1 Picea engelmannii
CAGGGTATGAAGGGATTTGGTAAGAACCCCTTCCGAAATATTTATTATTGCATGCTATACCTGAAAATTGAAAGGGCAGTTGTATACCTTGGATACCCGAGTAGGGTATGATTCGGGGAGGATGACCTGAATAATGGAGGCACGAACCTCTGGTACTAAAAGACCGATTGTAACCTTCAGAAGAATTCATGAACTGATATGTCATGAACACGTGGACCAATCAAGGAATGATTGGAAACAAAAGTGCTCATGGATAGCACGTCGCTTGGAATTACTTCCAAGAAATGCATATTTGCATAAAATACAAACAATGGATTTCTCATTGAGGAAGGAGGACCTTCCAACCTTTTTTTTTTTACTCACGTGGTATAGGTGTTAGAGAAAATCAAATTTGGGTGGCCATGAATGTTGGCACCCTGGTTATTAATGAAGGCATAATGCGCGGGCGCATTCATGTGAAACTTTTAGGTTTATTATGTACTAATTTGGGGCCATGATCGGCCTATAACAGGAAGCGTTGATTCCGTTGAAAGAATGTATTGGGTATGAATGTGGCCAAGGATAGTGGCACAGTTGTTAAAACCATTTGAAATGTTGAATTATGTTTGAATATATATATATATATATGTATGTACATGGAGAATCTAACAATTTGTTTGGCTGATTGAGGAATGAATTGCAGGAAATAGAGGGTCATGGATATGGCAGTAAGGTAAGCCCATAGGAAAGACCGATTGCCTGCTGGGCCAAACTGCAAGAATGGTATTTCCTTTTGAGGAAGTAATTTAATAATTAAAGTATGCACAATTCTAAGATTGTTGTGACGATGTTGTAAATGTGCGATAAAATGTAAGCACATAAGAACTGACAACTTGATTAGCTGAGGGATGAATGCAGGAAGAAGGAGTCTTGGATATGGCAATGTTGTAAGCCCGTAAGGAAGGCCAATTTCCTGCTGACCGAAATGTTATGGGGAGGAAAGCCCCATAATTAGGAGTCTGGTTCTCGAGCGAGACAAATATGAAAACAAATCATGAGACTTGATAAATCTGTGGGTGACAAGTTTTGCAATAAAATTCTGAAAGTAGGATTTATGATGATGTCTCACGAAATCTTGTGTACCTGTGATACAGGTGAGAAGTAAAGATTTGTTCTGAAAGGAACAAATGAAGGCCATCAAAGATGAAAGTGATGAACATGGCTATTGCTGAGCCATGAAAACCCTGTGATAAGCCATGGTCGCCTGCAAAGTATTTTGTTGAGGTAACACAAGCTGGAGGGACGCCTCGACTGTAAGACTCGATAGAGCCTCTAAAATTCTTCCTGTGCGAGAAAACCTTGGCAGGGCGATATGGGTCGCCCAAGGGACTGTATAACAGTGAAGGGGATGCTTGAGCCTGGGCCTGGAAGGTGAGTGACCGCAAGTAAGAGGAGATCTTAATAAATTTTGAGACTATTGGGGTAATGCACGCAGTGGGTAGTTTCCCGGGCGGGAAGAAAAACCTTGGAAAGAAAGATGAAATTATGATGGCTCTTGTGAGCTACTGAATTGGAATTTTGCATCCTATGGGTACGTCAAGGAGGACGATGAGCATGGATAAAAAAATTACCATGTGGATACAAATCCATAAACTTCACAAATAAGTATTGTGCTAAGAACATGAAATTTTCTTTTTCTTTGAAATTTGAACATCAGTAAGATGTTTTTGCACAAAATTGTGAATTAATGTGCTTGTTGTCCAGGAATTATTGAAGGAAGATGACAAATATCAAGACTTCTGAAGTGGCCGAATAAGAAAGGCATGACATGTGCTTTGAGAAAGAACACCGAGGACGGTGTTCCTTTAAGGGGGAGGGAATTGTAACACCCTATTTCCCCCAAATTTGTAAATAATCTTAATACAGGAATTACCATGCTAGAGCATGATGAAAATGTAAATGTATGATGTGAATGGACCTTATGAATAAGGTCGATGAATGTAAATAACATTATAAATTTATATTGCAGGACTGCTGAGAGGGGATGTGCAGAAAAGAGACCACGATGGCGGTGGAAGGCACCTGGAAAGGGGGCGTTAACTTCCACCGAGAATTAAATACCATATTTGGACTCCACTAGCCCGAAGAACCAAAAGTGGCTCGCTGGCCCTGAAATTTAATGCCTTGCAGGCTGACAGGTTGATGGCTTAATGAGGGATGGGGAGGTGAACCGCCTATCCGTAGAGCCGTCAGGCCTGATCGGCGCAAGGGTAATCGTGCCACACGCAACCTCGCGAGAGGATAAGGCGTATGGCAGAAGCGATTGAGAGGGAAGACACGAGGGGAACTCTGGAATTACGCAGAGTGAGTGATAGCAGAGAGGAAGGATTGCAACCTTCGCTCCTGGTCACTGGCAGACAGAGAGACGCAGTCTCAGAGCATCGTGGTCTCAGCTCGGGGGTGGCTAGTGGTAAATCCGTTGGGAGTCGCTACGCCTACGGTTGGGTGGAAACGAGCACCCCTCTCAGTAGTTGCACCCGCTTCTGGTGTTATTTTGATAAGTGTTTTACATATTGCATCTTGAAATTCATATATTGATATATGTATATATATATGCTCATAGAACTGTGAAATTGTGAATGATTTTCAGTGTTAGAATGTCTGTGCAGTGTTTGATAAGGATGAATAGATATATGCTTATAATAGAGGAAACCATGCATGACTTATGTTGATAAATGGATTTGATAATGCATGAGCTAAACCAAGTCAGACTTCCAGTCCATCCTCGGGAGTTTGTTTCCCTTTGTCTGTTTCCAGGAATGCCCTAGATTAGATCTCTTCACAGAGATTCCCTTCTTAGAAAGGTTCACCAAGAACCCAGAAAATAAAAGGACTTGAATGCGCAAGTCTTAATAACCCTGTACGAAGAGGAATGACCCTCTTAAAATTTCGAAGTAGAAGCGTAGGGATAAGTAACGAATCGACGGATGAAATCCGGTCGGAAGACCCATGGCCATTCACGACCATCAGATCGACGAAAGTAGTAGGAGCGTTATATCCCTTGCTTCTTTTCCCTCTATCTTTGTGAATAGCGAGGAAATCAAGATCGTAGGTTCCCCCAGGGTCCATGAGAACATTTGGACCATTAATCCTTCCACACCCACAAAGTAGTGGAAGAATGCACAAGGTGGGACAATTCGAGCCATTGAACCTCATTCAGAAATCCCGTCAGCCATTTGATCAGGTTAAAATGCTCGAAGTTTAGTCTCTGGAGTGTGTGCAGGAAGAATGGATCTAGACTGTTAGATCTTGGTCCATTTACCCGACAGCCGTCAGATCGGATAGGATGTGTACAGGGTTTAACCCTTCTCGCACCAGGTAGAAGTCCCAACCTTCATCGGGATATCGGTATTCGGGAAATCAGAGATCCCGAGGTCGAGGGAATTAGGACGCTATAAGTCTCGAAATAGCGAGATCAAATCTGGACCGTCCATCAAGGTGAGACACGTGGTGGAGATCTGAAGAGAGTCGGCAAATCGAGAGTTCTGTGAGCAAGAGGGCGGGGAAATCCATAGTGAAACCCCCGATACCATCAGAGTCGTCCATCTGTTTGGGACAGGTGGCAACCATCGGGAGTCATCGGCGTTTGGGCCATCGAGACTCACACAGGTAAGTGCCTTTTTGGGTTGGCGTTTGGCGAAGTCTGAGGCTTAACCTGGACCGTCCCTCCATTTAGGATGCGTGTCAGAGATCCGAAGAAAGTCGGGAATCGACATATCGGGATTCTCGAGGACAAGAAAATCGAGACACTTCAAGTCTCGGAACGCCGGGAAGATCTAAACCATCTGTTGAGGATACACGTGGCGGAGATCGAGGCTTACTATCGGCATTCGGGAAATCAGAGTTCCTGAGGTCGAAGGAATCGAGACATCACAAGTCTCAAAATCTCGGAGAGATCAGAGCCATCCATCAGAGGAGGACGCGTGGAAGTAATCAGAGCCATCAGGGAAATTCCCGACAGAAAGTCGTCTATCGACATTTTGGTCATTGGGATATCGGGAATCCTGATAACAAGAGATTTGGGCATTTCGGAATCGTGAAGTCCGAAACTCCGACAAGGAGAGAAGTGCCATTGTGAGCCAGCTGTCAGCATAGTGGAGAATCGGGATTTGAGGAATCGACAATCCGTGGACAAATTCTTTTCAGCATTTGAAACCCCGAAGCCCCGATAAGGAGTATGACTACGGTCATATAGGGAAGGTCGTGTGGACCAAAAGTCTATCCTGGAGGGCTAACGGAGATTGGATCGTGTCGGGATTTTGAAGCCAAAAACCCCAACGAGAGGTAAGGTTGCGGTCTTATGTTCTAGAGGTCACGTGGACCAGAGCATAGCCAGGAGGGCTAACCCATAAGGGACCATATCGGTGAATTGGCTCATCGGGAATCGTGGAGTTGAGATTTCTATTGGCAAGAGTTCAGGATTTCCCATGGAGGAAGTCTTGGAGTAGATCTGAGCCTTCCGATTGATGGAGGCCACGTGTCGAGAGAGTATCCACATCGGGAAATCGGGGATCGAGGATTTAGGGGTGTAATGATTGAGAGTCTGGATTCTCGTGATGATAAACCCCGATGAATGAACGAGATTCTTTCGGAGGATCTCAGGGTTTGTAATGACCGTCAGATGTGGAGATGAGACATCAACTTAAGCCAAGATGTGAATATGCTTTAGGATAAGCGGCGAGCAGATCTGGACGGCCAGAATCCACCCGTCCAGATCTACGGCTGAGGTTCCATTCTGGAGCCCCCTTACTGTTCTGCCTTTAGCAGTAGGGGGGGGTCCGGAATTGGACACGCAACTCTCGAACGGTCGAGATTAACTCATCATAATTGACGGCGCTCAAGTGGATTCCGGACCCCCCTTGCCATTCTGTCTTTAAGAGGGGGGGGGGGTCTAGACTAGTGTGGCGTGTAAAGTAGGGCCCGTCCTATCACATCGACCATCGTGTCGCATTTCCCTCTCTGCCACCTGTGTTCCACCTAATCGTGCAACAGGGTCGTTCCCCATTGGTTGTTCTCTACCCCTGTTGAGGTTTGTTCCTATTGGCCATTTGCTGACCCTGTAGGGATTCATCCCCATTGGTCGATCGCTAGCCCTGTTGGGGTTCGACGGTTGCAGAGTCGAATGTTTAGACGTTACTGTAGCGCCGAGGCGCGAAATACAAATAGGCGTTGTGTCCAAATTGAACTGTGAATTTGACCCATGATCAAGGGGAACAGAGAAGGAGAGAGAAAGAGCCATACTTATGCTGGGCCTCCATGGTAATTAGGGGTTCGAGTCCAGCAGAAGACCAGAAAAATTTGATTTAGGTAGTGGGTGTGTTACAATAGGGGACATCCTTTTCGGCAATACTTTCTCATTTGCAGAGCTCATATCTGTCTCACCGAGACAGGTTTTCGGATCCCTTGAAGGGTTATCCTTTTTCCTTCTTTACTTACACATTCTAAGGTTTTATGGTAACATTCCAATCTGGATTTATGGGTGACTAGCCAGTCCATACCAATCAACAGATCATATGATCCCAGGGGTAATATGTTAAGGGTTGCTTGGGTGGGGAACTCACCCAACATTAATTGGCAGGTTGGTATGACCTCTGCTACCCTTCTTTTGGTGCCAGTGGCTAATTGTACTAGCCATGGCTTGGTATGTTTTTGTGGTTGTAGTTTATACTTGTCAAAAACTTTAGGGGCTATATAACTCAAATTTGAACCAGGGTCAATCAAAATAGACACTAGATGGTTCGAAATCATACCTTCTATTTCCACCACTGAAGCTTGGTGGTCAGCGTGGTTATTGTCCAAGGCTGCATAAATTTGTGGCACACTCCTGGCCGCATAATTGACAGTGGTAGATTCCTGGATGTTGTAAATTCTTCGACTATTCTGTTGTCGGTGTGGACAGTCTCTCAATAGATGTTCTTCTCTGCAACCCCAAGATTTCAAAGGTTCTTTCTTTGGGTTATCAGCCTTCATTGGTACAGATCCAGAAGTTTTATTTCTGCTCAAGGAGGGAAAGTTCTGCTGGTGTACACTCTGGGCTGGGAAACTCATCCTTGAGTTCTTCTTATAGTTTTTAAATCTTGGGGATTTAATCCCCTTTCTCTGAAATCTTGAACTATTCTTCTGTTTCCATCCTTCACGAGGTTCTGTTCGATGTCTGAACTGTTCATGACAATAGGTTTCCTTTCGGATAGTTCCTTCTAGGGTCTTTGGCTCATCAAATTCAATTATGTTCTGATAGTCCTTAGGTAGTCCGCTGATGAAGCGTTGGACCTTTGCCTTTTCTGCTTTTATATAAGGTACATACCTCAACAAATCGAGGAATTTTTTGACATATTCTTCTATAGTGAGTTGCCCCAATTTGAGTTCATAAAACTCTTTATTCTTCTCGTCGAAATATTTTTCCGACCAATACTTCTTTTGGAAGTATTTCTCAAATTGCTCTCAAGACAGGTCCTTTTCGCGAACCCCTTTCACATTCTTAAGGTCTTCCCACCAAATGGAAGCCTTTCCGTTCAAGTTGAAGGTGGTCACTCGGGCCTTCAAATTTTTGAGAAGTCATGGACTCTGAAATACTTCTTTAGTCCAAGCAACCAGGCTTTTGCTTCCTCTCCCTTCTTTATTTCACCATCGAAGGAGGGTGGTTTGGCCTTCCTGAATTCTTCAAATTTATGACCCTTGGAAAGGTTTCGCTTCTTCTTCTTCGGGAATAAGAACTAGTTCTGCTGCTAGAAGAGCCCTTCGAACCGCCAGCTTCCTTCCCAGAGGAATCGTCTGCCGCTTGTCCTTTACCTCTGGGATGGACCTTTTTCGAGGTGCTCCTCTCAGTGTGGCCACTGATATGGCCATGTTTCTATGTCTCGGGTTCATGCTGCATTTGTCTTTGTAGGTTGGATAAGCTCTGCAGTAAAATTGCATTAATTTATGTTTGCTTCTCTTGTTCTTTCATCATCCTCTCATTGTCAGCCTTGCAGCTTTGTAATTCGACCATGAGGCTCCTCACAGTCTCGGCTAGATCTGGAGGGGTCCCTACCGCCCTCCTTTCGTCAAACTCTTTGTCTCTATTGTGGGAGCCTTCCCCCACTTCATGGTGAGTCACCATTTTATACGTCTGTAATTTCCCATGGTTGATCTTCTGCTTGTGTGAAAAAGGAAAAATGTTGGTTGTTAGTCAATGTTCATATTCATTTATAACCATTATATATTTCATATTTTTCTCATGCACACACACAATAGGAGTTTTCATTCTTAACTTCGACCTTTTTCAATTTAGGGGGTTAAGATAGAGGGTTACCCCTTTCTAGAGTGCTTCGAACGGAGCTTCTGCGCAACTCGTTCATGAGCCCAAGCAGGCCAAGTGTTGTAACCATGCTCTGATACCAATTTGTAACACACCCACTACGGAAATAAAAAAAAATCGGCCTTTTTCATCTTTTCTCCGATAAATAGAATTTCCCAAATTCCTACGGGACCTGTTACAGACCCGACCATCCCTTATCTGTACCCATATGATCGGCGGCTATGACCACAGGCATTATCGGAGAGGTGCTCGTCGGCTTTAGCGATTTGGTAAATCGCGATACATGTATTCCCCTTTCTCTCTTGTATTTTGAAGGGCCGAAATCCGAAATGGATCTAACCGCTTAACACGATTAACAACGACCTTGTTTAAGTCTAGGCACTCTACTCTTCGGGATTTTGCATACCGGAACTTCGGGGGATGTGATGACAGGAGGTTTCACATCTGGGTCTCCTGGGAGCCGAAACTCTGAAAACGCCAATTCTAAACATGCTTCACTATTTCGGGGTTTCCTCCATCAGGATTTTGGGGTATGCGATGACAGGAGGTCTCGCACCTGGTTTTTCCGGGAACCGAAACTCTGAATCCTACATACATACATATATATATATATATATATATATATATATGTCGCTCAACCCATTTCAAGAATTCACAAATCGGGTTTTTGGGATTGGCAAGCACAAGAAAACTTATCGTTAGGTATCCTAGGTGCCAAAATACCGAAGCACCCTACCTCATCTGTGCTATTATTATTTTAGGGTTTCGTATGCCAGGATTTCGGGATATGCGCAGACAGGAGGTCTTGCACTTGGGTTTCCCGGGAGCCGAAACTCTGAAATCAGTATTCGTTTCTAATCTCATTTCGAGATTTCTCCTTTCGGGATTTCACGTTATAAAACGTCAAGGGGTTCATGCTCTTCCGCACTCCAGAAGTCGAAACACCGAAGTATCAGATTTATGCACACTAGGCCATCTCAGGGTTTTGCATCTAGTAGACACATGGAACAAAACTGTCCTTTGGGGGTCTCGGGTACTGAAACGCCAAAATGTAGATCCAAGTCACATTATGTCATATCGGGACTTCGCAAGTCAAGATTTCGGGACTTGCGAGTACAAGGGAATACACCCTTGAGTATTCCGATTTTCGAAATGTCGAAATACCGTAACATGTCCGCGTGTTGACCTTTCGAGATTACACCCATCAGGATTTCGGGGCTTGCGAGTACAAGAGAATACACCCTTGAGTGTTCCGATTTCTGAAATGCCGAAATAACGTAACATGTCCACGTGTTGACCTTTCGGGATTTCAGGACTAGCGAATATAAGGGAATTTACCCTTAGGTGTCCCGAGTACCGAAACGCCGAAACATCACAACTCATCCATGCTAGATCATTTCGGGATTTCGCGGGTCGGGATTTCGGGGCTTGCGAGTACGAGAAGACTAACCCTTGGGTTTCCCGGTTGCCGAAACACCGAGGCTTACCCACGCTAGACCTTTTCGGGGTTTCATACTTCGGGATTTCGCGATGTGTGATGACAAGAGGCCTCGCATATGAGTTTTCCGGGGGCCGAAGTTATGAAACACTAATATATGTGTATATATATATATATATGAGGCTAATTTCTTTTCAGGATTACACCCATTGAGATTTCGGGACTGGCAGATACAAGGGAGCTCGCCCTTAGGATATTCCGAATGTCGAAATACCGAAATATCGGGATTTAGCCATATGTTGTCATTTCAGGATTTCGCATATCGGGATTTCGGGAGTCGTAAGGACAAAGGTTCTCACCCTCTGATCTCCCGGGTGGCGAAAATCCGAAACGCTTTACCGGCCGCCACGTGTATTCTACAGCTGGACGGTCTAGGTATCCCCACGAGTCTTGAAATCGACGATCCTGATTTCTTCTCTACTTACGAAGGTAAAAAGGGGTCGAGGCATTAACGCCTACACTCATTCATTCGATTTAACGGTCGTAATAGGCCTTAGATCCTCCGAAATAATCTCATGCATGCATTTAGCAATAGGGAGGGTATCCTAGGAACCGAACCACCGAAAGGTCCTTAACTCATCCCCACGCTATCATTTCGGGATTTTGTGGGTCGGGGTTTGGAAACTCGCGAGTATAAGAGGACTCGCACTTAGATACCCTGGGTGTCGAAACTCTGAAATAACGAAGTCTAGGAATACCATTCTCTCTCGTGCAAGGTTTTTCAGACTTATGTCATCAAATCCTTCGGCAAATTCTTGGGTAAACTTTAAAAAGGGTGTCCCTGTGGGAAGATCTATCCAAGGCATTACTTGAGATAAAATAAGGGAAATAAATTTCACGAGAACAGACTTGAAAATCTATCTTAGTTCAGTATATATATATATATATACATATATATAAACATAAGCCATACGTGGTCTTTCCAGTAAAAGAATGCAACCATTCTTTCTGATCAAAACACCATGCAGACAGTCTTATACTGAAACCATTCATAATTGCACAGACTACAAGCATACATGTCAGCATATAAATTTAAAGATACAAGACATAAAACGCTTATCAGAAAAACACCAGGTGTGATGCAACTGTTGAGAGGGGTGCTCATTTCCACCCAACTGTAGGCTCAACGACTCCGAATGGATTTACCACTAGCCACCTCCGAGCTAAACCACGATGCTTGAGACTCTCTGTCTCGGTTCTTCAGCGATCAAGAACAAAGGTTACTCTCCTTCCTCTCTACTATCGGTCACTCTGTATTTTGTTCCAGAGTTCTTCTGATCTCTTCCTCTGAGATCTCTCCCTCGCGTACCCTCCCACACCTTTTACCTGCCTTTTCTTTCCCGGTGAGGTTGCGTGTGGCACGAATTCCCCCGCAGTGTTCAGGTCTGAGGCCTCCACGAATGGGTGGTTCACCCCCAACCCTCATTAACTCATGAGGAGCCTCTTCACCTATCGTCCTGGTGAGTAATTCACTTCGGGGCTA
>ML778257.1:381849-410458 GCA_009831015.1 Picea engelmannii
GAGCAAAAATCCTTGAGGATTCTTAGTTGGTTTTCAAGATCATGGGGACTCCTTGCCATAAGAACGATATCATTGGCATAAAGAAGAAGATTGATGACTATACCAGTGAGAGTAGGGCCGACACAACCTTCTTTTTCCAAGCAATCTTCCAACTTGTCAATGTATATGCCAAAAAGGGTAGGGGACAAGGGACAACCTTGTTTGACTCCAATATTACAGTTAATCTCTTTTGACCAGCCCTTAATGTTTTTAAACTTAGCAATAACATTCTCATACATCCTTATTGCAGCAACCCTCAAATCGAGAGACACTTTTATCTCCTCCAACCTATTCCAAAGGTTTTCCCTAGGAACCATGTCAAAAGCTTTTCTAAAGTCAACAAAACAACAAAAAATATTGGTTTTAGTATTGCAGAACTCCTCTACAATGATCCTAAAGGTAACAAGATGGTCCATAGTTGAATGATATCTCCTAAACCCGGCCTGGCCTTTAGCTCTTTTACCATGACTTTCTAGCCAAAGGCTAATCTTCTTTTCCAAAATAATTCCATAAAGCTTGGCTAAAATAGGGCTAATCATAATGGTCCTATAATTAGAGGGAATGTTTCTATCCACATTTTAAAAAATAGGAACAATGAAGCTTTGTGTCCAGGGTTTAGGGAAACCATGCTTGACTATTAAATTGAATAGCTTGTGTATGTGAGGGATAAGGATAGGCCCTCCAATTTTTAAAATTTCAACTTGGTAGCGTTCAATGTCCTTATCTTTCCCATTTTCAAGCCTCTTAACCCCAAACTCTATGTCATCTAAAGAAAAAACTTCTTCATTTGTAGGGACAATAGGAATGGTGTCCATGGCATTAGGGAACTTGTAAAGACTTTTAAGATAGGAATTGCAGTCCCTTAAGGGAATCCTATTATTTTCTTGAGTATTGTGGTTTAGAATTTGGCTCCATAACTTCTTAGGATCCATCTTATATAGTTGTGAAAGTTGCTCTTGCCTTTTATTGATATAGTATCTTTTTTTCCTTTTAATTAGGGATTTGTACATATTGATCTTATCTAGTTTTAAGGACTCATTAGAAGCATCCTTAATGGATTTCCTAGCAATTTTACATTATTTATCATACCAAGGATTGGTCGTTCTATTATTCTTTTTATAGGACACCTCGAAAGAGAACTTGTTAATAGAAGTGGAAGGGGTAGTTGTAAAATTATGATAGAGTTCTTCAATGTTGTCCTTAAAAGTTAGGAGATTTAATTTACTATTTAAATCCTTTAAGACAAGGTCAACTTTACTTTTGTCAAAGCGAAAATTCCTTTGATTATCATAATTCTCTTCAATGGCACTCATGTGCATGGAAAAGTTTAGAGCTAGGATTAAAGTTTTATGATCAGAGTCGGGCTCGTGGTCATTTAAAAGGTCAAAAGTTGTTATTTGGTTGGAAAAGGGAATATCATATATCACATAATCTACAACACTACTACCTAACCCATGAATACAAGTCATCTGGTTGGAGTTTGGCCACTTCATTACTCCATTGCAAATTATTATGTCTTGAGAGCTGCAGAGCTTGACCAACTCAGTACCAAACAAATTATCAATTAGGTCTTCAGAGCTTCTTTTGTAGCTATCAGATAAAACAAGGTCCTCGTCTAGCCATAAAGGATTGTGGTTGGAACAAGTACTTAAAAGAGTAGCTTGTTTAGTTGCAGTCCTATCATTAAAGTCTCCTAGTAGGAGGATATTACCTTCATTTTTCAAACTATAAATATCTTGTTCTAAATTATTATAGGGACAATTGTTATCTAGATTGTTTTTCTTATAAAAAGTAGAATTAATAGGTGCAAAATAGCAAATTGCTATATACATATTCTTAGCATTGGTGTCTGAAATTTCTATCCAAATGCACTAATTGAGAGGGTCGATCTTATGAAGTTGAATGTGAGGAGAAATGTTATTTCTAATATAACAAGGTATGTCGCGTATCCCTCTACGATGGGATTTTTTGTTCCATTCCAACCACAAGACAAATCCTTCTATGTTAGGGACCTTAGTGTTGATATTATGGTAGCTACGAGAGGTATCTACCTCCACGTATTAAACCTGATGAGAATAGAATATTCCAGGAAGCAAGAAGAAACCCTAATGAGTTGAATAATATCCCTAGAAAACATGTCGACTCAAGAGGATAACATGTATTAGGTTATTAGCCTACAAGAGAAGAAGTCGGCCAGAAGAAATAATATATACTGAACAAACAGATACCCAGAATGAGAAGTCGGCCCAAGAAGTTAGCCAGAATTACTATAAATACAGGAGGCCAGTCTTCATTCTGGCAGGCAGTCTCAGAATTGCAGGGCAACACTTGTGCGCACTGTAGTGCCCAGTTTTGTGCACGGGTTTGGAGGAGAGTTTTCATTGCAGCTGTTGCAGCTAGCAGTTCACGTTTGGCTTGGACTATCTCTTGGCTAGGGTTTGGACTATCTAATCATCTCTTGTTGGTGCACTATCCTTGGGGAAAAATGCGCTACCCTTTGTTTGGCTATCTAGCCTAGGGTTTTCTTCCGGAGTGATTCTCTATCAAGGTTAAGGTGCTTGGAGGGTGGCTTCGGCCTATGGTTCGGTGAAAATAGTGATATTGTCAATGGTAAAACGAGCACATCCATTATATTCTAATAGGTTATGGGCCCACACCTCCTTCATTCAGTCTAACCACTGGAAGGAAACATAGCCATGAGGATAATAAGCTCGTTGAAGAACTACCACTAGGGTTTCTAGCAGGAGTAGTCACCATAGCACTGTCGCTAAGGTTACTAGCAAGTGCAGTTGCATAAACCCTAATCCTCTCATTGAGGCACCTTAAGTGAAGGGATTGACCTAATTTCCAGATAGATCAATGCGCCCTAGCCTAGCGCATCTCCTGGTACTCTTAGCAAGCCAAGACATCAAGTTTGAGTTTTTGATCAAATCTAGTGTTTGACCAAGTCAAAGCAGCCATGACTTATTCTATGAAGTCAAAGAACAAGTTAGATGGAGCCTCTAACTTCAGAGCATGGAAGATAAGGATTTACCTCATCCTTGCCAAGAATAAAGTGTTGGATATCGTGAAAGAAAAGATCGTGGAACCAGAGTTTGAAGAAGGAAAAGAGAAGGAACCACAAAACGTTACAGTTATGGAGAAGTTCAAAGACGGTGACATCAATGCCATGAGTATCATAGTGGACTCTATAAAAGACCACTTGATACCCTACATATTCCATATTGACTCATCGAAGAAGATGTACGATGCCCTAACAAACCTCTTCTCAGTCAAAAACATTGGACAAATAATGAGTCTGAAGAATGAGCTCTGTGACATGAAGATGAATGATGATGATAGAATAACATCATACTTTGTGAGAATATCTCAGTTAAGAGATCAACTACAAGCTATTGAAGAGATCATTTCAGAGAAGGAATTGGTAAACATGGTACTTAATGGTCTTCCCAAAACGCGGGATGGATTTTCTGCAAGCATGAACACAAGGAAGGAGTATCCAACATTTGAAGAACTTTGGACTTGCTGTGCTCAAGAAGAATCCAGGATCAATGCAAAAGAGAAACCCCAAAAGAAGTACGATGATCAATCCTTCACAGCAAGATTCAAGAATTTCAGGAACAAAAGGAATTTTGGTTCAAAGAGGAAGACAAATCAAGAGAAAGATATTTCAAAAATACAATGCTTCAATTGTCGAAAGTATGGTCACTACAAAAATCATTGTCCCGAGCTAAAGAAAAGGAAGGAGAAACATGAAGCATCAATTGCCGAAGAAAAGGAACCTACAAAGAAGACTAAGCAAGATGAAAGAGACTTCTTCTTCTGAAGGTAACAATACTCTTCTTAGTTCTTGTACATATCTTGTTTGCATCTTCTCTTTACATATATTGTATATCTATCTCTTGGAAGATAATGTGTTCCAAGAAGAACTATACCTATGGAAGAACAACAAGATAAGGATTGCTATCATTATACAAGTCAGACAATACAAGGATGAAATACATCAATATAAGCTGAAATCAGAATCAATCATGAAGAAACTTAGAAGAAGCAAAGACAGAAAGAAGTCAGCAATCAAGAAGAAATTGGAGAAAGACTTATGACGTTTTGCAGAAGAAAATAAGATGGAAGCGTGGACTCTATTAGACGGAGGGAGACGATCATATATTGCAGAAGACAATAAGGATGCAGACGGAAGCGTGGACTCTGTTAGACGGAGGGAGCCGATTATATGCACTCATACATGAATCAAGGATTAGAAAGGAGCTAATCCTATGATCCATTGAAGATGATGAAGTATATATCCATGGTAGCAGCCATGAAAGGTAGTACGTGTTTAGTTTGACCTTAGAACAAGTCTTCTTCGAAGAGAATCCTTAAAGTATCCCTGGTTGTCCATCCACATCTGTGATCCTATGATGAAAGAAAGAAATGGAATCTTTAGGGCATGGAATCTATAAGAAACTCCATGGAGCCAATGGAATGGCCCAGGGTGGGGAATGGTCCAGGCTCAGCAATCAGGGACAGGCATTCCTTAGGGTAGATTCATTCTCTCCAGGTTACACTTTGTTTAGTGTCGGAGGAATGGCCCAGGGTGAGGAATGGTCTAGGCTCAGAAATCAGAACAATCATTCTTCCTTGCTTGAGAAGAATAGTCCAGATAGCTCATCATTGATGTCTTATGATGTAGGAGCATCTCCCACATCAAGCGAGCCAGCGCAGAATGCAAGAGGACCGCTGGACAAGCCAACACAAATTTTTGAAAACACCTTGAAACTGTTGCGCAAACATTAATGTGATAATTTAATGAGGTGCACTTGTATATTGTAAATGGACCTTGAGCGGATAGCTCTAGTCCTTTAGTAGATAGACGACATTTAGTATAGTTAATGCTGGTAGATAGGATTTTAATTCATAGATTAGACAGTTTTAGAGAAAAGAGGGAAACGGATATAGACACCCTCATTGTGCATTGTATCATTAGATGGAGCATTCAGGACAAAGATCAAGCAGAGAATTGTATAGAGAACACCCATGTACTAATATTTGAATTAATAGAAGAAGATTGGTTCAAATTCATGGTTTTGTGTTTGATTCTCTGTGTATTGATGCTGATATGCTCATGAATGTTTGTTTTCTGTTATACATTTTCTTTTATATGTTGTGTATGTGATTTCATGTTAACTTTGAAATCTGAAAGGGCGAAGGAATGAATTTCAATTGTTTCTGTATTTGAGCCAGAGAATTCCTGCAAGGAGTGCAATTGAATTGTCCACAAGGAGTGCGTTGACAGAGGGTTCAGATAGAGGTAACCTTTGTTCTCATTCATCCCAGGAGTGCAGTTGGACACCGAAGCTATGTAAGGAGTGCGTAGGCTGGGTAAGAGTCTCAGGGTTGCAAACCTGAGTGAAGTTTTGAAGGATTGTTGTTGCAGGTGTGCGCAGAGTCGAAGGACTTCAACACTTAGACGTTGTTGAAGGTTTTCCGCAAGGAGTGTGTGCAAGAAGTTTCCTTGGAAGACTTGAAGTCGTGGGAAAAACTCAGGAGAGATAGGATTTTGAATTTGTTGAAGGAAAGTGCAAGGGAGTTGCTATTGAAATTTCGTAAGAGGCGTCGCAGGTTTGCACGCAGGAGGAACAAGTTCCACAAAAGGAACACTTAGTCATTTGTAAGAGTCATTGAGGAAGAACGGATGGTAGGTATTCTCCGAGGAGAATACACGACATCCCGTGAGCTGTCAGATCTCACGGAGGTGCAGGGACGATACCGTAGGTATTCCCGGGAGGTGTAAAGTCTAGGAGGGGCAGATTCATTGATCAGAGCCGCAAGGGTC
Source organism: Picea engelmannii (assembly GCA_009831015.1). NCBI lineage: Eukaryota > Viridiplantae > Streptophyta > Pinopsida > Pinales > Pinaceae > Picea > Picea engelmannii. Next base: position 387,722 of record ML778257.1, read on the forward strand.
ATCGAATCTACACGTATATCGTGTATCGGGGTTTCATAGATTGAACCCCCAAAATTATTGCAGCAGGAATCACGATATGCAAAATGCAATATCCCGACGGAAGAGCAGTGTGGGCCACAATTGAGTCGGTGAGTGGAGGACAGGTGGCACAAGCTATCGGGATTTCGTGGTGAGAAGTTTCGATACAATAGCATCAGGATTCACGAAATCGCGAACCCTGAATTCCCAATAGAGGTGATAGGACGTAAAGGGTCACTCACACGCTTGCATCGGAGTTCAGGGAAAGTAAAGTCCCGAATATTTTGGCATTAGGATTCACGATTCCGCGAATTCCGAAATACCAATGGAGGGAAGCGGCAATTAAATAGTCAACTCGCACGTGTAGTAGAGTTTCGGTGTATCGGACATCGGGAGTCGATAAGACGAGTTGCTTGGTATCGCGAGTACCGAAATCACGATAGCATAAATTCCGACAGAGGCAAGAGAAGGTTAGCATTGACTGGTCATCGGGTCTCGGGGATTCGAGAGCCCAATGTTCGACCTTTGACATCACGAAGTCGCAAAGTCCGATTCCCCGATAAGCAAAGAGAGGGGATCGCACGGAGAATTATGTGGGTGCAGATTTCCCGATAGGGAAATAGAAGGACGTTTGAGTTCTTCGGGCCGTGAGAAGAAGAAGATCCTGTGAGTGGACGTACCTGAGGGTGCGGCTGCGTCAGAGTGGTATCAGAGCAAGAAAATTTCTTTGCTTTCTATAGCAGAGAAGAAAATTCACCATGCCGCCAAGGAGAGATAGACAGTCACCTGATCCAGAGGATAGGGAAATGTCGCGACGAAGAGGCAGGCAGATGGCAGATCCAGCCATAGAGAGACAAATGTGTGATCTCCGAGCAAGACTTGAAGACATGGAGACAGCGCAAAGACGCACAATTAGTGCGGGGGATTTTAGCGATTGAGAGGATGAAGTTGAAGCTGAACGCGAAGAAGAAGTTGCAGTCGAGGATGCAGTGAATGAACGTCTAATCAAAGCTATTGCAAGGATGGGTGCAAAAGCAAAGATGGACATTCCAGTTTACGAGGGAAATCTGGATGCAAAGGAGCTTCTAGATTGGATTAGAGCTCTGGATACATACTTCGATTATGAAGATGTTGAAGAGGATAAGAAAGTCAGGCATGCTGTCACGAGATTGAAGGGACATGCAGCATTATGGTGGGACGAGCTACAAGTAGATAGACGATGCAAGGGCAAGAAAAAAATTAAAAGTTGGGACCGGATGATTGCAAAAATGAAGGCAAAATTCATCCCAAGAGATTATCAAATCACTCTGTTCAGGAAGATGCAGAACCTGAGACAAAAGCTGATGACAGTGAAAGAATATACTGAGGAATTCTATCGACTGAACATCAGGGCAGGTCATCAGGAGAGCGATGATGAGAAAGTTGCCAGGTATATGAATGGCCTAAGGTATGATATTCAGGACGAGATGAGCATGGTAACCATCCGAACGGTGGAAGATGCCAATCAAATGGCTTTGAAAGCTGAAGAGAAGTTGAACCGTAAGCAAGGTCAAAGAGGCCGAGGTAGAAGTCAGCCCAAAGGCAAATCGATTGCCCAAGATAAATACCAGAAGCCCAGGGACGACTGGAAGAAACCTCAAACTCGAGTAGAGAGAGGTGGAAGCTCACAGCGAGGGAAACATGCTAAGAAAAGAGAAAAGCATACTGAGAAAAGAGGAGGGTATGCCGATAACAATGTTTTTCCTCGTACCAGAGGTAGAGGAAGGGGAAGAGGTGGAGTAATTACATGCTTCACATGTGGAAAAAATGGGCATAAGTCATTCGAGTGTCCAGAGAAAAAGAAGGATAGTGGAGAAGCTCACATCACCGAGGCACAGAGGTGAGATGTTGAAGTGGAAGATGTTGAGGGCGGAAGGTCATTGATGATGCATAAAGTTCTCTTAACACTCGAGAAGGAGGTAGAGGACTCAGCTCAAAGGACTAGACTTTTTAGAATTGCTTTCAAAACCAAGGATAGGGTATGCAAGGTTATTGTGGACAGTGGTAGCACAGCTAATCTCGTTTCAACTGAGATGGTAGAGAAGCTGGAGCTGGAGACGACTAATCACCTGAGTCCATACAAGGTTTCATGGCTACAGAAGGGAAATCAGGTAAGTTTCACTAAACAGTGTTTAGTTGAATTCAAAATAGGAGGGTATAATGATAAAGTACTCTGTGATGTCATTCCTATGGATGTATGTCATCTATTGCTGGGAAGACCATGGCAATATGACAGGAACGTAATTCATGATGGGAATATGAATACGTATACTTTAGAGAAGAATGGGAGGACACACATGTTGCTTCCAATAAAGGATAAGGAGGTGAAGCCGTAAGTAAGAAACACAGTACTTCTCATGAGTGGGAAGGAACTTCTTATGGAGGTGAAGAAGAAAGAAGATCCACAATTCTTTGTGGTCAGGAAACCGAGGATTGTTCTGACTAGCACAAGAGTGGATGATCTACCAAAGGAGATTCAGGAACTACTGGAAGAGTTCACTGACATCGTGGTGGACAAATTACCTCGTTCGTTGCCACCAATGAGGAGTGTGAGTCATCAGATAGACCTCATACCAGGAGCTAGTTTTCCAAATAAATCCGCATATAGGTTGACGCCGCAAGAAAATGAAGAGGTCAAGAGGCAGGTCCATGAGCTGCTAGACAAAGGATTGGTCATGGAAAGTTTGAGCTCGTGTGTCGTTCCAACGGTACTCAATCCAAAAAAAGATGGAGGTTGGAGAATGTGTACCAACTCGAGAGCCATCAACAAGATAACCATCAGGTACAGGTTTCCATTGTCGCGGATGGACGATTTAATGGATTGCTTGAGCGGGGAAAAATACTTTTCAAAGATTGATCTGAAAAGTGGATATCACCAGATTCACATGAGAGAAGGTGATGAGTGGAAAACAACGTTCAAGACAAACGAGGGTTTGTATGAATGGCTAGTCATGCCGTTTGGCTTGATAAATGTGCCAAGTACCTTTATGAGGTTAATGAATGAAGTCCTGAAAGATTTCATCGAGAAATTTGTCATCGTGTATCTGGATGACATATTGGTTTTCAGCAAAACAAAGGCGGAACATCTGAAGCATTTAGCTACAGTGATGAAGAAGCTACAACAGGAGAAGTTGTTGATAAACATGAAGAAATCATCGTTTATGAAGACAGAGCTCATTTATTTGGGTTTTGTTATATCTGCGAATGAATTGAAGATGGATCCAGATAAGGTAGAGGTAATTAAAAATTGGCCAGCATCGAGAAATATTTTTGAGGTGAGAAGTTTTCATGGACTGGCTAGTTTCTACCAGAAGTTCATCAAGAATTTCAGTGAAATTAGCGCAGCGATGATGGACACAGTGAAGAAAAGACATAAATCTTTTCACTGGACTGAAGAGGCGGAGAAAAGTTTCAAATTGTTGAAACAAAAGATTACGGAACAACCAGTTTTGGTGTTGTCGGATTTCCAGAAAACATTTCAGGTGAAATGTGACGCAAGTGGGTTTGCCATAGGAGCGGTCTTGAGCCAAGAGGAAAGACCGATTTCATATTTCAGCGAGAAGCTGAATGAGGCGAGATTAAAATACTCTATGTATGATAAGGAATTCTATGCCATCATACATGCATTGAAAAAGTGGAGGCATTACTTGATCCAGAAAGAATTTGTTTTGTATAGTGATAACCACGCATTACAATTTGTGACTCAACGGGAGAAGTTAAATCAGAGGCATGCTAAGTGGGTTGAGTATATGTAGAATTTCACATTTGTGATTAAACATATTTCGGGTACTGCTAACAAAGTGGTTGATGCTTTGAGCAGGAAATGTTTGTTGATGCAGGAGTTCAAAGTCAGGACGTTAGGCTTTGATGATCTCAGGGACATGTATGCAGATGATGCAGACTTTAAGGAGGCATATGAAGCAGCTGAGAACCTAGTTCTCAGAGATAGAAGCCCTTGGATAGACTATATGATCCAAGAAGGATTATTGTTTAGAGGCAATCAATTGTGTATTCCAATTTGCTCCATGAGGGAGAATCTGTTGAAGGAGAAACACAACGAAGGATTGGCAGGACACTTCGGTCACGACAAGACATTCGTGAAGCTAAGTGAGTCATACTTTTGGCTAGGGATGTGGTCAGAGGTCAAGCGGTTTGTGGACAGATGTAGAATTTTCCAGCATTCAAAGGGAAGGAAGCAGAATGCAGGATTCTATCAACCATTACCCATACCCGAGAGACCGTGGGATGAAATCAGCATGGATTTTGTATTGGGATTGCCAAGGACGCAAAGAGGATTTGATTCAGTCTTTGTGGTAGTGGATAGGTTTTCCAAGATGGCACATTTTATCCCATGCCAGAAAACCAGTGATGCGACTCACATCGCAAATTTGTTTTTCAAAGAGATTGTTCGACTTCATGGATTACCCAGAAGCATAGTTTCGGACAGAGATACAAATTTCATAGGACATTTTTGGAGGACACTATGGAAAAAGCTAGGAACTAATTTGATGTTTAGTTCAGCTTATCATCCTCAGATGGATGGATAGACAGAAGTGGTCAACAGAATTCTGGGAGACTTGCTGAGGAGCCTGGTGGCGGAGCACCACAGCCAGTGGGACAACATATTACCACAGGCGGAGTTCGCATACAATGATTCAATGAACAGGAGCACAGGTCGAAGCCCATTTCAGATTGTGTATGGCACACAACTGAGGGGTGTTTCTGAATTAATGGATTTGGAACAGACTATGACTAAGAGCACAAGTGATGAAGAGTTCGCAGAGGCGATGAGAGAACTTCACAGTCAGGGGAAGCAGCGACCACAGGATTCAAGTCATGAATACAAGTGCAGAGCCGATCAGTGGAGGAGACAACTTCAATTTTAAGTTGGTGATCTGATTCTGACACATTTGAGAAAAGAGATATTCTAGAGGGGAACATACAATAAGTTGAAAATGAAGAAAATCGGGCCATGCAAGGTCTTGAGAAAATTCGGGAAAAATTCTTATGAGATCGAGTTACCAGATGGGATCAGAATATCTTCGATATTCAATGTCGCAGATTTATACCCATACAGGGCTAGAGAAGCAGAGACTGGAACTGAGCAACCAATGATCCAGTGGATGAAACAGATTCCAGTTGCAGAGAAGCCACAAATGGAATGCATACTGGACAAGAGAGTGGGTAAGAAGACCAGGAGGAAGGAATACTATGAGTATTTGGTCAAATGGAAGGGCCATCCAGTGGAAGATGCCAGCTGGGAGAATGAAGCAGAGATTCTGAAGCATGGACAGACCATGCAGGAGCTCATGGATAGGAGCCCATGAAAGTTTTCAAGCGAGGGAGTATGATGCAGGAGCATCTCCCACGTCAAGCAAGCCAGCACGGAATGCAAGAGGACAGCTGGACAAGCCAGCACAAATTTTTGAAAACACCTTGAAACTATTGTGCGAACATTAATGTGATAATTTAATGAGGTGCACTTGTATATTGTAAATGGACCTTGAGCGGATAGCTCTCGTCCTTTAGTAGATAGACGACATTTAGTATAGTTAATGCTGGTAGATAGGATTTTAATTCATAGATTAGACAATTTTAGAGAAAAGAGGGAAACGGATATAGACACCCTCATTGTGCATTGTATCATTAGATGGAGCATTCAGGATGAAGAGCAAGCAGAGAACTGTATAGAGAACACCCATGTACTAATATTTGAATTAATAGAAGAAGATTGGTTCAAATTCATGGTTTTGTGTTTGATTCTCTGTGTATTGATGTTGATATGCTCATGAATGTTTGTTTTTTGTTATACATTTTCTTTTATATGTTGTGTATTTGATTTCATGTTAAGTTCAAAATCTGAAAGGGCAAAGGAATGAATTTCAATTGTTTCTCTATTTGAGCCAGAGAATTCCTGCAAGGAGTGCAGTTGAATTGTCCGCAACGAGTGCGTTGACAGAGGGTTCAGATAGAGGTAACCTTTGTTCTCATTCATCCCAGGAGTGCAGTTGGACACCGAAGCTGTGTAAGGAGTGCGTAGGCTGGGTAAGAGTCTCAGGGTTGTGAACTTGAGTGAAGCTTTGAAGGACTGCTGCTGCAGGTGTGCACAGAGTTGAAGGACTTCAACACTTAGACGTTGTTGAAGGTTTTCCGCAAGGAGTGTGTGCAAGAAGTTTCCTTGGAAGACTTGAAGTCGTGGGAAAAACTCAGGAGAGATAGGCTTTTGAATTCGTTGAAGGAAAGCGCAAGGGAGTTGCTATTGAAATTCCGTAAGAGGCGTCGCAGGTTTGCACGCAGGAGGAACAAGTTCCACAAAAGGAACACTTAGTCATTTGTAAGAGTCATTGAGGAAGAACGGACGGTAGGTATTCTCCGAGGAGAATACACGACATCCTGTGAGCCGTCAGATCTCACGGAGGTGCAGGGATGATACCGCAGGTATTCCCGGGAGGTGTAAAGTCTAGAAGTGGCAGAGTCATTGATCAGAGCCGCAAGGGTCATCGGATCTACACGTATATCGTGTATCGGGGTTTCGTAGATTGAACCCCCAAAATTATTGCAACAGGAATCACGATATCGCGAAATGCGATATCCTGACGGAAGAGCAGCGTGGGCCACATCTGAGTCAGTGAGTGGAGGACAGGTGGCACAAGCTATCGAGATTTAGTGGTGAGAAATTTCGATACAATAGCATCAGGATTCGCGAAATCGCGAACCCCGAATTCCCGATAGAGGTGATAGGACATGAAGGGTCACTCACACACTTGCATAGGAGTTCGAGGAAAGTAAATTCCTAAATATTTTGGCATTAGGATTTGCGATTCCACGAATTCTGAAATATCGATGGAGGGAAGCGGTGATTGAATAGTCAACTCGCATGTGTAGCAGAGTATCGCGAGTACCGAAATCGCGATAGCATAGATTCCGACAGAGGCAAGAGAAGGTCAGCATTGACTGGTCATCGGGTCTTGGGGATTCGAGAGCCCAATGTTCGACCTTTGACATCGCGAATTCGTGAAGTTCGATTCCCCGATAAGCAAAGAGAGGGGATCACACAGAGAATTCTATGGGTGCAGATTTCCCAACAGGGAAATAGAAGGACGTTTGAGTTCTTCGGGCTGTGAGAAGAAGAAGATCCTGTGAGCAGACGTACCTGAGGGTGCAGCTGCGTCATCTTACTTTTGAGGGTAGATGCTCTTCCAATATCTCACAGATGTGAGTGGAAGAATTGCCCAGATGATTCAGTTTATATCATAACATTGTTTCTGTGTAGGTTGATATCAGATGATTGTTATGAAGATTGTATGACAGTAGATGTATACTACTGTGGTGGATATGTTCCACTATTTGATCAAGTACTTGTTTTCTACTTGGTGTGGTAGTGTACCACTGGATTGTAGTTATGTACTACTATGGATAGACACAATTGTGTTCTATTTTGTTCCGATTGCCTTGAAGACTATCAGCAATATCAGAAATGATTATCAGCTAGATGGATGATCAAAGGACATAGATTTCCTAGATGAAAAATGGTTCAGAACACTTACTCTTCTAGAAGATATGTCCAAATTAGAAGAATGTCTCTTATGTCACTCTGTGGTGTGAGTGACTTATCTAGTATCATGTCTAATTACTCATATAGAGTATGGTTTCGAGAGATGATATGGTTGATGACACTGATGGTGATGATGGTGCTCATGATCTAGTCATGAGATAGTCTATACAACTATGTTGATGCTACTGTGTAAATGGTATGTTTGTGCTCAAGACCATTACCTGTAATACCTCCCTAGCTATGAGGGAGTGTTGATATTATGGTAGTTGCGGGAGGTATTACCTTCACATATAAACCTGACGAGAATAAAATATTTTGGGAAGCAAGAAGAAACCCTAATGAGTTGGCTAATAACCCTAGAAGACATGTCGGCTCAAGAGGATAAATCGTATTAGGTTATTAGCCTACAAGAGAAGAAGTCGACCAGAAGAAATAATATATACTGAACAGACAGATACCCAGAATGAGAAGTCGGCCCAGGTAGTTAGCCATAATTACTATAAATACAGGAGGCCAGTCTTCATTCTGGCAGGCAATCTCAAAATTGCAGAGCAGCACTTGTGCGCACTGCAGTGCCCAGTTTTTTGCACAAGTTTGGAGGAGAGCTGCCATTGTAGTTGCTGCAACTAGCAGTTCACGTTTGTCTTGGACTATCTCTTGGCTAGGGTTTGGACTATCTGATCAGCTCTTGTTGGTGTGCTATCCTTGGGGAAAGATGCGCTACCCTTTGTTTTGCTATCTAGCCGAGGGTTTGCTTCCGGAGTGATTCTCTATCAAGGTTAAGATGATCAGAGGGTGGCTTCGGCCTATGGTTGGGTGACAATAGTGATATTGGCAATGGTAAAACGAGCACATCCATTATATTCTAACACTTAGACTCCTCATGCTCCCAAGTTTCAACTAGACAAATAATATCAATATCACTCGGGATCCAACTTATCATGGGACCTTTGTGCCATGGAAAGCCACGACAGTTCCAAAAAAGGATCCCGAGTGTGCCAAATTTCTATTTATTATTATCCTTCTGGTCTCTATCCCTAACAATAGCTTTTCTATTTCTAATTATTTCCCATTTTCCTTCTTTCCTGGCTTTTTTTACCTTTTGAACTTCCTTCCTTAATTCAGCTTGGTCTTCGGGAATGAGGTCTTCATTTATAAATATTCTTTACCCTTTTAAGCTCAGAGATTTACTGAGTATTTATGGTCATTACAACTTACTTTGACACGGATCAACCTATCTTTTTGATCAAATATTTTTCCTAGCCTCTTTGCTTCTATGAGGTAAGTTGTATGAATTTGTGATTTATTATTTAATTCTTCTTTTACTAGTGCTAGTGTATCCTCCTCTTGTTGTTCTTTTATACCAAAAATTATGAGGTTCAAGGCTCTTTTGTTACGCTCATGGTCCAATTCAATTAGCTTATTCATTTCCTCTTTGATGGGTTTGATATCCAATTTGTTTTCCATTTTACTTAGGGTCAAATTGTTGTCAGCCTCTCCCTCTTCGGTTGATTGTTTATGTTTTTCCATTTCTTTAATCATATCCTTCATTGTCTGCAATTCACTCTTAACCCTAAGAATCTATCCTCTATTTGAGTTTGAATGGTATCTTTGAAGAGTCTATTTTTTTTATCAATCATTGCCTCTAGCTCTGTTTGGAGTTTTACGTCTCTTTCTTCACTCCTTTTTTCTAATGATTCTAACTCTATTTGGCTTTTGGCATCTCTCTCTGCTCTCATTTTTTCTAATGATTCCATATTATTGTAAAGGATCTCTAAGGTGATTTTGGGGGGCCTCCCCCTGTTAGGATAAGTTTTTGGAATAGGTGGTGGAGTGCTCATATTGAAAAGAAGAGAAAAAATGTAACAATTATTATTTTGGATTGACTATAAAAATGGAAAATAATTTTTTTAATTGATAATAATGATATTAATTATTATCTCTCAAATCAACTTTTATTTATGAAACTTTATATATATATATATATATATATAATTATATAATTTTCACATGTTAATAGATTATAAATATATTTTAAATTAAAATTGAATCAAAGTAAAAAGTGACTCACCTCATTTCGTCTGTCCATGTGCTCAACCGGTTGAAGAAGCTCAAGTAGAACTAAAAATTATTCAAAGTTACAGAGAGCATTCCAAAAACTGGAGAGAAGTTCCCCTCACCAAGAGACCCAGAGAAACTACAGAGATTGTTCTCATAAAAAAGGGTAAAAACCACAGAGACATCAGAGATATAATGTTATCTCTTATTAAAATTATAAATTGTGTTCTTCTTTATAAAATAAAATTTAAGATTGGTTTATATTAAATTTGAATTTCAAAATCATATCCATGATAAAAATTATGAGTGTAAGGTATATGTTATAATTAAAATATTTAAATAATTTTGGAAGAAAATTTTTATTTATAAAATAGTAAAATTTTAGTTTTTAAATATTTTATGAAAAATATTATATTTTTATGATTTTTATTAGTTAAAAAATTTAAATATTTTTAATTTACACTTTAAAAAGTAGAAAAAATAAAATAATGGTTTCAATGTTATTTAATGGTTAGTACTTAATTAAAAGATAATACTCTTTCATATGCATGTCCATCAGTATGCTTCGTCAATGATTATGACAACAATTAAGATGTAATATCTTAGTGAAGAAGTGTTCACATGTTGATTTCCTACTCTCTCCACCCAAGAATATACCACATTGCTTTGCATTGATTTACAATGGATCTAGTAGATTAGTTTTCCTCATTCTTTGCATATTCAATGAGCTCAACTCCCACCCACTAAGAACCAACAACTTGAAGCTATGGTTTCTAGCATTGAATCTTCAGACGAAGACCTATCTGCGACGATGAACAAATAAGGCGTGTTGGAAATGGCTTCAATGTTATTTAATGGTTAGTACTTAATTAAAAGATAATACTCTTTCATATGCATGTCAATCAATATGCTTCGTCAATGATTGACGCAGATGGCACTCGGCACACGTCCGCGATCACCAGGACCTTCTTCTTCACGGGCCCGAAGAGCTAAAATACTCTTCTTATCCCTTATCGAGACCCCTTCAATACCCACAGAACTCTCTCCCTGCGATCTCCCCTTTGTCTTATCGGGAAATCGGGTTTCGCGTTATTGCGAAACTCGTGGGCACGTTCCTCGTGCTACACAAACCCCGAAACCCAATGGGTCTCAATGTCGATGCTTCTTCGTTCCTGTCAGGGATTTCCCTATTGGGAAATCGGCATATGCGATGTCGTGTTTCACTGGCACCATGAATCTCTGAACCCTGATTCGTGATGGAACCTGTCTCTCTCTCCCAAGCTCCTTCAGGTTAGCCCCTTCTGCATATGACCTATCATTCCACGAGACCACGACCTGCTCCCCATCGAAGTTTCAGACTTCGCGGTTTTGATATACATAGAACCTACGCTTCCGAAAACTCTGAGATGCCGAACCCCGATACACGTGTGGTCTCTCTCCTCCACGTCACCGCTCCTTTCTCCGCTTATCGGGGATCACAAAATCGCGATTTCTATTTCAACAATTCCTTTGTGAGAAAGAACCCCGAATTTCCGAACCCGACTCTTCGGGATCTCCCGCCACATGTCCTTGCTACGATCAACGGTTCCGACCCTCTCGGGAAATCGTGGATCGCGATTTCAATATGCTCGATCCTCTTGTCTACAGAAATCCTGATGACCTTGATGTCCAGATGACTCCTGGGGTTCTTCCTCTAATCTGGGGACTTAACCCCTGCGCAACTTTCCAGAGATCTGACGGCTGATGGGATTTCACTGATTTCTCCTGCGAGCCCTGACCATTGATTCTTCCCCTTTGAGGATTTCTTGAGAAACTACAGGTTCTTTCTCAGAACTTGTTCTCCAACTCCTGTATTTGTACTTCCTTCTCAAACCTTCCTCGACCCAAAAACTCATGGCTATCTTTCAACCATACTATGAAGGAACTATCCCTCTTGAGCTTGCGTGCACTACTCACGCTCAGCATTCAACGCTTTCTAAGTGTTGAATCTTTCAGACTCTGCGCACTCCCTGCAGCAGCAGCCGTCTAACTCCTTTACTCAGACTAACAGCTGAGACTTCTTCTTATCTAGCCTGCACGCTCCTTGCAGGACCTCAATAACCCAAATCAACTCCTGGGAAAATAAAATCAAAAGGTTCAACTACTGAGCCTTCATCGACACACTCCTTGCGGATGAATTCGACTGCACACCTTGCAGGAATCTCCCGGCTCAGATAGAGAAACATTTGAAACTTATCCTCTTCCCTTTCAGACTTCAGCTAAAACCTGAAATCACATGCACAACATATACAAAGTAAGTGCATCACCAGAAAACAAACATTCATGAGCACCTAAATGACATACACAGAGAAACAACACCAACCATGAATTTGAATCAGAATTCCATTCTATTAATTCAACATCTGTACATGGGTGTTCTCCACAAGTTCTCTACTTGCTCTTCTCTTCTGAATGCTTGATTCTGAATAATGTTACAATGATACAACGAGGGTGTCTATATCCATTTTTCCTCTCAGACTCTAAAACTGTCTAATCTAGAAATAAAATCCTATCTACCTGCATTAAACCCATTAAATGCCTCCTATCTATTTTAGACAAGAGCGTATGGATCGAGGTCTGATACAACATACAAAAGGTGCTCCTTCATAAAGGATCATTTAAGACTTGCGCTACAATCCCAAAGCACTTTTCAAAATTTGGGTTTGTTTCTCCAGCTGATCTTTCGCTTGATGTGCTAGCTCACTTGCTGAGTTGGCGATGCTCCTACATCATACTCCTCGGCTTGAAAATTTTCATGGGCTCCTGTCCATGAGCTCCTGCACGGTCTGTCCATGCTTTTGGATAACTGCTTTTGTCTCCCAGCTGGCATCTTCCACTGGATGATTCTTCCATTTCACCAGATACTCGAAGTATTGCTTCCGTCTGGTTCTTTTGTTGACTCTCTTGTCAAGTATACGCTCCATCTATGGCCTTTCTGTAATCGGCATCTGCCTCTGCCACTGGACCTCTGGTTGTTCATCATTTCTAGTTCTTGTTTCCTCAGCCTTATATTGATATAAGTCTGAAACATTGAATGTCGGAGATATTCCTATCTCATCCGGCAACTCAATCTCATAAGTGTTTTCTCCCAACTTCTTTAGGACTCTACATGGCCCAATTTTCTTCATCTTCAACTTGTTGTATGTTCCCCTTGGGAACCTTTCTTTCCTCAGATGCACCAGAACTAGATCACCAACCTCGAATTGAAGTTGTCTTCTATGTTGATCCGCTCTGTGTTTATATTCCTGGTTTGACTCCAACAATCGCTGCTTCACTCTACTGTGAAGTTCTTCCATCGCCTCTGCGAATTCTTCAGCGCTTGCACTCTTTGTGATTATCTATTCTGAGTCCCTCAGTTCAGATACTCCTCTCCGTTTCCTGCCATATACAATCTCAAATGGACTTTTACCTGTGCTTCTATTCACTGAATCGTTGTAAGCGAATTCTGCCTGTGGCAACACATTATCCCAACTGCTGTGGTGCTCCATCACCAGGCTTCTTAATAAATCTCCAAGGCTTCGATTTACGACCTATGTTTGCCCATCCGTTTGAGGATGATAGGCTGAACTAAACATCAAGTTAGTTCCCATCTTCTTCCAGAGTGTCCTCCAGAAATTTCCAATGAACTTTGTATCCCTGTCCGATACAATGCTTCTGGGTAAACCATGAAGTCTAACAATCTCCTTGAAGAACAGATTTGCGATATGAGTCGCATTGCTGGTCTTCTGGCATGGAATAAAATGTGCCATTTTGGAAAACCTGTCGACCACTACAAAGATTGAGTCATGTCCTCTTTGCGTCCTCGGTAATCCCAATATGAAATCCATGCTGATTTCATCCCATGGCCTCTCAGGTATGGGTAATGATTGATAGAATCCCGCATTCTTCTTTCTTCCCTTTGAATGCTGACAAATTCTGCACCTGTCAACAAACTTTTTGACATCTGTTCGCATCTTCAGCCAAAAGTAGGCTTCACTCAGCTTTGCAAATGTCTTTTCGTGACCAAAATGCCCTGCTAAGCCACCATTGTGCTTTTCTTTTAGCAGATTCTCCCTCATGGAGCAATTCGGAATGCATAACTGATTTCCTTTGAACAACAATCCATTCTGGATCATGTAATCCATCCACGGGCTTCTATCTCTGAGAACTGGATTCTCAGCTGCCTCGTATGCCTCTGCAAAATCAGCATCACCTACATACATGTCCTTAAGGTTTTCAAAACCCAATGTCTTGACTCTGAACTCCTGCAGCAACAAACACTTCCTGCTCAAAGCATCAGCCACTTTGTTAGCAGTCCATGAAATGTGTTTAATTACAAATGTAAATTTTTGCATATACTCTACCCATTTAGCATGTTTTTGATTCAGCTTCTCCTACTGATTCACAAACTGTAATGCATGATTATCACTATACAGTACAAACTCTCTTGGGATCAGATAATGTCTCCACTTCTTCAATGCTTATATGATAGCATAAAATTCTTTATCATACGTAGAATACTTCAGCTTTGTCTCATCCAGCTTCTCGCTGAAATATGCAATTGGTCTGTCCTCCTGGCTCAAGACCGCTCCTATGGCAAAGCTACTTGCATCACATTTCACTTGGAGTACCTTTGCAAAATCTGGCAACACCAAAACCGGCTGTCCTGTGATCTTTTTCTTCAACAGATTGAAGCTTTTCTCTTTCTCTTCAGTCCAATGAAAAGATTTATTTCTTTTCTTGACTGTGTCCATCATTGTTGCGCTAATTCCACTGAAGTTCCTAATGAATTTCCTGTAGAAACTTGCTAATCCATGGAAACTTCTCACCTCGAAAACATTTCTTGGTGATGGCCAATTTTTAATCACCTCCACTTTACTTGGATCCATCTTCAATTCATTTTCCGATATGACAAACCCCAAGTAAATGAGTTCTGTCTTCATAAATGAATATTTCCTCACATTGATCAACAACTTCTCTTGTTGTAGCTTCCTCATTACTGTAGCTAAATGATTCAGATGTTCTTCCTTCGTTTTGTTGAAAATCAATATGTCATCTAAATAAACAATGAAAAACTTACCAATGAATTCCATCAGCACTTCATTCATCAGCCTCATGAATGTACTTGGTGCATTCGTCAAACCAAACGGCATGACTAGCCATTCGTACAACCCTTCATTGGTTTTGAAGGCTGTCTTCCACTCATCGCCTTCCCTCATGCGAATCTGATGATATCCACTTTTCAAATCAACCTTTGAAAAAAAATCTGCTCCACTCAAGCAGTCCATCAAGTCATCCATCCTCGGCAATGGAAACTTGTACATGATGGTTATCTTGTTGATGGCTCTGGAATCAATGCACATTCTCCAACCTCCATCCTTCTTTGGACTTAGCACCGTTGGAATGACACACGGACTTAGACTCTCCCTGACCAGTCCTTTATCCAGCAGCTCCTGTACCTTCCTTTTGACCTCCTCATTCTCCTGCAGTGTCAACCTGTACGCTGCTTTGTTTGGAAAACTAGATCCTGGTATGAGGTCTATATGACGACTTATGCTCCTCATCAGCGGCAATGAATGAGGTAATTCGTCTACCACTATGTCAACAAACTCTTCCAACAGTTCCTGAATTTCCTCCGGCAGATCATCCACTCTTGTGCTGTTCAAAACAACCCTTGGTTTCCTGACCACTAAGAATTGTGGATCTTCCTTCTTCTTTACTTCTGCCAAAAGTTACTTCCCACTCATGAGAAGTATCCCGTTGTTCACTTCCGGTTTCACCTCCTTATCTTTTATCGGAAGTAACATATGTGTTCTCCCATTCTTCTCTAAAGTGTACGTATTCATCTTCCCATCATGAATTACATTCCTGTCATATTGCCATGGTCTGCCTAGCAATAAATGACATACATCCATAGGAATAACATCACAGAGAATTTTATCATTATATCCTCCTATCTTGATGTCCACTAAGCACTGTTTAGTGACACTCACCTAATGTCCCTTCTGTAGCCATGAGACTTTATATGGACTTGGGTGATCAGTTGTTTCCAGCTCTAATTTTTCCACCATCTCGGTTGAAACGAGATTGTCGATGCTTCCACTGTCCACAATAACCTTGCATTTCTTGTCTTTGGTCTTGCATGTAGTTCTAAATAGTCTGCTTCTCTGAGCTGCGTCCTCCACCTCCTTCTCGGGTGTTACGAGAAATTTTCGCATCATCAAAGACCTTTTGTCTTCTGCGTCCTCTGCTTCAGTAGATTGCCTTTGTGCCTCGACGATGTGAGCTTCTCCTTTATCTGTCTTCCTATCTAGACACCCAACTGCCTTATGTCCATTTTTCCCACATGTGTAACATGTGATGATTCCTCCTCTGCCTCTTCCTCTACCTCTGGTACGAGGAAAAGTATTAACATCAGTGTATCCTCCACTCTGTTCTGCCTGCTGCATTCACTGTTCAGTGTGCTGGCCTCGCTGAGAACTTCCACCTCTTTCCATTCGGGTCTGAGGCTTCTTCCAGTCATCTTTGGATTTCTGAAACCTATCTTGGGCAACTGATTTTCCTCTCAGCTGGCTCTTGCCTCGCCCTCGCTGTGCTGGCTTACGGCTTAGTTTCTCCTCTGCCTTCAATGCCATCTGATACGCATCCTCAACCATTCTGACGGTTGTCATGCTCATCTCATCCTAGATATCGTATCTTAAGCCATTCATATACCTGGCAACTTTTTCATCATCGCTCTCCCAATGACCTACTATGATATTGAGCTTGTAAAATTCTTCGGTGTATTCCTTCACCGTCATCAACTTCTGTCTCAGGTTATGCATTCGCCTGAACAGTGTGATTTGATAATCCCTTGGGATGAACTTTGCCTTCATTTTTGCAATCATTCGATCCCAGCTTTTAATTTTCTGTTTGCCTTTGGAACGTCTATCTGCCTAAAACTCGTCCCACCATAATGCTGCATGTCCTTTCAGTTTGGTAACAGCATGCCTAATCTTCTTATCTTCTTCGATGTCTTCATAATCGAAGTAAGTATCAAGAGCTCGAATCCAATGCAGAAGCTCTTCTGCATCCAGGCTCCCTTCATAAGCTGGAATGTCCATTTTCTTCTTTGAACTCATCCGAGCGATAGCCTTAATTAACCGCTCATTTGTTGCATCCTTGGATGCAACTTCTCCTTGTTGTTCAGCTTCAACTTCACCCTCAGAGTCGCTTAAGTCTCCAGCATTGGCTGTGCGTCTTTGCGCTGCTTCCACATCTTCCAATCTCGCTCTGAGATCGCGTATCTGTCTCTCCATCTCTGGATTCCCTGCTAGCCTACCTCTTCTTCACACATCCCTGTCCTCCGGATCAGGCGATTTCCTTTCTCTTCTGGGCGGCATGGTGAAATTTTTATTTCTCCTATGCTACAGAAAACAGAGAGAATTCCTTGCTCTGATACCACTCTGACGCAGACAACACCGGGCACACGTCCGCGATCACCAGGACCTTCTTCTTCACGGGCCCGAAGAGCTAAAATACTCTTCTTATCCCTTATCGAGACCCCTTCAATACCCACAGAACTCTCTCCCTGCGATCTCCCCTTTGTCTTATCGGGAAATCGGATTTCGCGTTATCGCGAAACTCGTGGGCACGTTCCTCATGCTACACAAACCCCGAAACCCGATGGGTCTCAATGCCAATGCTTCTTTGTTCTTGTCGGGGATTTCCCTATCGGGAAATTGGCATATGTGATGTTGCATTTCACTGGCACCATGAATCTCTGAACCCCAATTCGCGATGGCACCTGTCTCTCTCTCCCAAGCTCCTTCAGGTTAGCCCCTTCCACATATGACCTGTCGTTCCACGAGACCACGACCTGCTCCCCATCGGAGTTTCGGACTTTGCGGTTTTGATATGCGTAGAACCTACGCTTCCGGGAACTCTGAGATGTCGAACCCCGATACACGTGCGGTCTCTCTCCTCCATGTCACCGCTCCTTTCTCCGCTTATCGGGGATCGCAAAATCGCGATTTCTATTTCAGCAATTCCTTTGTGAGCAAGGACCCCGAATTTCCGAACCTAACTCTTCAGGATCTCCCGCCATGTGTCCTTGCTGCGATCAACGGTTCTGACCCTCTCGGGAAATCGCGGATCGCGATTTCAATATGCTCCATCCTCTTGTCTACGGAAATCCCGATGACCTTGATGTCCCGATGACTCCTCGGGTTCTTCCTCTAATCTGGGGACTTAACCCCTGCACAACTTTCCAGAGATCTGACGACTAACGGGATTTCGCTGATTTCTCCTGTGAGCCCTGACCGTTGATTCTTCCCCTTTGAGGATTTCTTAAGAAACTACAGGTTCTTTCTCAGAACTTGTTCTCCAACTCCTGTATTTGTACTTCCTTCTCAAACCTTCCTCGACCCAAAACCTCCTGGCTATCTTTCAACCATACTATGAAGGAACTATCCCTCTTGAGCTTGCGCGCACTACTCGCGCTCAGTATTCAACGCTTTCTAAGTGTTGAATCTTTCAGACTCTGCGCACTCCCTGCAGCAGCAGTCGTTTAACTCCTTTACTCAGACTAACAGCTGATACTTCTTCTTATCCATCCTGCACGCTCCTTGCAGGACCTCAATAACCCAAATCAACTCCTGGGCAAATAAAATCAAAAGGTTCAGCTACTGAGCCTTCATCGACGCACTCCTTGCGGATGAATTCGACTGCACACCTTGTAGGAATATCCCGGCTCAGATAGAGAAATAATTGAAACTTATCCTCTTCCCTTTCAAACTTCAGCTAAAACCTAAAATCACATGCACAACATATACAAAGCAAATGCATCACCAGGAAACAAACATTCATGAGCACCTAAACGACATACACAGAGAAACAACACCAGCCATGAATTTGAATCAGAATTCCATTCTATTAATTCAACATCTGTACATGGGTGTTCTCCACAAGTTCTCTGCTTGCTCTTCTCTTCTGAATGCTTGATTCTRAATAATGTTACAATGATACAACGAGGGTKTCTATWTCYGWTTTTCCCTCTMAGACWCTAAAACTGTCTAATMTGGAAATAAAATCCTATCTACYTGCATTAAAMCTATTAAATGCCTCCTATCTATTTYAGACAAGAGCGTATGGCTCGAGGTCTGATACAACATACAAAAGGTGCTCCTTCATAAAGGATCATTTAAGACTTGCGCTACAATCCCAAAGCACTTTTCAAAATTTGGGTTTGTTTCTCCAGTTGATCTTTCGTTTGATGTGTTGGCTCGCTTGCTGAGTTGGCGATGCTCTTGCATCAATGATTATGACAAAAATTAAGATGTATTATCTTAGTGAAGAAGTGTTCACATGTTGATTTCCTACTCTCTCCACCCAAGAATATACCACATTGTTTTGCATCGATTTGCAATGGATCTAGTAGATTAGTTTTCCTTGTTCTTTGCATATTCAATGAGCTCAACTCCCACCCACTAAGAACCAACAACTTGAAGCTGTGGTTTCTAGCATTGAATCTTCAGACGAAGACCTATCTGCAACGATGAACAAATAAGGCATGTTGGAAATGTTAGGTACCCACTTGGGTATCCATATATCAGATCTAGACATCGATCTAACCAAGAAAGAGTCCCTGACAAATGAAGTACAGGCCACTCACATGCTCTTCACAGATAACCCTCGCCCACACTTTCGAGACCATAATTTGTGGCATCACTTTTCAAAGGTCGACATGAACAAATTTGATGGTTTCAATCCCTTATGTTGGGTTATCCAATTGGAACACTATTTCTCTCTCCATGGAATTAGTGATGACCTACATAAACTAAAAGTGGGGTTCTTATATTTGTATTCAAAATGTTGGCAGTGGTGGCAATGATATAAGAAATCTTATGGAAGCTACATTGCTTGGACCCTATTTATGCAAGTTCTTTATGCTTGTTTTGCACGTGCACCAACTATTTGAGATGTCTAACAAAATTACGCCAAACAAGCACACTATATTTCCATCTCTAAGCGATTGAAAATCAGCATAAAGGGACTATATGATTCATTTTTTAAAGGATGCTTCATCAATGGTCTCAAAGAGGCAATTAGAGCACCTATCATGATGCAGTGCTCAAAAATATGGTTGAAAGTTTGTGAAAGAGCTAAAGAAACCTACATGTTTAATGGTAATCTAGATGATATTTATCTTTTTTTTTAAATAAATCCATTTAATTAATAGGTGTTTTCTTTTAAAGAGATCCATTTAATAAGTAAATTATCCATATTAAAATAATATATATTGAAATCTAATTTATTAATTTTATGATTAGTAATAAACATTGAAAAATATAACATTATTGTATGATAATTATTTATCTTAATAAAAAGTAAAATATAACAAATTATATTAATTAAAATATAATTTGAATGTATACTTATAATTAAATTTATTTTTACATAACTAAGTAATTCATACTTAATTTATTATATATTTTAAGTATTTATATAAAATAAACTTATCATTGATGTAGTTTAGGTGGTTGAGAGGAATGATGTGAATGACATGTTGTGGGTAAACCACATGAAAATATATATATATAAAATGAACCTAGGAAAGAAATGAACTTAACATATAAATAAATATGCCTTTATTGAAAATTACATTGTCATAGACGAATAAGTTTATAATAAATGATTGTATATAAACTTGTGATCAAATGGGTGTATTTTCATTGATAATTACATATAAAATAATAAATAAGTATAATTTTTTATTATAAAATTAATAATAATTTATTTTTAAAATAAAAAATTTAATTAAATTTTTTTAAATTATTTTTAATTATATAAATATAACTTATATTTTTTTATTACTTTAATTTATAAAATTTTATAATATATTTACTGAATTAATGGATATATCATAAAGATAAAGTAGCTTTATTTTTCTGTGGAAGAAAACAATGCTACCCCAAATTAATAATTTGGACGGTGTATTTTGTACGTATTTATTCACAACATCAATAAAATCCAATTATTATTGTATTTTTTTATTTATTCAAAACACTTAATAAAATATCACTTATTATGTCTACTTATAATTAGTTTATATGGAAAAATAATTCACACAATATGCTCCATGGTATTTTATTAGATTGATTTTTCATGCACTGTACTCTTTTAGACTTTATAAAAAGTTATTGGGATTTTATAAGATTATGTATCAACTCATATCAACCTACCTTGGTTCTTTAAGTTTTGAAAGAGTTCATACCATTTATTTTTATTATTTTATTTTTATAAATAGAATCCACTTAATTAAATATTTCACTTTATTAGATTATATTTTATTTTGTTTGTTTTTTTTTTTAATTTTAATGTGGAAATTTTTTTAATCTTAATATAAATGGTTTTATTAACAACATTCATTACAATTCTATTAGAAATATTTATATAAAAGCCAACAAGGAATATAGTGATACAATCTTAGATTACTACATGTTTGCATGATAGAAGGAACACCCTAATCATAATAAACCTTAAGGTATCAAGGAGGATTCAAAAACTTGCAATGTGTCTTTACATCATGAGTTTAGTGGCATTGTTGGAGAGATTTTCTACAATCATGATGGTTGACAAGGTGAAGGAAATTGTCTCCCCTTAGAAAACTATAATCATCTATAACAAGACCAAATAATGATTACCTTTTAAGGAAATTGAATTAGTAAAATAATTTATTTTACCATTTACACTTAAGGAACCTCTTTAATTAGAGTCACCCGAAGAATATTATCTACTCTAAATTATGGTGGACAATTCACAACAATATAGTAGAATTTGATAAGATTAATGGTTATAATAATGTTAATTTCATTTACTTTTATTTAAATGACTAAAAATTTTTATGTCAAAATTAAATTGTTGTTTATAATTGAAATATTCAAAAACAAAATTTAACATTTTTTCATTTTAAATTTGACTTTCACAGTCATGTTAATTATGGCATGGTGGGTAAGATACAAGTTACAATTAACATATTTAAATTATTTTTATAAGAAAGTTTGGATAATTGGTTTGTAATTTATAAAAGGTAAAGTAAAATTTTTTATTTTTTTTAATATATATGAAAAATATTTTATTTTTATAATTTTTATTACTTCACAAATATAGATATTTTTTTCATTTACAATTTAAACATAGAAACAACAAAAATAAAATGATAATTTCATTGTTAGTCAATGATTAGTATTTAATTAAAAGATAAATCATTTCCATGTGTCTTTCCATATTTAGAGCATACATTATGATACATTACACATCATGATACATCATGAAACAACACCCAAAAATATGGTTGAAAGCTTGTGAAAGAGCTAAAAAAACTAAAATGATGATCAATGTCCAAATCAAGAGACCTACATGTTTAATAGTAATCTAGATTATATTTATCTTGTTTTAATAAATTCATTTAATTAATCAAAAATCTTGATATTTTCTTTAAAAAAATATTTTAAAAATAGATTATCTATATTAAAATAATATATTTTAAAAATAGATTATCTATATTAAAATAATATATTTAATAAATAGATTATCTATATTAAAATAATATATTTAATAAATAGATTATCTATATTAAAATAATATATTTAATAAATAGATTATCTATATTAAAATAATTTATTTGATAAATAGATTATATATATTAAAATGATGTATTAAAATCTAATTTATTAATTTTATGATTAATAATAAACATTAAAAAAAACATATCATATATAGTTAATCTAGTATAAATATAAAGGTGTTATATGATAAATGATCAATTAAGATATAATTTGAATTTGTGATTAACCTATCATATAGTTAATAAAGCCTTGCAATTTTGAACAATTCTAAATTAATTTAGAGTAAATTTGACATGACTAAAGATATTATATGATAAATGATTAATTAAGATATAATTTAAATTTGTTGTACAAAATTAAGTAATTCATATCAAATTTATTATATTTTTTAATTATAAATATATAGATGAATTTGTCATATAAATAAATATATTTTAAATT
>ML778257.1:418273-433622 GCA_009831015.1 Picea engelmannii
TGGTACGCATCCTCAACTGTGCGGATGGTCAGCATGCTCAATTCATCCTGAATATCATACCTGAGACCATTCAGGTACCTTTCCACCTTTTCGTCATCACTTTCCCGATGACCAGCTCGAATGTTGAGCCTGTAGAATTCTTCGGTGTACTCTTTCACCGACATCAACTTCTGTCTCAGGTTCTGCATGCGCCTGAACAGAGTGATCTGATAGTCCCTCGGAATGAACTTCGCCTTCATCTTGGCGATCATCCGATCCCAGCTCTTGATCTTCTGTTTTCCTTTGGAACATCTGTCTGCCTGCAACTCGTCCCACCATAAGGCTGCATGTCCCTTCAGCTTTGTGATGGCATGCTTTACCTTCTTTTCCTCTTTGATGTCCTCATAATCGAAGTAGGTGTCGAGTGCTAGGATCCAATCCAACAACTCCTCAGCATTTAGACTTCCCTCATAGACAGGAATGTCCATCTTTGTCTTTGAGCTCATCCTCGAAATGGCTCTGATCAACCTCTCTATCGAGGCATCTTCTGTTGTGACCTCTTCTTGGTCATGTCCAGCTTCCTCTTCCACTTCAGAATCGTTGAACTCTGTTGTACCAGCTCCACGCCTCTGGGTGGTCTCCATCTCTTCGAGTCTCGCCCTGAGATCTCGTATTTGTCGTTCCATCTCTGGGTTACCTGCTGGCCTACCCCTTCTTTCCACGTCCCTGTCTTCACGATCAGGCGACTGTCGTTCCCTTTTGGGTGGCATTGTACCTGTTTCTCTCTGCTACCTGAACAAAGAGAACCAACTCCTCTTCCCGCTCTGATACCACTTGACGCAAGTCGTGAGTATCAGAGTGCTTTCCTTTCCTCCTTCTCTCTTCTCGCCTGCAATATACAGACAAGATCTTTGTGCTCTGATACCACTTGACGCAAACCTGCCCTCGACGGCCTGGTCGCTATACCAGGATCTTCAACAACTCGGCCCGAAGAGTCAACGGCTGTTCCAACTCCCTTTCGGGAGTTCTTTACCCACAGTCTTCTCGGCGATCTCCCCTTCGGATATCGGAAGATCGGATCTCGTGATATCGCGAGGCTTGCAACGCTGTCCTCGTGCAATCAACCACCGAAACCCCGATCCCCGATGGTCAACGGTCAACCTCGGGGTATCGCTACTCACGATGCCGAAGACCTGCTCTTCTAACCTCCGAACTCCGAACGCGCGATGCCACGTGTTGCGCTCCACACAACTTCCGTGGGTCCCGTCGCAACTCGGGACTTCGCGGCCACTCCGTGCTCCCTTCGAATTCGAAGTCGCCAAAGTGCCGAATCCCGACCCCTCGGGATCTCGTGCCACCTGTCCCTCCAACGATGGACGGTTCCAATCAGATCGGGGGATCATGACTCGCGATATCCATGTGCATATAACCCTTGCACTCGCCAACCCCGATTCTCCGATAAGCGGTGATGGATGGACTCTTCCACACGCCTGTGAATTAACTTCCTCTGGATTCCTCCGCAGTTTAACAGTCTGCGGGAATTCGAAAACTTGTTCAACAATTCAAGTCGTCGATTCTCTTCCTCTTGAATAGTTCTCCACTTCACCACCTTCACGCCATATGAACTTCGCTGGACTCTGTTCTTTCCGAAACGTCTCGAACATGCTCCCTGTGCTCGACTCCAACCTTCACCAACCCTCAACGGTGCTGAATATTTCCCGGATTCTGTGCTCTCGCAATCACAGCAATCCCCACCTTACCTTCTCAGACTCGCTATTGAGACTCCTCGTTCGACCTGCACTTCACCTGCACGACTTGAAGCAACCAAATTCCTCTGGGCATACGAGAACAAGAGTTCAACTGTTTAGCCTCCTCACCGCACTCTATGCGGAGGAATTCAACTGCACTCTATGCAGGAATCTCCAGGCTCAAACAGAGAAACAATTGAAACTCATCTCTCATTCCCTCAGATTTCGAACCTGATATGCAATCACATATGCAGCATATAAAATATAAGCATAAAAAGAAGCAAACATGCATAAGCATAAGATCAACAGCACACAGAGATCAAACACATCCATGGAATTGAATCAGTCTTTTCCTATTAATTCAATATTTGTACATGGAGGTTCTGCTCAAGCTCTCTGCTCTGCTCTCCTGCTCTCAATGCTAATGCTGAATGAATGTAATAATCAACAATACAACGGAGGGTGCCTATATTCCGTTTTCCCTCTCAAAAGCTAAACTGTCTAATCTACAGTTAATTAGTTTATCTACTTGCATTAAATCTACATAAATGCCTCAGCTACTAAGGACGAGAGCTTATCCGCTCAAAGTCCGTTACATATACAAAGTGCGCTTCATCACATCAACGCATTAATGTTTGACGCAGCCATATTACAATGCTCCCAAAATTTGAATGCTGGCGCTCTCCAGCTGTTTCTTTTCCTCCTTGCGCTGGCTCGCTTGATGAGGTGTGGATGCTCCTGCATCACGTATCGCGATTTTCGTTGCAACAATTCCTTTGTCTTCGGAAACCCCGAAATGCCGAACCCCGACTCACTCCGGATTTCTGACGCGTGTCCTGTCTGAGATCCACGGATATGATTCCATCGATGTTTCAAGGATAGAAAGGTCTCGAGGTTCTTGATTTCCAAAACCCTGATGCCTCCAATATCCTAATGCCTTCCCGGAACTCTCCTTTGCCCACTAGGGCTTAACCCCGGTGCAACTCCAGCCGAATCTAATGGTTGGCGGGAGTCAACTGTTAATCCAACGACTCACAATCTTCTGAGCTCGAACTTCTGGACGTGGCCGAAACTTCCTCACTACTTTTGATGAATCTAACGGCTGACGGGATTTCCACGAGCTCCTCCACAAGATCTCGACCATCACTCCTCCCTCCTTGAGGATTTCCTAACACAAAACCTCTAGTGAGGTTCTTCAACAGATTTGGAGGCTTTGCCCCTCCTGAGCTTTTTCCAGCTTCTCAGTCTCTTAGAAAAGAGATGATGCAAGAGCATCACCAACTCATTAAGGAGCATCGCCCAAGACAAGTGAACCAGCATAGAAAACAACGAACAGCTGGACAAGGCCAGCCGAAACTTTTTGAATTTTCATTTAAGATGATGCGCCAATGTATAAATGAACCATTTATGAAAAGCGCCTTTGTATATTATAGTGGACCTTGAGCCTTTAACCTCTCGTCCTTAAGTAGATGAGGCATTTAATAGATTTAATGCAGGTAGATAGGATTTTATTTCCATATTAGACAGTTTTAGAGTTCGAGAGGGAAAACGGATATAGACACCCTCGTTGTATCATTGTAACATTAGCCAGCATTCAGAAGAGAAGAGCAAATAGAGAAATCTGTGAAGAACACCCATGTACAGGAGGTTGAATTAATAGAATGAGGTTCTGTTTCAATTTCATGGTTGTTTTTGTTTTCTCTGTCTAAGTGTTATGCTCATGAATGTTTGTTGTTGGGTATGTATTTGCTTTGTATATGCTATGCATGTGATTTCAGGGTTTCAAACTGAAGTCTGAGAGAGAGAGAAGAGAATAAGTTTCAATTGTTTCTCTGTCTGAGCCAGGAGATTCCTGCATAGAGTGCAGTTGAATTCATCTGCAAAGAGTGCGTTGATGAAGGCTTGATAGTTAAACACTTATTCTCATTCACCCAGAAGTCTCAGTTGTTAACCTGAGAAAAAGAAGATAGAGGCTGTTGTCGCAGGAGTTGCACAGAGTCTGAAGTATTCAATCTTTGAGGTGGTTGAATATCAAGCGCAAGGGTTATGCGCAGGTTTTCTCCGAAGAATCAGAATCGAAGAAAATCTCAGGAGGCATATCACCTTCGTGGTGTCATCAAGGTACAGCGCCGGAGGTTGTGTGTGGACGGCTTTAGGACAAGCTTCAAGTGCAGGCTTTGGAGGCAAAGGGTGAGAAGGAGCACTTAGTCAGTTTCAGGAAATTGACAGAGAGGAGAAATCGACGGCCAGGATTCGCAAGGGAAATTAGCAAAGTCCCGACAGCTGCCAGATCTTGGAAAAATTGTGCAGGTTTTAAGCCTGGAGGAGTAGAGAAGACCCCAAAGGTTCGGAATTCGGGATATCGGAGGTCCCGTGGTCGAGGGGATTTTGTAAAACAGAATCGCGATTAGCGATTTCCTGACGCAACTGGAGTCGTTGATCGCTGTGGGGACATGTGGCGTGAGATCACTACGGGAGCGTGGGGTCCAGGCATCCGGGAGAAAAGGACAGGTGGCATCGGAAGTCGGGGGTCAGAGATCCCAAAGGTGTGAGTTCTACGTTGTTCGAAATTGCGAATTCTGAAATCCTGATAAGGGTGAAGGACGTGGTCTCATGTACTGGTAGGTCACGTGGGAAAGAAGTAGCCGGAGGGACTAACGCCATAGCGGGAGTGCCATCGCGAATTGGGAATCGGGGATTCACGAGGGGAGCAACTCTTGACAACGAAAAAACCGATTTCGCAATAGGGAAATTCCTGACTGGAGACGAGGAAGGTGCGAAGTGGATACTCCATTGGGTTTCGGGGATTTGTGAGACCCAAATCCGTGAGTGCAGGGCTCGCGATCAAGTGAGTTTCGATTTCCCGATTTAAAGAAGGGAGATCACAAGGAAAGTCTGTGGGTATTGAGAACTTCCGATAGGAAGTTGAAGAGCAGTTTATCTCTTCGGGCCTAGGGGAGAAGAAGGTCCCGGTGGTTGCGGACGTGCCCTGGGTGGCGTCTGCGTCAGTGTGGTATCAAAGAAAGAGTTACTCTTTGTTTTCTACAACAGGGAGAAAGAGAATTCACCATGCCACCAAGAAGGGAAAGGCAATCGCCTGATCCGAAGGACAGGGAGGTGAGAAGAAGAGGCAGGCCGGCAGGGAATCCAGAAATGGAAAGACAGATACGAGATCTTAGAGCGAGACTCGAGGAGATGGAAACAGCTCAGAGATGCACAGCTGGTGCAGGGGATCTTATTGATTCTGACAATGAGGTTGAAGCTAAACCACAAGGAGAAGTTGCAGCTGGAGATGCAGCCAATGAGCGACTAATTAAAGCTATCACCCGAATGAGTTCAAAGATGAAAATGGACATTCCAACTTATGAAGGAAGCCTGGATGCAGAAGATCTATTGGATTGGATCCGAGCTCTTGATACCTACTTCGATTATGAGGATATCGAAGAGGATAAAAAGGTAAGGCATGCTGTCACAAAATTGAAAGGACATGCAACATTGTGGTGGGACGAGCTACAAGCAAATAGACGTTCCAAGGGTAAACAGAAGATCAAAAGCTGGGATCGAATGATTGCTAAGATGAAGGAAAAATTCATCCCAAGGGATTATCAGATCACACTGTTCAGGCGAATGAAGAACCTGAGGCAAAAGTTGATGACAGTGAAGGAATACACCGAAGAGTTTTACAAGCTCAATATCTGAATAGGTCATCGGGAGAGCGATGATGACAAGGTTGCTAGATACCTGAATGGTCTGAGATACGACATTCAGGATGATTTAAGCATGACGACCATCAGAATGATGGAGGATTCTTATCAGATGGCTCTGAAAGCCGAGGAGAAGCTGAGCCATAAGCAAGGACAGCAAGGGCAAGGCAGAAGTCAGCCCAGAGGCAAGGCAGTTGCCTAAGAGAAATATCAGAAGCCCAAGGAGGAATGGAAGAAACCTCAGGGTAAAGTTGAAAGAGGTGGAACCTCACAGCGAGGACAACAATATGATGAACAGAGGGGACAACATAATGAACAACGAGGAGATTATGCTAACGCCAATACTTTTCCTCGTACCAGAGGTAGAGGAAGAGGCAGAGGAGGAATCATCACATTCTACACATGTGGAAATGATGGACATAAAGCCATTGACTGCCCAAACAGGAAAAAGGATGGAGGAGAAGCTCACATCGCTGAAGCGCAGAGGCATGATGTTGAGAACGAAGACATCGAAACAGGAAGGTCACTGACAGTGTACAAAGTTCTTTTGACACCTGAGAAGGAGGTGGAGGACATAGCTCAGAGGACCAGACTGTTCAGAACAGCTTGCAAAGCCAAGGACTGGAAATGCAAGGTTATTGTTGACAGTGGTAGCACGGATAATCTCGTTTCGACCGAGATGGTACAAAAGTTGGAGCTGGAGACAACTGATCACCCGAGTCCATATAAAGTATCATGGCTACATAAGGGTCATCAGGTGAGTGTCGCTAAACAATGTTTAGTTGAATTTAAAATTGGGGGATATAATGATAAAGTCTTGTGTGATGTCATTCCCATGGATGTATGTCATTTGTTATTGGGTAGACCATGGCAATATGATCGAAATGTGGTTCATGACGGAAGAATGAACACATATGCTTTAGAGAAGGATGGGAGGATGCACAGGCTGCTTCTGATAAAGGACAAAGAAGTGAAACCGGAAGTAAGAAACACCATACTTCTCATGAGTGGGAAGGAGCTTCTCACAGAGATGGAGAATAAGGAAGATCCACAATTCTTTGTGGTCAAGAAACCGAGAATTGTCCTGACTAGCACAAGAGTGGACGACTTTCCAGAAGAGATTCAGGAACTGCTGGGAGAGTTCGCTGACATCATCGTGGACGAATTACCTCGTTCGTTGCCACCAATGAGGAGTGTGAGTCATCACATTGATCTCATACCCAAAGTCAGTTTACCGAACAAAGCTGCGTACAGGTTGACGCTGTAGGAGAACGAAGAAGTCAAAAGGCAAGTGCAGGAGCTGTTGGATAAAGGATTGGTTAGGGAAATCCTGAGTCTGTGTGTTGTTCCGACCGTGCTTAGTCCGAAGAAAGATGGAGGCTGGAGAATGTGCACCGACTCAAGAGCGATCAACAAAACTACCATTAGGTACAGGTTTCCACTGTCGAGAATGGATGATCTGATGGATTGCCTGAGCGGGCAAATTATTTTTCGAAGATTGATCTCAAGAGCGGATATCATTAGATTCGCATGAGGGAAGGTGATGAATGGAAGACAACATTCAAGACAAATGAAGGTTTGTACGAATGGCTGGTCATGCCGTTTGGATTGACAAATGCGCCAAGCACATTCATGAGATTGATGAATGAGGTCCTGAGGGAATTCATCGGGAAATTTGTAGTCGTATATCTGGATGACATATTGATCTACAGTAAGACGAAGGCTGAACATTTGAAACATTTGGCCATTGTAATGAGGAAGCTACAGCAGGAGAAGCTGTTGATTAATATGAAGAAGTCCTCATTTATGAAGACAGAGCTTGTTTATTTGGGTTTTGTTATCTCGACAAATGAGTTGAAGATGGATCCGAATAAGGTGGAAGTGATCAAGAATTGGCCATCACTGAGAAATGTTTTTGAGGTGAGGAGTTTCCATGGATTAGCTAGTTTCTACCGGAAATTCATCAGGAATTTTAGTGGAATTAGCGCAGCAATGATGGACACGGTGAAGAAGTGACACAAGTCTTTTCATTGGACAGCAGAGGCTAAGAAGAGCTTCAATCTGTTGAAGCGGAAGATCACCGAACAGTCGGTTTTGGTGTTACCGGATTTTGCAAAGGTGTTCCAGGTGAAATGTGATGCAAGTGGCTTTGCCATAGGAGCGGTCTTGAGTCAAGAGGACAAACCAGTTGCATATTTCAACAAGAAGCTGAATGAAGCAAAGCTGAAATACTCCACATATGATAAAGAGTTTTATGCCATCATACAGGCATTGAAGAAGTGGAGGCATTACTTGATCCCAAAGGAATTTGTATTGTACAGTGATAATCATGCATTGCAGTTTGTGAGTCAACAGGAGAAGTTGAATCAGAAACATGCAAAATGGGTAGAGTATATGCAAAATTTCACGTTTGTGATCAAACACATTTTGGGTACTACTAACAAAGTGGCTGATGCTTTGAGCAGGAAGTGTTTGTTGTTGCAGGAATTTTGGGTCAAGACCTTAGGTTTTGAAAACCTTAAGGACATGTATGCAGGTGATGCAGATTTTGCAGAGGCATACGAGGCAGCTGAGAATCTAGTTCTCAGAGACAGAAGCTCGTGGATGGATTACATGATCCAACATGGGCTGTTATTCAGAGGAAATCAGTTATGCATTCCACATTGCTCCATGAGGGAGAATCTGCTAAAAGAAAAGCATAGTGGCGGATTAGTAGGACATTTTGGCCACGATAAGACATTTGCAAAGTTGAGTGAAGCCTATTTATGGCCGAAGATGCAAACAGATGTCAAAAATTTTGTTGACAGGTGCAAAATTTGTCAGCATTCGAAGGGAAGAAAATAGAACGCGGGTTTTTATCAGCCATTGCCCATACCAGAGACACCATGGGAGGCGATCAGCATGGATTTTGTATTGGGTTTGCCGAGGACGCAGAGAGGAGTTGATTCCATATTTGTGGTGGTAGACAGATTTTCAAAGATGGCACATTTTATTCCATGCCAAAAGACCAGCAATGCGACTCACATCGCAAACTTGTTTTTCAAAGAGGTTGTTAGACTTCATGGATTTCCGAAAAGCATAGTCTCGGACAGGGATACGAAATTCATAGGTCATTTTTGGAGGACGCTATGGAAGAAGCTAGGAACTAACTTGGCATTTAGTTCAACATTTCATCCACAGACGGACGGGTAGACAGAAGTGGTCAACAGAAGCCTTGGAGACTTGTTGAGGAGCTTGGTGACAGAGCACCATAGCAGCTGGGACAATGTATTGCCACAGGCAGAGTTTGCATACAATGATTCTGTGAATCGGAGTACAGGAAAAATTCCATTTCAGATTGTATATGGGACACAACTGAGGGGATTTTCTGAACTCAGGGAGTCAGAACAGACTGCGACTAGCAGTGCTAGTGCAGAGGAATTCGCGGAAGCGATGAAGGAACTTCACAGCAAGGTGAAGCAGTGGCTGATAGACTCAAATCAAGAGTACAAGCGCAGAGCAGATCAACATCGGAGACAACTTCAGTTCAAAGTTGGGGATCTTGTTCTAGCACATCTGAGGAAGGAAAGATTCCCAAGGGGCACATACAATAAGCTCAAAATGAAGAAAATTGGACCATGCAAGGTCCTAAAGAAATTGGGAGAAAATGCTTATGAGATTGAGTTGCCGGATGGCATCGGAATATCTTCGATATTCAACGTGGCAGATTTATACCCATACAGGGATGGAGAAGCAGAGATTGGAACTGAGGAACCAGTGATCCATTGGATGAAGCAGATGCCGATAGCAGAAAATCCACAGATGGAGTGCATACTGGACAAAAGAGTGGGTAAGAGGACCAGGTGAAAGGAATACTTTGAATACCTGGTCAAATGGAAGAACCAACCAGTGGAAGATGCCAGCTGGGAGAGCGAAGCAGGGATACAGAAGTATGGACAGACCGTGTGGGAGCTCATGGACATGAGCCCATGAAAATTTTCAAGCCAAGGAGTATGATGCAGGAGCATCGCCAACTCATCAAGGAGCATCGCCCAAGACAAGCGAACCAACATAGAAAGCAACGGACAGCTGGACAAGGCCAGCTGAAACTTTTTGAATTTTCATTTAAGATGATGCGCCAATGTATACATGAACCATTTATGAAAAGCGCCTTTGTATATTATAGTGGACCTTGAGCCTTTAACCTCTCGTCCTTAAGTAGATGAGGCATTTAATAGATTTAATGCAGGTAGATAGAATTTTATTTCTAGACTAGACAGTTTTAGAGTTCAAGAGGGAAAACGGATATAGACACCCTCGTTGTATCATTGTAACATTAGCCAGCATTCAGAAGAGAAGAGCAAACAGAGAAATCTGTGAAGAACACCCATGTACAAGAGGTTGAATTAATAGAATGAGGTTATGTTTCTATGTAAGTGTTATGCTCATGAATGTTTGTTGCTGGGTATGCATTTGCTTTGTATATGTTGTGCATGTGATTTCAGGGTTTCAAACTGAAGTCTGAGAGAGAGAGAAGAGAATAAGTTTCAATTGTTTCTCTGTCTGAGCCAGGAGATTCCTGCATAGAGTGCAGTTGAATTCATCCTCAAAGAGTGCATTGATGAAGGCTCGATAGTTAAACACTTATTCTCATTCACCCAAAAGTCTCAGTTGTTAACCTGAGAAAAAGAAGATAGAGGTTGTTGTCACAGGAGTTGCAGAGAGTCTAAAGTATTCAATCTTTGAGGTGGTTGAATATCAAGCGCAAGGGTTATGCGCAGGTTTTCTCTGAAGAATCAGACTCGAAGAAAAGCTCAGGAGGCATAGCACCTTCGTGGTGTCATCAAGGTACAGCGCCGAAGGTTGTGCATGGACGGCTTTAGGATGAGCTTCAAGTGCAGGCTTTGGAGGCAAAGGGTGAGAAGGAGCACTTAATCGGTTTTGGGAAATCTCCAGAGACGAGAAATCGACGGCCAGGATTCGCAAGGGAAATTAGCGAAGTCCCGACAGCCGCCAGATATTGGAAAAATTGCGTAGGTTTTAAGCCTGGAGGAGTAGAGAAGACCTCGGAGGTTTGGAATTTGGGATATCGGAGGTCCCATGGTTGAGGGGCTTTTGTAAAACGGAATCGCAATTAGCAATTTCCCAACGCAACTGGAGCCGTTGATCGCTGCGGGGACACATGGTGTGAGATCACTACGGGAGCGTGGGGTCCAGGCATCCGGGAGCAAAGGACAGGTGGCATCGGAAGTCGGGGGTCGGAGATCCCAAAGGTGTGAGTTCTACGTTGTTCGAACTCACGAATTCTGAAATCCTGATAAGGGTGAAGGACGTGGTCTCGTGGACTGGCAGGTCACGTGGGAAAGGAGTAGCTAGAGGGGGTAATGCCATAGCGGGAGTGCCATCGCG
Source organism: Picea engelmannii (assembly GCA_009831015.1). NCBI lineage: Eukaryota > Viridiplantae > Streptophyta > Pinopsida > Pinales > Pinaceae > Picea > Picea engelmannii. Next base: position 429,093 of record ML778257.1, read on the forward strand.
AATCGAGAATCGGGGATTCATGAGGGGAGCAACTCTTGACAATGAAAAAGCTGATTTCCCGATAGGGAAATTCCTAACCGGAGATGAGGAAGGCACGAAGTGGATACTCCATCGGGTTTCGGGGATTTGTGAGACCCGAATCTGTGAGCGCAGGGCTCGCGATCAAGTGAGTTCCAATTTCTGATTTAAAGAAGGGAGATCACAAGGAAAGTCTGTGGGTATTGAGAACTTCCGATAGGAAGTTGAAGAGCAGTTTAGCTCTTCAGGCCTAGGGGAGAAGAAGGTCTGGGTGGTTGCGGACGTGCCCTGGGTGGCGTCTGCGTCAAGAGATCTCTTTGCACACACTCCTCACGGCAACCCTGCAAACACTTCAAGTGTTCGACCTTCTTTGACTCTATGCACGCCTGCAGTAGCAGTCCTCCAAAGCTTCCTTCTCAGACTCACGACTGAGACTTCCTCTTCAGCCTGCGCACTCCTTGCATGGCTTCAGCAACCCTCTTTCACTTCTGGGTGAATAAGTATAAGAGTTAAACTATCTGAGCCTCCATCAACGCACTCCTTTCGGATGGTTTCGACTGCACACCTTGCAGGAATCTCCTGGCTCAGATAGAGAAACAATTGAAACTCATTCCATCTCCCCTTCAGACTTCAGTTTGAAACATAAAATCACATGCACAGCATATAAAAGTAAATGTATGATAGAAAGAAAACATTCATGAGCACATGAACAATATACCCAGAGAAACAACACAAACCATGAATTTGAATCAAAGCTTTCTTCTATTAATTCAAATGCATGTACATGGGTGTTCTTCATACACTCTTCTCTGCTTGCTCTCCTCTTCTTCCTGAATGCTTCCATTATTTTACAATGGTACAATGAGGGTGTCTATATCTGTTTTCCCTCTCAAACTTTAGGCTATCAAATCTAGAATTAAAATCCTATCTATCTGCATTAACTAAATTAAATGCCGACTATCTACCAAAGGACGAGAGATTAAAGGCTCAAGGTCCCTTTACAATACAAGTGCGCCATCTCTTAAATGATTCATTTAAGACTTGTGCAACAATCCCCAAAGCATTTCAAAAATTTGGGTTGGTTTATCCAGCTGATCTCTGCTTGATGTGTTGGCTCGCTTGATGAGTTGATGATGCTCCTGCATCACTGAAGGAGGGTCGAAGTCTTCCCATCTAGAAGCTGCAATCGGAATTGGAGGTCCTCCAATCCCTGCCAGAGCTCAAAGACCAGTCCATAGAGGATGGCTAGACTATCTTTCAGCTGTGAGTCAGGGATGAAGTCGATAGATGAGTACGCATTGTTTCAGGCATTTCAAAGAAAGTGTGGCACCCCCAAGGGTGGTTGGGAGGAGCAAACTGTCGGTGCAAGAGAAGGTCTGCTGGTTCGAGAATTCGGTGGAGCTACAGGAAATCGTGAAAGAGATCCCGACGAGCTGTCAGTGATGACTAGGCATTCAAACCGGGAGGCAGGTGGGGTGGAGAAGGCAAGAGGTTCCATCTTGGGCTGCAGAGGCGTCGAGGAGAGCATGGAGGGAGAACCAGGGGGATAGGCAGAGGCACGGGGCTGAGGAGGATGCCATGGAGACCCTCTTCATGGCCTTCCTCTTTGGTGCGGCATAATGAGCTCAGATTGAAGGAAGAATTGAATCGAATGCCCCAGGCGAACGTGGAGAGCCTAGAGAAGGCCGAAGGCTGCGAGCACCATGAAAAACCAAAGTAAACTAGGCCTGGGCAGCGGAGGGATGAGGGGATCGAGTCGCGAGCGAGGATGAAAGTTGCTTGTAGATGGAGGAGCCATGGTATAGTCGGTAATGGGAGTCGGGCACACCAGCGTTAATGGTGCTGCAACGACATAAAATCTCATAAATGCAAGGTCGAGGCGGCGAGATTTGGCACGAGCCCAGCACATGGCTCCCTACCTCACTGGCCTGACCTTTCCTCTGCTTCTCGCCACATGTCTCACACTAACACCCCATCCGGGGAAAATTAGAGTTTTCTTTAAAATATATATGAAAAATATATTATTTTTATAATTTTTATTGATTTAAAAATTTAGATTGGATATTTTTTCATTTATAATTTAAAAATAGAAAAAATGAAAATAAAATGATGATTTCATTGTTATTTAATGGTTAGCACTTAATTAAAAGATAAATCTCTTCCATATGCCTTTCAATATGTATGATTTGTCACTGATTATGACAACAATGAAGATGTGATATCTTCATGAAGAAGCTTTCACATGTTAATTTCCTACTCTCTCCACCCACGAACATGCCATAGTTCCTTGCACCAATTTACAATCAATCTAGTAGATTAGCTTTCCTCATTCTTTGCATACTCAATGAGATGAACTCACATACTTCACCATTCAGATCATCCCCCCAGCTTCGACTCCTTGCTTTACAAAACACTCAAAAAATTGATGTGGCTCACTGTTGGGTCACATATTTGTCCATATTTTCATCATCTATAGACATCCATTCCATCCCTTCTTCGTCTTATTATCGTTCATTTATCATTCCATTTGCCATATATTTGCTACAACTGCTCATAAAATGTCATATTATTCATGTTATGCTTTAGTGGTTAATAATGATTATTCTTCCTTCATTTTTAATGAATTAAATACTATTATGCATGATTTTTCTGATGATGGTTTGATGAGTGATTTTATGTAGCAATAGTTGCAGCATTCAAGGTTCCAACCTCTAAATGGCACATGTGAGTTCCAATTCGTGGTTAACCGTTTTCAGTGAAAAACGTGGCAAATAAGGAGAGACGAATTTGCATGGAATATTGTGAGTAGATGAGGATGAATCTCGAAAATCTGAGACATGGGTTTTGTTCAGAATGGGCCCAATTGAGTTCAACATGAGTCATTTTCCAATTGGAGCTATGGTTTGAGAGAAATCGGTGGTTCTTCAAAAGGGTATTTTTCCATATTTACAGTTGCAACCGATTCTCTAAACTTAGCAATTTGTTTGAGCAACCCAAGGATTTGGGGATTTGATTTGTATAAATAAAACCTCTTCAATCATGAGAGGTCAGTCATGAGATTATATAGAATTTATTTGTAAGAAAGAGCTGAACTTATGTAATTTCTGAGTTTTCTTCAATAATACAAAGGAGTTGATGGATTTGCAATTATGTGCAATTTTTTCTTAATCTTGTAAGTATTTTGGCCATGCATGCTAGGTGAGGCAAGGCCCCCTCAATCTGATATGTGTTGGTCTTATTCATTTACTTGTACTTTTCTTTTCATTGTCTTAATTTATCTTGGTTTATGATTAGATGATTATTGCTTACAATTGTGTGTTGTTTATTAGATTGTTGTTACAGTAAGATTCAATTCATGTTGTTGTTACTCCATTTTGTAAATACTCCTTTAATTTATGTAAGAGTGCGGTAGTGATTTTATTTCAGCTGCGTGTATTTTCAAGCAAGAGTGGATTTGATTGATTGTAAGTTATGTGTTTTGTTTTATTAAATAGATAATAGTGTTAGTTGGAATTTGTTGCTTGCATATATTGTGCACGATAACTTTGAAATAAAAGACTTCCTCGGGTTGACAAATTATATAGTTGGAAAAATACTACAATGCAATTAATTCAACATTATTTCAGCCCAATGTAGAGACTGTTGTTCCTTTGAGTGTAGTTGATGTTCATTTGAAAGGAACAACTGATGTTCCCTTCGCGTGATTGTTGTTCCTTTGAGTGTAATTGTTGTTCATTTGAACGAAACAACTTCTGTTCCCTTCACGATTGTTGTTCCTTTATAGGTGTTGCATCTCTGGAGGTTGGGTATTGAAAACGGAAGGTAAGAACCTACGTAGGCAACAAGTAAAATGCTTGTGCCAGCGCCTACCTTTGGCTGATGCATAGAGGATGTTTTTAGGAAATATTTAGAGCCCAACACTCACCGAGTAATTGCACAAAATGATTCAATGACTATGTTGTGCATCAAACACCATGACTACAAAAAAATTGAGGTAAAAAGGATAACCTCGTCATCATATTCAAGTATTACATCTTGTAAAGTCTTTTCTACATATAGAAGTCATTGTCATTCTACTATATTAATATTATGCTTATGGTGTATTTTTTACGTATTTATTCACAACATCAATAAAATCCAGCTATTATTGTATTTTATTTATTTATTCAAAACACTTAATAAAATATCAATTATTATGTCTACTTATAATTAGTTTATATGGAAAAATAATCCACACGATATGCTCCATGGTATTTTATTAGATTGGTTTTTCATGCACTGTACTCTTTTGGACTTTATAAAAAGTTATTGGGATTTTATAAGATTATGTATCAACTCATATCAACCTACCTTGGTTCTTTAAGTTTTGAAAGAGCTCATACCATTTACTTTTATTATTTTATTTTTATAAATAGAATCCACTTAATTAAATATTTCACTTTATTATATATATATATATATATATATATATATATATATATATATATATATATATATATATATATATATTTT
>ML778257.1:442588-456318 GCA_009831015.1 Picea engelmannii
CTCAACTGGTAAGTCATCCACTCTCGTGCTAGTCAGGACAATTCTCGGTTTCCTGACCACAAAGAATTGTGGATCTTCCTTCTTCTCCATCTCTGTGAGAAGCTCCTTCCCACTCATGAGAAGTATTGTTTTTCTTACTTCCGTTTTCACTTATTTATATTTTATCGGAAGCAATATGTGTGTCCTTCCCTCCTTCTCCAAAGTATATGTGTTCATCCTTCTATCATGAACCACATTCCTGTCATATTGCCATGGTCTACCCAGTAACAAATGACATACATCCATGGGAATGACATCACACAAGACCTTATCATTATATCCCCCAATTTTAAATTCAACTAAACATTGTTTAGTGACACTCACCTGATGTCCTTTTTGTAGCCATGATACTTTGTATGGACTCGGGTGATCAGTCGTTTCCAGCTCTAATTTTTCCACCATCTCGGTTGAAACGAGATTGTCGGTGCTTCCACTGTCCACAATAACCTTGCATTTCCTATCCTTAGTTTTGTAAGCTGTCCTAAACAGTCTGGTCCTTTGGGCTGAACTTTCTTGTGCCTCTTTCTCAGGTGTCAAAAGGACTTTTCGCATCAGAAGTGAGCTTCCGCTTTCTGCGCCTTCTGCTTTAGCATCTCGCCTCTATGCTTCAGCGATGTGAGCTTCTCCTCGGTCCTTTTTCCTATCTGGACAGTCAACTGCTTTGTGTTCATCCTTTCCACATGTGAAGCATGTGATCACTCCACCTCGGCCTCTTTCCCTTCCTCTGGTATGAGGAAAAGTGTTTGCATCAACATAATCCCCTCTCTGTTCACTATGCTGTCTCCTCGGCTCAGCATATTGTTGTCTTTGCTGTGAGGTTCCACCTCTCTCAATCTTACCCTGAGGTTTCTTCCATTCCTCCTTGGGCTTCTGATATTTCTCCTGGGCAACTGCCTTGCCTCTAGGCTGACTTCTGCCTCGCCCTCGCTGTCCTTGCTTATGGGCCAGCTTCTCCTCAACTTTCAGAGCCATATGGTAAGCGTCCTCAACCGTTCTGATGGTCGTCATGCTTAATTCGTCCTGAATGTTGTATCTTAGACCATTCAGGTATCTGGCAACCTTCTCATCATCACTCTCCCGATGACCTGCTCGAATATTGAGCTTGTAAAACTCTTCGGTGTATTCCTTCACCGCCATCAACTTCTGCCTCAGGTTCAGCATCCTCCTGAACAGATTAATTTGGTAGTCCCTTGGGATGAACTTTGCTTTCAACTTAGCAATCATTCGATCCCAGCTTTTAATTTTATGTTTGCCTTTGGAACGTCTATCTGCCTGTAGCTCGTCCCACCACAATGCTGCGTGTCCCTTCAACTTCATGACAGCATGCCTAACCTTTTTATCCTCTTCGATATCCTCATAATCGAAGTAGGTGTCAAGAGCCCTGATCCAGTCCAACAACTCTTCTGCATCCAGACTTCCTTCATAGACTAGAATATCCATTTCCATCTTTGAACTCATCCGGACGATAGCTTTTATTAATCGCTCGTTTGTTGCATTCTTGGTTGCAACTTCTCCTTGTGGTTCAGCTTCAACCTCATTGTCGGAATAACTAAGATCCCCTGCACTAGCTATGCATCTCTGAGCTGTTTCCATCTCCTCGAGTCTTGCTCTGAGATCTCGTATCTGTCTTTCCATCTCTGGATTCCCTGCCGGCCAACCTCTTCTTCTCACCTCCCTGTCCTCTAGGTCAGGTGATTGTCTTTCTCTTCTGGGCAGCATGGTGAATTCTTCTTCTCTCTGCTACCGAAAACACAGAGAACTCTTCTCCCACTCTGATACCACTCTGATGCAGCCCCTACCTCTCTGAGCTCGGCCGCTTCAACCAGGACCTTCTTCTTCTAGCCGAAAGAGTCAAAATACTCTTCAACCCCCTGTCGGAAGTTCTCAATGCCCATAGGTTCTCTTGGTGATCTCCTTCTTCAATCAGAAAATCGGAACTCACTTGATCGCGAGTTCTGCGCTCATGGATTCGGGTCTCACAAATCCCCGAACCTCGATGGAATATCCACTTCGCACCTTCATCGTCTCCTATCGGGAAATCGGCTTTTTCGTTGTCAAGAGTTTCTCCCCTCATGAATTCCCGATTCCTGATTCCCGATGGTGCTCCAGCTCTGGCGTTGGCCCTCCGACTACTCCTTTCACACATGACCTGCCAGTCCATGTGACCATGCCCTTCACCCTTATTGGGATTTCAGAATTCACGAGTTCGAACAGCGTAGAACTCACACCTCTGGGACCTCCGATTCCCAAATTCTGATGCCACCTGTCCTCCACTCCAGGCTTAACCTTGTCAAAAAATCGCGTATCGGGTTTTTGCGATTTCCATGGTCGATGTTCATGGGACCTTCCAAACCCCGAACTCCTATAGCCTGACACATGTTCTCCACTCAGCTCATCGACTGTGCGAATATCACGATTCGGGTTTTTGTGAATTCTTGTGTTGTGAGTCTCTCGTCAACGAGAACTCCGAAATTCCAAACCCTGAACTCTTCACAATCCTTGGACACGCGTCCTGCCAAGATCTACGGTTGAGATCCCTTCTCAGGATTTCGGGACTTTCAAGGTCTCGATTCTCAGCTTTATGAAACCCCGATGATGCCAATATCCTGATGCCCCTCCAGGACTCCTCCTCTGCTCCTTCGAGGCTTAAACCCTACACAACTTTCCAAGATCTGACGGCTGATGGGATTTTTGTTGCTCTCCTCTGCGAATCCTGACCGTCGCTTCCCTTTACTCACGGATTTCTTCAGAAGACTAAAGTTCCTTCCAGAACCCACTTTCCAACACTTGCGTTTGCAATCTCTGCTCGAATCTTCCTCGACCTAAACCTCCTGGGCTCTCTTTCAACTGTACCAAGAAGGTGTTGTACCTCCTGAGCTTTCTTACTATGATTTTGTCAGAGGTATTTGCGTGCACTCCTTGCGGCAATCATTCAACAACTTCCCAAGTGTTAAATCCTTCTGACTCTGTGCACTTCCTGCAACAGCAACCTCTATCTTCTTTTGCTCTGGTTAACAACTGAGACTTCGGTTGAATGAGAATAAGTGTTTAACTATCGAGCCCTTATCGACGCACTCCTTGCGGATGAATTCAACTGCACCCTATGCAGGAATCTCCCGGCTCAGACAGAGAAACAATTGAAACTTATTCTCTTCTCCCTTTCAGACTTTAGTTTAAATCCCTGAAATCACATGCATAGCATATACCAAGCAAATGCGTATCCAGAAAGCAAACATTCATGAGCACAACATTAACACAGAAAAACAACAACAACCATGAAATTGAAACAGAACTTCATTCTATTTATTCAATCTTCTGTACATGGGTGTTCTTCACAGATTTCTCTTCTTGCTCTTCTCTCCTGAATGTTGGCTCCTGTTACAATCATACAACGAAGGTGTCTATATCCATTTTCCCTCTCAAACTCTAAAACTGTCTAATCTGGAAAATAAAATCCTATCTACCTACATTAAACCTATTAAATGCCTCATCTACCTAAGGACGAGAGCTTAAAGGCTCAAGGTCGCTATAATGTACAAAGGTGCTTTCCATAAATGGCTCATTTATACACTGGCGGATCTCTTGAATGAAAATTCAAAAATTTTCGGCTGGCCTTGTCCAGTTGTTCGTTGTCTTTCATGCTAGCTCGCTTGTCTTGGGCAATGCTCCTGCATCATTGATCATTGCTTACAGTTGTGTGTTGTTTATTAGATTGTTGTTATAGTAAGATTCAATTCATGTTGTTGTTACTCCATTTTGTAAATACTCCTTTAATTTATGTAAGAGTGCGGTAGTGATTTTATTTCAGCTGTGATGCAGTAGCATCGCTCCATGCAGCCAGCCAACCAGCCAGCCACGTCAGCGTGCATGCATTCATATGCAAAAAGGGAGGCGCAGCCTCATTTGAATTTGTTATGAATGTAATTTAATGTGCTTAGGTTGTTGAGCCAGAAAATTCATGCCTTTGAGCAGGCATTAGGTAGGATCGACTTTAATGCTAGATCAGCTGAGATTTAGGTCTAGATAGCAGACTAGACAGCCATTGATTGTAATTAATTAGAGTAGGTAAATCCTGGAGGGAAGCGCTAAGATCCCCTCAGGTAAAAGAGTTATTCAGATCTTATTTTGAGTAAGTATGCATGTAGAGCAGAAGAGAAGAGCCGAAAGAGAGCTCGAGGAACACCTTGTAAAATATACAGGCATTTTCCATTATTAATACAGAGCAGTTTTTTCTGCATTTTCTGTCATTATATGCATGTCTTTGTGTGTGTTCATTATATGCTTCATTTGGGTATTGTGATCATGCCATTGAAGGGAGTGTGTTTGATTTTAGGTTTGAGAGGTCTTTGAGGTTTCATGCCCTGAGGGCGTGACAGAGTGTTGTGGACTCTGAATACCGGTGCACAGAGGATGCACTTCTGAACTCGCGAGGAGTCAGACAGAGACGTGCTGAAGCACAGAACTGAGATCAACAACTCATGGAGAAGAAATACCTTTGAGGTTACTGAACACCTCAAGAGGCAAGACGGTGTAGCTGAAACACAGTTGCAAGAAGAATCACTGAGGGTTTTGTGAGAGCTCTGCCAAGTGGGCATTGAGCAAGTGCAAAGGAAGCACAAAAAGAACCCAGAACTGCGGAACGTTCTGTGGAGAAGGTACTCCGCCAAGAGGGCGTCGAGAAAGCGTGCAGCAGGCAAAGGAGAATGGGGAACTCTTTGAGTTCTGTCAGTCAAAGAAAGGTCCACTGAGGGAACTTTTACTAGGTTACTGAATACCCAGAAATACTCATCAATAGGTTGTTTGAGTTGGAAGACTGCCAGGAGGCATTGTATTCTCCATCTGCGGGAGAAAGAGAAGAAGAACTGAGCTTCTATAGAGGTCGAAGCTACAGGAGAAGCTCAGGACAGATAGCACTTTGCGCGCAAGGACTTCGCAAGGAGAGTGCAGAGGTCAACTGAAGCCTTTAAGGATTCAACAAGAAAACTCAGGAAGGCGAGTGATTTTATGCACGAGGTCGTAACTGCAAGGAGGGTGGAGACCAAAGACATTCCTTTGAAAGAATCCGAGTGAATAAGCTCAGGAGGGATAGTTCCTTCGTGATTCCTAGGAGAAGGACTCAGGAGAAGGTTCGAGCCGGAAGAAACTTTGAAGTGGAAGAAATCCTCATGGAGGAGAATCAACAGCCAGAGTTCGCAGGATAGATTCGTGAAATCCCATTGATCATTAGGTCGTGGAGAAGTGCACGGAAGTTAACCCTTAAGCACAAGGAGAGAACAGGCCATCGGGATTCAGCGATTCGGGGTTCACGGAGGTGAGAGTTTTGTGTTCGTCGAAATCGCGATCCGCGATTTCCCAATTTAAATCGGAGCCATTGATCGTCAAGGGACAGGTGGCACGATATCCCGGAGAGTCAGGGTTCGGCACTTCGGAAATGTTGGTGTTGTAGGGAGCGCAGAAGATTTGCGAAATCCCGAATTGCAAAGGGTCCCACAGTGAGAGTGGGTGGTGTTGACAGGTGGCATCACGGTTCGGGGTTCGGGACTTGGGAGGTCCTGTGAACGGTGCAACAGGGGTCGCAAATTCCCAATCGGTGATTTCCCGAGTTCCACAGGTGTGTGGGGTCCAAGAGTCAATAGCGAGGACAAGTGTCATCGGAGGAGCGGCATATCGGGGTTCGGAGGTTGGAACTTCAGGGTGTCGACATCGCAAGTAGTGATATCCCGATAGGAAAGTCCCCGAAGGTTGAAGGAGAGAAAGTCAGCGATTGACCATATCAGATTTCGGGGACTCGTAAGGCATAAGGCACGTGAGTGGATAATTCGCGATATCGCGAATTCCGATTCTCCAATTCAGAGGGGAGACCAGTGGAGTTGTTGTGGGTGAATAAATTCTGACGAGGAAGTTGAAGGGCATTTTAGCTCTTTGGGCCACGTGAGAGAAGGTCCTGGTAGAAGCGGACAGGTCACGGGGTGACGTCTACATCAGAGTGGTATCAGAGCTAGAATTTCATCTGTAGACTACAGGTGAAGAGAGAGGGAAAAAGAGGAAGACAGGGCACTGGAGGACTCTATGAGGACTTGCTTGCAGGTAGGAAGCAGTCCATAAACAGTCTGCAGGACTGCAAAGATGAAGCTAGTTGAACTCTTGATGAGGAGTGACAGCAGCAGATCTGCCACGAGGGCAGATAGAGGTAGCAAGATGGCTATTGAAGGCCGCAGGAAGAAAAGCAAGGAAGAAAAGCTTGCAGAGACGGATAGAGAGCTCGTTGACATCAGAGCAGAGATAGAAAGGCTTGAACTGCTGATGCGGCAGGATAAGAGGGTGGTTGAGGTATGTGAACCCGAGACTGGAAAAGGTCTTGATGATGATGATGATGATGATTAGGATGAATTGGGATCGACTGATGATCTCAAGCACTGTCGGTTGGACAGAAAAGTAGAGATTCCATATGGCCAAGAGGACAGTGAGTCGAGATCGACTGAGAATCTCAAAGACTGGCGTGAGGACAGCCAGGAAACTTTGCATTTCCAGCTGGGCAATGAAAGGAGATCAGATGAAGATCTCGAAGACTGCCAGGAGGGCAATGAAAGCATCGAAGACTGCCAGGAGGGCAGCAGAAGCATGTTAAACTGTCGGGTGGGCAGAGGTGAAAAATTGAGACTATCTGAAAGTCTCATGGACTCAATGGAGAGTTCAATTCAGCAGGAGTTGCTGATGAAGATGGGATCAGTTGATCTCATGGTCTGCCAGGGAAGAAACAGCAAAAACATCCCATATTGCCAGGTGGGCAGGGATGAGCAGAGAAATTTGGGACAACCAGAGGATCTGACGGAGCAGATGAGCTCACAAAGAGATCAGCAGGTGCAGCTGACAGAGGTGAAAGAACATCAGGGTGATATCTTGATGATTGGGGGAATACGATTATTCCTACCATCTGCCCAGGAGGAGGCAGAAAATCCTGTTGTACATGCAGTAACAACAGGGGAACGGTCATAGTTGATGATGACTGATTTCCATCAAACTATCACAGGCAGAAAAGAAGAAGAGTTGGAGCAGGTATTTGAGACTGCCCAAACAGATGAAAGCAAGAATGAGTGTTCTGAGGAACAACTCAATAATTTCAGCCAGCAAGCTGAAAGAGCTGTAGCACTGAAGCTGACAGTAGAAGAAGAAGCAGAAGATGAAGAAGATGAGCATTCGGTGGAATGTCTCAATGACTTCAGCCAGGAAGCTGAGAGAAATACAGCATTTGAGATGACAGCAAAGGAAACAGGAGGAGATAATGAGCATTCTGAGGAATGGCTCAAAGCGTTCAGCGTTGAAGCTGAAGATACTGCAACATGGGAGTTTGCAGCAACCGATGAAGAAGGAGCAGACAGCATTTTCTTTTCTGATCTATGGGATCAGATAGGAGCCCTGGAAGAAACGGTGAGAGTGCAAGGAAGGCACATCCAACAGGTGAGGTTGGAAACTAATCAAGAAGGCACGAGGGATCATAGCAATCTTCCCGATGGCCAAAATTTTTTTCAGCTGGAGAGACTGCATGAGCAGGACCAGCCACTGGAGCAGCTAGATGGAGTGATCATGGAGATCATGGAGCTGATGGTGAAGTCAACAGATACTGCCAGCAGAGAACAGTTGAGCAGAAGGAAAGAAGCAGCAGTAGCAGCGTAGCGGAAGCAGCAACAGCAGAAAAAGGGAGCAGATGCAAAGCTCCACAGATTCGTTTGGGACCCAGGAGGATTCCAACAACTACAGGGGAAGCTCATGAGCAGGAGCTCATGATTTTTGCAGCTGTGGAGTATGATGCAGGAGCATCTCTCCATGCAGCCAACCAACCAGCCATCCACGTCAGTGTGCATGCATTCATATGCAAAAAGGGAGGCGCAGCCTCATTTGAATTTGGTATGAATGTAATTTAATGTGCTTAGGCTGTTGAGCCAGAAAAGTCATGCCTTTGAGCAGGCATTAGGTAGGATTGGCTTTAATGCTAGATCGGCTGAGATTTAGTTCTGGATAGCAGACTAGACAGCCATTGATTGTAATTAATTAGAGTAGGTAAATCCTGGAGGGAAGCGCTAAGAGCCCCTCAGGTAAAAGAGATATTCAGATCTCATTTTGAGTAAGTATGCATGTAGAGCAGAAGAGAAGAGCCGAAAGAGAGCTCGAGGAACACCTTGTAAAATATACAGACATTTGCCATTATTAATACAGAGAAGTTTTTCCTGCATTTTCTGTCATTATATGCATGTCTGTGTGTGTGTTCATTATATGCTACATTTGGGTATTGTGATCATGCCATTGCAGGGAGTGTGTTTGATTTCAGGTTTGAGAGGTCTTTGAGGTTTCATGCCCTGAGGGCGTGACAGAGTGCTGTGGACTCTGAATACCGATGCACAGAGGATGCACTTCTGAACTCACGAGGAGTCAGACAGAGACGTGATGAAGCACAGAACTGAGATCAACAACTCATGGAGAAGAAAGACCTTTGAGGTTACTGAACACCTCAAGAGGCAAGATGGTGTAGCTGAAACACAGTTGCAGGCAGAATCACTGAGGGTTCTGTGAGAGCTCTACCAAGTGGGCATTGAACAAGTGCAAAGGAAGCACAGAAAGAACCCAGAACTACGGAACATTTTGTGGAGAAGGTACTCCGCCAAGAGGGCGTCGAGAAAGTGTGCAACAGGCAAAGGAGAATGGGGAACTCTTTGAGTTCTATCAGTCGAAGAAAGGTCCACTGAGGGAACTTTTACTGGGTTACTGAATACCCAGAAATACTCAGCAATAGGTTGTTTGAGTTGGAAGACTGCCAGGAGGCATTGTATTCTCCATCTGCAGGAGAAAGAGAAGAAGAACCGAGCTTCTGTAGAGGTCGAAGCTACAAGAGAAGCTCGGGACAGATAGCGCTTTGCACGCAAGGACTTCGCAAGGAGAGTGCAGAGGTCAACCAAATCCTTTAAGGATTCAAGAAGAAAACTCAGGAAGGCGAGTGCTTTTATGCACGAGATCGTAACTGCAAGGAGGGTGGAGACCAAAGACATTCTTTTGAAAGAATCTGAGTGAATAAGCTCAGGAGGGATAGTTCCTTCGTGATTCCTAGGAGAAGGACTCGGGAGAAGGTTCGAGCCGAAAGAAGCTTTGAAGTGGAAGAAATCCTCATGGAGGAGAATCAACGACCAGGGTTCGTAGGATAGATCCGCGAAATCCCGCTGATCGTTAGGTCGTGGAGAAGTGCGCGGAAGTTAAACCTTAAGCACAAGGAGAGAACAGGCCATCGGGATTCGGCGATTCGAGGTTCACGGAGGTGAGAGTTTTGTGTTCGTTGAAATTGCGATCCGCGATTTCCCAATTTAAATCGGAGCCATTGATCGTCAAGGGACAGGTGGCACGAGATCCCGGAGAGTCGGGGTTCGGCACTTCAGAACTGTTGGTGTTGAAGGGAGTGCAGAAGATTTGCGAAATCCCGAATTGCAAAGGGTCCCACGGTGAGAGTGGGTGGTGTTGATAGGTGGCATCGCGGTTCGGGGTTCGGGACTTGGGAGGTCCTGTGAACGGTGCAACAGGGGTCGCAAATTCCCGATCAGCAATTTCTCGAGTTCCACAGGCGTGTGGGGTCCAAGCGTCAGCAGCGAGGATAAGTGTCATCGGAGGAGCGGCATATCGGGGTTCGGAGGTTGGAACTTCAGGGTGTCGACATCGCAAGTAGCGATATCCCGATAGGAAAGTCCCCAAAGGTTGAAGGAGAGAAAGTCAACGATTGACCATATCGGAGTTCGGGGACTCGTAAGGCATAAGGCACGCGAGCGGAGAATTCACGATATCGCGAATTCCGATTCTCCGATTCGGAGGGGAGACCAATGGAGTTGCTGTGGGTGAAGAAATTTCAATGAGGAAGTTGAAGGGCATTTTAGCTCTTCGGGCCACGTGAGAGAAGGTCCTGGTAGAAGCGGACAGGTCACGGGGTGACGTCTGCATCAAGCAAGAGCGGATTTGATTGATTTTAAGTTATGTGTTTTATTTTATTAAATAGATAATAGTGTTAGTTGGAATTTGTGGCTTGCATATATTGTGCACGATAACTTTGAAATAAAAGACTTCCTCGGGTTGACAAATTAAATAGTTGGGAAAATACTACAATGCAATGAATTCAACATTATTCTAGCCCAATGTAGAGACTGTTGTTCCTTTGAGTGTAGTTGATGTTCATTTGAAAGGAACAACTGATGTTCCCTTCGCGTGACTGTTGTTCCTTTGAGTGTAGTTGTTGTTCATTTGAACGGAACAACTTACGTTCCCTTCAAAATTGTTGTTCCTTTATAGGTGTTTCATCTTGGGAGATTGGGTATTGAAAATGGAGGGTAAGAACCTAAGTAGGCAACAAGTAAAATGCTTGTGCCGGCGCCTACCTTTGGCTGATGCATAGAGGATGTTTTTAGGAAATATCTAGAGCCCAACACTCACCGAGTAATTGCACAAAATGATTCAATGACTATGTTGTGCATCAAACACCATGACTGCAAAAAACTTGAGGTAAAAAGGATAACCTCGTCGTCATATTCAAGTATTACATCTTGTAAAGTCTTTTCTACATATAAAAGTCATTGTCATTCTACTATATTAATATTATGCTTACGGTGTATTTTGTATGTATTTATTCACAACATCAATAAAATCCATCTATTATTGTATTTTATTTATTTATTCAAAACACTTAATCAAATATCAATTATTATGTCTACTTATAATTAGTTTATATGGAAAAATAATCCATACAATATGCTCCATGGTATTTTATTAGATTGGTTTTTCATGCACTGTACTCTTTTAGACTTTATAAAAAGTTATTGGGATTTTATAAGATTATGTATCAACTCATATCAACCTACCTTGGTTCTTTAAGTTTTGAAAGAGTTCATACCATTTACTTTTATTATTTTATTTTTATAAATGGAATCCACTTAATTAAATATTTCACTTTATTAGATTATATTTTATTTTTTATTTTTTATTTTTTTTTAATTTTGATGTGGAAATTTTTTTAATCTTAGTATAAATGGTTTTATTAACAACATTCATTACAATTCTATTAGAAATATTTCTATAAAATCCAACAAGGAAGATAGTCATACAATCTTAGATTACTACATATTTGCATGATAGAAGGAACACCCTAATCATAATAAACCTTAAGGCATCAAGGATGATTCAAAAACTTGCATGTGTCTTTACATCATGAGTTTAGTGGCATTGTTGGAGAGATTTTCTACAATCATGATGGTTGACAAGGTTAAGGAAATTGTCTCCCCTTTGAAAACTATAATCATCTATAACAAGACCAAATAATGATTACCTTTTAAGGAAATTGAATTAGTAAAATAATTTATTTTACCATTTACACTTAAGGAACCTCTTTAATTAGAGTCACCTGAAGAATATTATCTACTCTAAATTATGGTGGACAATTCACAACAATATAGTAGAATTTGATAAAATTAATGGTTATAGTAATGTTAATTTCATTTACTTTTATTTAAATGACTAAGAATTTTTATGTCAAAATTAAATTGTTATTTATAATTGAAATATTCAAAAACAAAATTTAACATTTTTTCATTTTAAATTTGACTTTCACAGTCATGTTAATTATAGCATGGTGGGTAAGGTACAAGTTACAATTAACATATTTAAATTATTTTTATAGGAAAGTTTGGATAATTAGTTTGTAATTTATAAAAGGTAAAGTAAAAGTTTTTTTTTTTTTTAAATATATATGAAAAATATTTTTTTTTAATAATTTTTTTTTTTGTAAATAAGTAGTATATATTATATTAAGAGCCTTCTGGGCTGAAAAAAAGTGTCAGAGACAGCAATGTACAGGCTGCATTTGCTGGACTGCCCCAACAGAGGGGAAACCAGTCCAGCCAGCCCTTAATTTCCAAGTTTAAGTAGGTCACTGGTCTATTGAGAAAACAAAGTTCAGACTGACTTGACATACATAAGCATAAGCCTAAGAAAACTTGACATACATCACTAGATAACTAGACACCTGGCCCATAGCCTATCCACGTGGCTCAGAGGTCTTCTGTCCAAGGTTCTTCTTCAATGAACGTTGGCTGGTCGTCCCAACGTTTCTCCCTGCTATCGCCTCGCTCCTCGTCCTCAGCTTGGGTTCGTCGAACTGCTTCCTTCTACTTCGCCTCTGCTGGGCGTTGCGTTTCTTCCATTTCTGCTCCCTCCACAGTGTTAGGTGCCTCCCCTAGAGCTGAAACAAGCGGGTCCGAGGATAGTTCCATGTGCATAGATGTAAGAATATGGAGGAAGGTCGCGGCGTTTTCTTCTGTAGCCTGCAATCGAAATTTGAGGTCCGCCACCTCCTTCATTAGCTCGAAAACTAAATCAAACAAGATGCCCTATCTATCTCTGAAGTGCTCGTTGTCGGGTTGGTCCGCGGAGTGGGGGCGCAGTCGTTTAGAAGCACTGTGCGCCGGTGGTGCACTACCCAAACTGCTTGAAGGACCAGGAAAGGACATGGTTGCAATGAACTTCATCCAGGGATCCTGAGGGCGGCTTAAAGTCGGGCTTGACCCTCACTGCAAAGTGGCCATGGAATGGAGGAGCCGAGACTATGGAGGAGATGGGGCGGCCGTGGAGCGGAGGGGCACAGACAACGAAGGAGGCGGAGTGGCGGCTATGGACGGAGATCGTGGATGGGAGGAAGAGAAAGGCGACTGTGAAACTAAAGGCAAGACCGGGGGTCGTCGGGGCTTCCAGGGGGAGCCCCTCCTCGGCTTCCCTCGAAGCCTTTCTTTCATTTGAGCAGGCGGCCGAGTCTGGACTAAGCTAAACTAGAGACGCAGAAAGACAACTGAGACAGTAGCGGTGCAATCCTGGACCTGTTTGCGCTGTGAAGGGAGGATCCCTTCAGACCGCAAACAGGGAGCAATGATCATCACGAAGAACCAAGCCATATATCTATATGCAGAGGGACGTAGGGTGGCGTAACTCGCCATTACCGTCGCATTTAATATGAAGTGAGGGCTATTTAATCTCCCGGGACGGCTCCCACCTGCAGCACGAGCCCATCACATGGTTGCGTGTCACTGTGGACCGTGTCCGCGCCCATCTACCGCCACGAAGAACCCACTAACACCCCATCCGGGGTTTTTATAATTTTTATTACTTCACAAATATAGATATTTTTTCATTTACAATTTAAACATAGAAACAACAAAAATAAAATGATAATTTCATTGTTAGTCAATGATTAGTATTTAATTAAAAGATAAATCGTTTCCATGTGTCTTTCCATATTTAGAGCATACATTATGATACATTACACATCATGATACATCATGAAACAACACCCAAAAATATGGTTGAAAGCTTGTGAAAGAGCTAAAAAAACTAAAATGATGATCAATGTCCAAATCAAGAGACCTACATGTTTAATGGTAATCTAGATTATATTTATCTTGTTTTAATAAATTCATTTAATAAATCAAAAATCTTGATATTTTTTTTAAAAATATATTTTAAAAATAGATTATCTATATTAAAATAATATATTTAATAAATAGATTATCTATATTAAAATGATATATTTAATAAATAGATTATCTATATTAAAATAATCTATTTGATAAATAGATTATATATATTAAAATGATGTATTAAAATCTAATTTATTAATT
>ML778257.1:473592-486116 GCA_009831015.1 Picea engelmannii
AATAATCTCTTTAATTAGAGTCATGTGAAGAATACTCTCCAATCTAAATGGTGATGAACAACCCACAACAATATAGTACAATTTTATAAGATTGAAGGTTGTAGTATTGTTAATTTCATTTACTTTTTATTTAAATGACTAAGGATGTTCATTTACTTTTATTTAAATGACTAAGAATTTTCATGTCAAAATTATGTTCTTCTTTATCATTGAAATATTTAAAAATAAAATTTAACATTTATTCATTTTAAACTTGACTCCCAAAGTCATGTCAATTAGTTATAATTAAAATATTTAAATTATTTTTATACGAGAGTTTAGCATTTGATAATTAGTTTGTAGTTTATAAATGGTAAAATTAGAGTTTTTTTTTTTTTTTGTAAGTAAGAGATTTTATATATAAAGGGCCTTCAAAAAACCAGACCAGAGGTACAGAAACTTGAAAACAACCGTGTTGTAGTTACCGAACTACCCCAATAGAGGAGAAACCAGTTCAGCCAGCCGAGTAAGTCTAGAAGTTTACAGTCTAACAGTCTTAAAAAACAGAACTAAGCTACTAGGCTACAGGTATGAAAAGAAACTAGTAAAGAGAACAAAACCCCTGTGGGGTCAAACACTTGGCAAATAACTTGGCCAGGTGGCTTGATAGGCTGCGTCCCAAGGTTCCTCTTCGATGGGTGTCCCTTTGCCTTCCAAATGCATATCAGCGTCCATGTTGCTCTCATCCAGGTTGGCAGCTGGCAGGGTGTCTCCAGGCGGACTATGCGCATGAAGGCCTGTAGTTGTCCCAGCCTCTGTGTCCCCATGCGTGACCTGAGCCAAAACAACCTCTACTAAACGTTGCATTTGTTCATTCCTGTCATCGCCCTCTGCATGGGGCACCTCTGTTGATGCTGCGCCTTTTGGAGTAGAGTGGAAAGCATCCTGGAAGGTGGATAGGATCTGAAGGAGGGTCGAAGTCTTCCCATCCAGAAGCTGTAGTCGGAATTGGAGGTCCTCCAATCCCTGCCAGAGCTCAAAGACCAGTCCATAGAGGATGGCTAGACTATCTTTCAGCTGCGAGTCAGGGATGAAGTCGGTAGACAAGTACGCATTGTTTCGGGCATTTTGAAGAAAGGGTGGCGCCCCCAAGGGTGGTTGGGAGGAACAAACTGTCGGTGCAAGAGAAGGTCCACTGGTTCGGGAATTTGGTGGAGCTCTAGGAAATCGTGAAAGAGATCCCAGCGAGCTGTCAGTGATGACTAGGCATTCAAACCGGGAGGCAGGTGGGGTGGAGGAGGCGAGAGGTTCCATCTCGGGCTGCAGAGGCATCGAGGAGAACGTGGAGGGAGAACCAAGGGGATAAGTAGAGGCACGGGGCTGAGGAGGATGCCATGGAGACCATCTTCATGGCATTCCTCTTTGGCGCGGCATAATGAGCTCAGATTGAAGGCAGAATTGAACCGAATGCCCCAGGCGAACGTGGAGAGCCTGGAGAAGGCCGAAGGCTACGAGCACCATGAAAAACCAGAGTAAACTAGGCCTGGGCAGCGGAGGGATGAGGGGGTCGAGTCATGAGCGAGGATGAAAGTCACTTGCAGATGGAGGAGCCATGGCATAGTTGGTAATGGGAGTCGGGCACACCAGCGTTAATGGTGCTGCAGCAACGTAAAATCTCATAAATGCAAGGTCGAGGCAGTAAGATTTGGCATGAGCCCAGCACATGGCTCCCTACCTCGCTGGCCTGACCTTTCCCCTGCTTCTCGCCACATGTCTCACACTAACACCCCATCCGGGGAAAATTAGAGTTTTTTTTTAAATATATATGAAAAATATATTATTTTTATAATTTTTATTGATTTAAAATTTTAGATTGGATATTTTTTCATTTATAATTTAAAAATAGAAAAAAATGAAAATAAAATGATGATTTCATTGTTATTTAATGGTTAGTACTTAATTAAAAGATAAACCTCTTCCATATGCCTTTCAATATGTATGATTTGTCACTGATTATGACAACAATGAAGATGTGAT
This sequence comes from Picea engelmannii, assembly GCA_009831015.1. Classification (NCBI taxonomy): domain Eukaryota; kingdom Viridiplantae; phylum Streptophyta; class Pinopsida; order Pinales; family Pinaceae; genus Picea; species Picea engelmannii. Next base: position 475,609 of record ML778257.1, read on the forward strand.
ATCTTCATGAAGAAGCTTTCACATGTTAATTTCCTAGTCTCTCCACCCACAAACATTCCATAGTTCCTTGCACCAATTTACAATCAATCTAGTGGATTAGCTTTCCTCATTCTTTGCATACTCAACGAGATGAACTCACATACTTCACCATTCAGATCATCCCCCCAGCTTCGACTCCTTGCTTTACAAAACACTCAAAAAAATTGATGTGGCTCACTGTTGGGTCACATATTTGTCCATATTTTCATCATCTATAGACATCCATTCCATCCCTTCTTCATCTTATTATCGTTCATTTATCATTCCATTTGCCATAGATTTGCTACAACTACTCATAAAATGTCATATTATTCATGTTATGCTTTAGTGGTTAATAATGATTATTCTTCCTTCATTTTCAATGAATTAAAAACTATTATGCATGATTTTTCTAATGATGGTTTGATGAGTGATTTTATGTAGCAATAGTTGCAGCGGTCAAGGTTCCAACCTCTAAATGGCACATGTGAGTTCCAGCTCGTGGTTAACCGTTTTCAGTGAAAAACGTCGAAGATAAGGAGAGACGAATTTTCATGGACTATTGTGAGTAGATGAGGATGAATCTCGAAAATCTGAGACATGGGTTTTGTTCAGAAATGGCCCAGTTGAGTTCAACATGAGTCGTTTTCCAATTGGAACTACGGTTTGAGAGAAATCAGTGGTTCTTTAAAAGTGTATTTTTCCATATTTACAGTTGCAACCGATTCTCTAAACTTAGCAATTTGTTTGAGAAACCCAAGGATTTGGGGATTTGATTTGTATAAATAAGACCTCTTCAATCATGAGAGGTCAGTCATGAGATTATATAGAATTTATTTGTAAGAAAGAGCTGAACTTATGTAATTTATGAGTTTTCTTCAATAATACAAAGGAGTTGATGGATTTGCAATTATGTGCAATTTTTTCTTAATCTTGTAAGTGTTTTGGCCACGCATGCTAGGCGAGGCAAGGCCACCTCAATCTGGTATGTGTTGGTCTTATTCATTTACTTGTACTTTTCTTTTCATTGTCTTAATTTATCTTGGTTTATGATTAGTTGATCATTGCTTACAATTGTGTGTTGTTTATTAGATTGTTGTTACAGTAAGATTCAATTCATGTTGTTGTTACTCCTTTTTGTAAATACTCCTTTAATTTATGTAAGAGTGCGGTAGTGATTTTATTTCAGCTACGTGTATTTTCAAGCAAGAGCGGATTTGATTGATTTTAAGTTATGTGTTTTATTTTATTAAATAGATAATAGTGTTAGTTGGAATTTGTTGCTTGCATATATTGTGCACGATAACTTTGAAATAAAAGACTTCCTCGGGTTGACAAATTAAATAGTTGGGAAAATGAAGCAGCCACACTCCTCAGAACACGCCTTCTCCCTCAGGATCTTCTTCCACTCATGGTCTGAAGAACTCAAAGGTTCCTCTAATTCCCTACCGAGAATTTTTCTTACCCACAACAGCTCTTCACAAGATCTCCCTTAGTGATCAGGAAATCGGACTTCGCAATTTCGCAAATCCTATGGTCGCGTGTTTCGTGCCTCACGATTTCCCGAACTCCGACGTGAGTCAACGTTGACTTCCTTCCTTGCTATTGGAGTTCCCCCTATCGGGAAATTGCCACTCGCGAGGTCAGCAACTGGAATTTCCAACCTTCGAACCCCGATGTGTCGATCCTCCGATGCACGTGCGGGTTGATTTTCCCACCTTCTGTACCTTCTATCGGTATATCGGAATTCATAGGATCATGAATCCTGATGTCAAAGGATTCGGGACGTACCTTTTCTCGATCCCCGATATGGTATTCCACTTGTCCTCCACTAACCATGACTATGGCCCACACAACTCTCCTGTCGGGATATCGCAGATCACGATTCCAAGTCGCAAGAGTTTCCTGTCCTCGGAAACCCTGATTCTCTGATCCCCGACTCCTCGGGATCTCCTGACACTTGTCCCAAATGATGGATGATTATGATCATGTAGGGATATCGTGGATCGTGATATCGCAATCCTCGTTGCAATCACTTGGAGCTCCAACTCACGAACCCCCGATACCCGATGTCCCGTGTAGATCCGATGGCTCCTTCTGACTCCAATCAAAGGTTCTGCTTTTCCCTTGAGCTTCAAACCTCTTCCACACTTACACTGTAACCCCCCTGCACTTCCGTGAGATCCAACGGTCCATGAAACTTCGCAAAACCTCCTCAAGGGATTTTGACCGTCCGTTCTTCCTTATGCAATTCCACGAAATGAAGAAATGTCTCTCCCCGAGACTCGTTCACCCGCTCATAAACCTACGACACTTCCCTCAGACTTTCAATAACATCTTCCCTACACTTTCCCTTCAGTGAATTCAAAGGCCTATTCCTCCTGAGCTTCTCCACAACTTCGGTCTTCAGAAAGAAACCTTGCATGCACTCCTTGCGGCAAATCTTCAACAACGCTTAAATGTTGAAGGCACTCAACTCTACGCACACCTGCAGTAGCAGTCTTTTGATACCCTGCTCAGAATCACAACTCTGAGACTTATCTTGGCCTGCGCACTCCCTGCACGGCACTGTGCCTAACTGCACCTTCGAAGAAATGAGAACAAAAGATATCTCTAATTGAACCCTTCTGTCGACGCACTCCTTGCGGACAATTCAACTGCACTCCTTGCAGGAATCCTCTGGCTCAATTAGAGAAACAATTGGAACTCATTCACTCACCCTCTCAGACTTCAATTCAACCATGAAATCACATACACAGCATATAAAGCAAATGTATGACAGGAAGCAAACATCAATGAGCATAACATCAATACATAGAGAAACAACACAAACCATGAATTTGAATCAAAGCTTCCTTCTATTAATTCAAATGCCTGTACATGAGTGTTCTTCATACATTTCTCTACATGCCCTTGTTCTTCCTGCTTTTGAATTGATAATATTACAATGTACAAATGAGGGTGTCTATATTCTTTTTCCCTCCTTGGACTCTAAAGCTATCAAATCTAAAATTAAATTCCTATCTACCAGCATTAACTATATTAAATGTCGACTATCTACTAAAGGACGAGAGCTATCCACTCAAGGTCCATTACATTATACAAGGTGCGCCTCATTAAATTTTCACATTAATGTTCACACAACAATTTCAAGGTGAATTCCAAAAAGAAATTCGCTGGCTTGTCCAGCTGCCTCCTGCTTCCGCGCTGGCTCACTTGATGTGTTGTCGATGCTCCTGCATCATACTCCCTAGCTTGAAAAATTTCATGGGCTCCTGCACGGTCTGTCCATGATTCTGTATCACTATTTCATTCTCCCAGCTGGCATCCTCCACTGGGTGGTTCTTCCACTTGACCAGGTACTCATAGTATTGCTTTCGCCTGGTCCTTTTACTCACTCTCTTGTCTAGTATGCATTATATCTACAACTTTTCTGCAACTTGCAATTGTTTCACCCACTGGATCACTGGCTCCTCAGCTCCAGTCTCTGCTTCTCCAGCCCTGTATGGGTATAAATCTGCGATGTTGAATATCGAAGATATTCTGATTCCATCCAGCAACTCAATTTCATAAGCATTTTCTCTGAATTTTCTTAAGACCTTGCATGGTCTGATTTTCTTCATTTTCAACTTATTGTATGTTCCCCTTGGGAACCTCTCCTTCCTCAAATGTGCCAGAACTAGATCACCAACTTCAAACTGAAGTTGTCTCCAATGCTGATCTACTCTGCACTTGTACTCCTGGATTGATTTCAACAGTCGCTCCTTCACCCTGCTATGAAGATCCTTCATCGCCTCAGTGAATTCTTCTGCACTAGCACTGCTAGTAGCAGTCTGCTCTGAATCTCTCAGTTTAGAAACTCCCCTTGGCTGCATCCCATATACAACCTGAAATGGACTCTTCCCTGTACTCCGATTCACTGAATCATTGTATGCAAACTCTGCCTGTGGCAATATGTTATCCCAGCTACTATGGTGCTCTGCCAGTAAGCTCCTCAGCAAGTCTCCTAGACTCCTGTTCACCACTTCTGTTTGTCCATCCATCTAAGGATGATAAGAAGAACTAAAAATCAAGTTAGTCCCCAGCTTCTTCCATAGCATCCTCCAGAAATGTCCTATGAACTTTGTATCTCTATCCAAAACTATGCTTTTCGGAAATCCATGAAGTCGGACGATCTCTTTGAAAAAAAAATTTGCGATGTGAGTTGCATCGTTGGTTTTCTGGCATGTGATAAAATGTGCCATTTTAGAAAACCTATCCACTACCACAAAGACTGAATCAACACCTCTTTGTGTCTTTGGCAACCCCAATACAAAATCCATGCTGATCGCCTCCCATGGCCTCTCTCGTATGGGCAATGGCTGATAAAATCCCGCATTCTGCTTCCTTTCCTTCGAATGCTGGAAAATCCGACATCTGTCAACGAACATTTTAACATTTTCTCGCATCCATGGCCAAAAAATATGATTCTCTCAACTTAGCGAACGTTTTGTCATGGCCAAAGTGTCCAACCAATCCACCACTGTGTTTCTCTTTCAACAAGTTCTCCCTCATGGAGCAATTTGGAATGCACAATTGATTGCCTCTAAATAGAAATCCCTCCTGGATCATATAATCTATCCACGGACTTCTGTCTCTGAGAACTGGATTCTCAGCTGCTTCATACGCCTCTCCAAAATCTGCATCTCCTGCGTACATGTCCCTGAGATTATCAAAACCCAAGGTTTTGACTCGGAATTCCTGCAACAATAAACTTTTCCTGCTCAAAGCATCAGCCACTTTGTTAGCAGTACCCGAAATTTGTTTAATCACAAATGTGAAATTCTGCATATACTCTACCCATTTAGCATGTTTCTGATTCAACTTCTCCTGTTGAGTCACAAACTGTAATGCATGATTATCACTATACAAAACAAATTCTTTTGGGATCAAGTAATGCCTCCACTTCTTCAATGCTTGTATGATAGCATAAAATTCTTTATCATACATGGAGTACTTTAGTTTCACCTCATCCATCTTCTCGCTAAAATATGCAACTGGTATGTCTTCCTGACTCAAGACCGCTCCTATAGCAAACCCACTTGCATCACATTTCACCTGGAACGTCTTTTGGAAATCTGGTAACACCAAAACCGGTCGTTCCGTGATTTTCCGCTTCAGCAAATTGAAGCTCTTCTCAGCCTCTGCTGTCCAGTGAAAATATTTATGCCACTTCTTCACTGTGTCCATCAACGCACTAATCACACTGAAATTCCTGATGAATTTTCGGTAGAAACTAGCTAAACCATGAAAACTTCTCACCTCGAAAATATTTCTCGGTGATGGCCAATTTTTGATCACTTCTACCTTATTTGGATCCATCCTCAACTCATTCGCCGAAATAACAAACCCCAAGTAAATGAGTTATGTCTTCATAAATGAGCACTTCTTCATATTAATCAACAGCTTCTCCTGCTGTAGCTTTTTCATCACAATGGCCAAATGCTTCAGATGTTCGGCCTCTAATTTACTGTAAATCAGTATATCATCCAGATATACGACGACAAATTTTTCAATGAACTCCCTTAGGACTTCGTTCATCAGCCTCATAAAAGTACTTGGCGCATTCGTCAAGCCAAACAGCATGACTAACCATTCATACAAACCTTCTTTTGTCTTGAATGTTGTTTTCCACTCATCGTCTTCTCTCATGCAAATCTGATGATATCCCCTCTTCAAATCTATCTTTGAAAAGTATCTTGCCCCACTCAAGTAGTCCATTAAATCATCCATTCTTGGCAATGGAAATCTATACCTAATGGTTATCTTGTTTATCGCTCTCGAGTCGGTACACATCCTCCAGCCTCCGTCTTTCTTCGAACTGAGCACCGTTGGAACAACACATGGACTCAAGCTTTCTCTGACCAATCCTTTGTCCACTAACTCCTGGACCTGTCTCTTGACCTCTTCATTTTCTTGTGGCGTCAGTCTATACGCGTCTTTGTTCAGCAAACTAGCCCCTGGTATGAGATCTATATGATGACTCATGCTCCTCATAGGTGGCAACGAACGAGGTAATTCATCCACCACAATGTCAGCAAACTCTTCCAACAGTTCCTGAATCTCAGCCGGTAGATCATCCACTCTTGTGCTAGTCAGAACAATCCTCGGCTTTCTAACCACAAAGAATTGTGGGTATTCTTTCTTCTTCACCTCTGTAAGAAGTTCCTTCCCACTCATGAGAAGTACAGTGTTGTTCACTTCCGGCTTCACCTCCTTATCCTTTATCGAAAGCAACATATGGGTTCTCCCATTCTTCTCTAAAGTATATGTGTTCATCCTCCCGTCATGAACCACATTTCTGTCATATTTCCATGGTCTACCCAATAATAGATGACATACATCCATGGGAATAACATCACACAGAATCTTATCATTATATCCTCCTATTTTGAATTCAACCAAGCATTGTTTAGTAACAGTTGCCTGGTGTCCTTTCTGTAGCCACAAAACTCTGTATGGGCTCGGGTGATCAGTCGTCTCCAGCTCCAGCTTCTCTACCATCTCTGTAGATACGAGATTATCTATGCTACCACTGTCAACAATAACCTTGCACACCCTGTCCTTGGTCTTGCAAGTTGTTCTGAACAGTTGGGTCCTTTGGACTGAACTTTCCACCTCTTTCTCAGGTGTCAAAAGGGCTTTTCTCACCATCAGCGATCTTTTGCCTTCTACGTCTTCTGCCTCAACATCTCGCCTCTACGCTTCGGTGATGTGAGCTTCTCCAATGTCCTTCTTTTTATCTGGACACTCATAAGACTTGTGCCCATTCTTTCCACATGTGAAGCATGTGATAACTCCACCTCTTCCTCTTCCTCTACCTCTGGTATGAGGAAAAGTGTTTGCATCAGCATAATCTCCTCTCTATTCATTATGATGTCCCCTCTATTCAATGTATGGTCCTCTTTGTGAGGTCCCACCTCTTTCTACTTTACCTTGAGGTTTCTTCCATTCCTCCTTGGGCTTCTGGTACTTGTCCTGGGCAACTGCTTTTCCTCTGGGCTGAATTCTGCCTCGCCCTCGCTGACCTTGCTTACGGCTTAGCTTCTCTTCAGCTTTCAAAGCCATCTGATAGGTATCCTCCACCGTCCTGATGGTAACCATGCTTAATTCATCCTGAATGTCGTATCTCAGACCATTCAGATATCTGGCAACCTTCTCATCATCGCTCTCCCGATGACCTACCCTGATGTTCAATCGATATAATTCATCAGTGTATTCTTTCACTGTCATCAGCTTCTGTCTCAGGTTCTGCATCCTCCTGAACAGAGTAATTTGATAGTCTCTTGGGATGAATTTTGCCTTCATCTTCGCGATCATTAGATCCCAACTCTTGATCTTATACTTACCTTTGCAACATCTGTCAACTTGTAACTCGTCCCACCATAATGCTACATGTCCTTTCAGGCGTGTGACAACATGCTTGACTTTCTTATCCTCTTCGACATCTTCATAATCGAAGTAGGTGTCAAGAGCTCTAATCTAGTCTAGAAGCTCCTCTGCATCCATATTTCCCTCATAAACTGGAATGTCCATTCTTGCCTTCGCACCCATCTGCGCAATAGCTTTAATCAATCACTCAGTTGATGCATCTTCGACTGCAACTTTCTCCTCTCGTTCAACCTCTATTTCACTATCGGAATCACTCAGATCCCCTGCACTAGCTATGCGTTTCTGTGTTGTCTCCATCTCCTCAAGTCTTTCTTGGATATCATGCATCTGCCTCTCCATTTCTGGATTTCCTACCAGCCTGCCTCTTCTCTGCACCTACCTATATTCTGGATCAGGTCACTGTCTTTCTCTTCTTGGCAGCATGGCGAATTTCTCCTCCTTCTCTACTACAGAAAGCAAAGAACTTCCCCGCTCTTATACCACAACTGACGCAGCCACACTCCTCAGAGCACGCCCGCTCCCTCAAGATCTTCTTCCACTCACGGCCCGAAGAACTCAAAGGTTCCTCTAATTCCATACTGGGAATTTTTCTTACCCACAACAACTCTTCACCAGATCTCCCTTAGTGATCGGGAAATCGGACTTCGCGATTTCGCGAATCCTATCATCACGTGTTTCATGCCTCACGATTTCCCGAACTCCGACGTGAGTCAATGTTGACTTCCTTCCTTGCTATCGGAGTTCCCCCTATCAGGAAATTGCCACTCGCGAGGTCAACAACTGGAATTTCCAACCTCCGAACCCCAATGTGTCGATCCTCCGATGCACGTGCGGGTTGATTTTCCCACCTTCTGTACCTTCTATCGGGATATCAGAATTCGCGGAATCGCGAATCCTAATGTCAAAGGATTCGGGACTTACCTTTTCCCGATCCCCGATATGGTATGCCACCTGTCCTCCACTAACCTTGACTGTGGCCCACACGACTCTCCCGTTAGGATATCGCGGATCGCGATTCCAAGTCACAAGAGTTTCCTGTCCTCGAAAACCCCGATTCTCCGATCCTCGAATCCTCGGGATCTCCTGACACTTGTCCCAAATGATGGAAAATTATGATCGCGTCGGGATATAGCAGATCGTGATATCACAATCCTCGTTGCAATCGCTTGGAGCTCCAACTCGCGAACCCCCGATACCCGATGTCCCATGTAGATCCGACGGCTCCTTCTGACTCTGATCGACGGTTCTGCTTTTCCCTTGAGCTTCAAACCTCTTCCACACTTACACTATAACCCCCCTGCACTTTAGTTAGATCCAATGGTCCACATAACTTCGCGAAACCTCCTCAAGGGATTTCGACCGTCCGTTCTTCCTTATGCAATTCCAAAAAATGAAGAAATGTCTCTCCCTGAGACTCGTTCACCCGCTCGTCAACCTACGACGCTTCCCTCAGACTTTCAATAGCATCTTCCCTGCACTTGCCCTTCAGTGAATTCAAAGGCCTATTCCTCCTAAGCTTCTCCACAACTTCGGTTTCTTCAGAAAGAAACCTTGCACGCACTCCTTGCGGCAAATCTTCAACAATGCTTAAGTGTTGAAGGCACTCGACTCTGCGCACACCTGCAGCAGCAGTCTTCCGATACTCTACTCAGAATCGCAACTCTGAGACTTAGCTTGGCCTGCGCACTCCTTGCATGGCACTGTGCCTAACTGCACCTTCGAGGAAATGAGAACAAAAGCTATCTCTAATTGAACCCTTCTGTCGACGCACTCCTTGTGGACAATTCAACTGCACTCCTTGCAGGAATCCTCTGGCTCAATTAAAGAAACAATTGAAACTCATTCACTCACCCTCTCAGACTTCAATTCAACCATGAAATCACATACACAGCATATAAAGAAAATGTATGACAGGAAGCGAACATCCATGAGCATAACATCAATACACAGAGAAACAACACAAACCATGAATTTGAATCAAAGCTTCCTTCTATTAATTCAAATGCCTGTACATGAGTGTTCTCCATACATTTCTCTGCATGCCCTTGTTCTTCTTGCTTCTGAATTGATAATATTACAATGTACAAATGAGGGTGTCTATATTCGTTTTCCCTCCTTGGACTCTAAAGCTATCAAATCTAAAATTAAATTCCTATCTACCAGCATTAACTATATTAAATGTCGACTATCTACTAAAGGACAAGAGCTATCCGCTCAAGGTCCATTACATTATACAAGGTGCGCTTCATTAAATTTTCACATTAATCTTCGTGCAACAATTTCAAGGTGAATTCCAAAAAGAAATTCGTTGGCTTGTCCAGCTGTCTCCTGCTTCCGTGCTGGCTCACTTGATGTGCTGTCGATGCTCCTGCATCAGAAAATACTATAATGCAATTAATTCAACATTATTTCAGCCCAATGTAGAGACTGTTGTTCCTTTGAGTGTAGTTGATGTTCATTTGAAAGGAACAGATGATGTTCCCTTCGCGTGATTGTTGTTCCTTTGAGTGTAGTTGTTGTTCATTTGAACAGAACAACTTCCGTTCCCTTCACGATTGTTGTTCCTTGATAGGTGTTGCATCTATGGAGGTTGGGTATTGAAAACAGAAGGTAAGAACTTATGTAGGCAACAAGTAAAATGCTTGTGCCAGCGCCTACCTTTGGCTGATGCATAGAGGATGTTTTTAGGAAATATTTAGAGCCCAACACTCACCGAGTAATTGCACAAAATGATTCAATGACTATGTTGTGCATCAAACACCATGACTGCAAAAAACTTGAGGTAAAAAGGATAACCTCATCGTCATATTCAAGTATTACATCTTGTAGAGTCTTTTCTACATATAGAAGTCATTGTCATTCTACTATATTAATATTATGCTTACGGTGTATTTTGTACGTATTTATTCACAACATCATCAATAAAATCCAGCTATTATTGTATTTTTTTTATTTATTCAAAACACTTAATAAAATATCAATTATTATGTCTACTTATAATTAGTTTATATGGAAAAATAATCCACACAATATGCTCCATGGTATTTTATTAGATTGGT
>ML778257.1:488887-502774 GCA_009831015.1 Picea engelmannii
TTTAAATGACTAAGAATGTTCATTTACTTTTATTTAAATGACTAAGAATTTTCATGTCAAAATTATGTTCTTCTTTATCATTGAAAGATTTAAAAATAAAATTTAACATTTATTCATTTTAAACTTGACTCTCAAAGTCATGTAAATTAGTTATAATTAAAATATTTAAATTATTTTTATACGAGAGTTTAGCATTTGATAATTAGTTTGTAGTTTATAAATGGTAAAATTAGAGTTTTTTTTTTTTTTTTTTGTAAGTAAGAGATTTTATATATAAAGGGTCTTCAAAAAACCAGACCAGAGGTACAGAAACTTGAAAACAACCGTGTTGTAGTTATCGAACTACCCCAATAGAGGGGAAACCAGTTCAGCCAGCCGAGTAAGTCTAGCAGTTTACAGTCTAACAGTCTTAAAAAACAGAACTAAGCTGACTAGGCTACAGTTATGAAAAGAAACTAGTAAAGAGAACAAAACCCCTGTGGGGTCAAACACTTGGAAAATAACCTAGTCAGGTGGCTTGATAGGCTGCGTCCCAAGGTTCCTCTTCGATGGGTGTCCCTTTGCCTTCCAAATGCATATTAACGTCCATGTTGCTCTCGTCCAGGTTGGCAGTTGGTAGGGTGTCTCCAGGCGGACTATGCGCATGAAGGCTTGTAGCTGTCGCAACCTCCATGTCCCCATGCATGACCTGTGCCACAACGACCTCTACTGAATGTTGCATCTGTTCATTCATGTCATCTCCCTCTGCATGAGGCACCTCTGTTGATGCCGCACCTTTTGGAGTAGAGTGGAAAGCATCCTGGAAGGTGGATAGGATCTGAAGGAGTGTCGAAGTCTTCCCATCCAGAAGCTGTAGTTTGAATTGGAGGTCCTCCAATCCCTACCAGAGCTCAAAGACTAGTCCATAGAGGATGGCTAGACTATCTTTCAGCTGCAAGTCAGAGAGAAAGGGTGGCGCCCCCAAGGATGGTTGGGAGGAGCAAACTGCCGATGCAAGAAAAGGTCCGCTGGTTCTGGAATTTGGTGTAGCTGCAAGAAATCGTGAAAGAGATCCCAGTGAGTTGTTAGTGATGACTAGGCATTCAAACTGGGAGGCAGGTGGGGTGGAGGAGGCGAGAGGTTCCAGCTCGGGCTACAGAGGCGTCGAGGTGAACATGGAGGGCGAACCAGGGGGATAAGCAAAGGCACGGGGCTAAGGAGGATGCCATGGAGACCCTCTTCGTGGCCTTCCTTTTTGGTGCGGCATAATGAGCTCAGATTGAAGGAAGAATTGAACCAAATGCCCTAGGCAAACGTGGAGAGCCTAGAGAAGGCCGAAGGCTGCGAGCACCATGAAAAACCAGAGTAAACTAGGCCTGGGCAGTGGAGGGATGAGGGGGTCGGGTCACGAGTGAGGATGAAATTCACTTGCAGATGGAGGAGCCATGGCATAGTCGGTAATGGGAGTCAAGCACGCCAGCGTTAATGGTGTTGCAGCGACGTAAAATCTCAAGCACATAGATCCCTGCCTCGCTAGCATGACCTCCTCCGCTTCTCGCCACATGTATCCCACTAACACCCCATCCGGGGAAAATTAGATTTTTTTTAAAAATATATATGAAAAATATATTATTTTTATAATTTTTATTGATTTAAAAATTTAGATTGGATATTTTTTCATTTATAATTTAAAAATAGAAAAAAATGAAAATAAAATGATGATTTCATTGTTATTCAATGGTTAGTACTTAATTAAAAGATAAACCTCTTCCACATGCCTTTCAATATGTATGATTTGTCACTGATTATGACAACAATGAAGATGTGATATCTTCATGAAGAAGCTTTCACATGTTAATTTCCTACTCTCTCCACCCACGAACATGCCATAGTTCCCTGCACCAATTTACAATCAATCTAGTGGATTAGCTTTCCTCATTCTTTGCATACTCAATGAGATGAACTCACATACTTCACCATTCAGATCATCCCCCCAGCTTCGACTCCTTACTTTACAAAACACTCAAAAAAATTGATGTGGCTCACTGTTGGGTCACATATTTGTCCATATTTTCATCATCTATAGACATCCATTCCATCCCTTCTTCATCTTATTATCATTCATTTATCATTCAATTTGCCATAGATTTGCTACAACTGCTCATAAAGTGTCATATTATTCATGCTATGCTTTAGTGGTTAATAATGATTATTCTTCCTTCATTTTTAATGAATTAAAAACTATTATGCATGATTTTTCTGATGATGGTTTGATGAGTGATTTTATGTAGCAATAGTTGCAGCATTCAAGGTTCCAACCTCTAAATGGCACATGTGAGTTCCAGCTCGTGGTTAACCGTTTTCAGTGAAAAACGTGGCAGATAAGGAGAGACGAATTTGCATGGAATATTGTGAGTATATGAGGATGAATCGCGAAAATCTAAGACATGGGTTTTGTTTAGAATGGGCCCAATTGAGTTCAACAAGAGTTGTTTTCTAATTGGAGCTACGGTTTGAGAGAAATCAGTGGTTCTTTAAAAGGGTATTTTTCCATATTTACAGCTGCAACCGATTCTCTAAACTTAGCAATTTGTTTGAGCAACCCAAGGATTTGGGGATTTGATTTGTATAAATAATACCTCTTCAATCATGAGAGGTCAGTCATGAGATTATATAGAATTTATTTGTAATAAAGAGCTGAACTTATGTAATTTCTGAGTTTTCTTCAATAATACAAAGGAGTTGATGGATTTGCAATTATGTGCAATTTTTTCTTAATCTTGTAAGTATTTTGGCCACGCATGCTAGGTGAGGCAAGGCCCCCTCAATCTGGTATGTGTTGGTCTAATTCATTTACTTGTACATTTATTTTCATTGTCTTAATTTATCTTGGTTTATGATTAGTTGATCATTGCTTACAGTTGTGTGTTGTTTATTAGATTGTTGTTACAGTAAGATTCAATTCATGTTGTTGTTACTCCTTTTTGTAAATACTCCTTTAATTTATGTAGGAGTGCGGTAGTGATTTTATTTCAGCTGCGTGTATTTTCAAGCAAGAGCGGATTTGATTGATTTTAAGTTATGTGTTTTATTTTATTAAATAGATAATAGTGTTAGTTGGAATTTGTTGCTTGCATATATTGTGCATGATCACTTTGAAATAAAAGACTTCCTCGGGTTGACAAATTAAATAGTTGGGAAAATGATGCAGCCGCACTCCTCAGAACACGCATGCTCCCTCAGGATCTTCTTCCACTCACGGCCCAAAGAACTCAAAGGTTCCTCTAATTCCCTACCAGAAATTTTTTTTACCCACAGCAACTCTTCACAAGATCTCCCTTAGTGATCGGGAAATCGGACTTTGCGATTTCGCGAATCCTATGGTCACGTGTTTCGTGCCTCACGATTTCCCGAACTCTGACGTGAGTCAACGTTGACTTCCTTCCTTGCTATCGAAGTTCCCCCTATCGGGAAATCGCCACTCGCGAGATCAGCAACTGGAATTTCCAAACTCCGAACCCCGATGTGCCGATCCTCCGATGCATGTGCGGGTTGATTTTCCCACCTTTTGTACCTTCTATCGGTATATCGGAATTCACGGGATCGCGAATCCTGATGTCAAAGGATTCGGGACGTACCTTTTATCGATCCCCGATATGGTATGCCACCTATCCTCCACTAACCTTGACTATGGCCCACACGACTCTCCCGTCGGGATATCGCGGATCGCGATTCCAAGTCGCAAGAGTTTCCTGTCCTCAGAAACCCCGATTCTCCGATCCCCGACTCCTCAGGATCTCCTGACACTTGTCCCAAACGATGGACGATTCTGATCACATCGGGATATCACGGATCGTGATATCACAATCCTCATTGCAATCACTTGGAGCTCCAACTCGTGAACCCCCGATACCCGATGTCCCATGTAGATCTGACGGCTCCTTCTGACTCCGATCGATGGTTCTGCTTTTCCCTTGAGCTTCGAACCTCTTCCACACTTACACTATAACCCCCCTGCACTTCTGTGAGATCCAACGGTCCATGAAACTTCGCAAAACCTCCTCAAGGGATTTTGACTGTCCGTTCTTCCTTATGCAATTCCACGAAATGAAGAAATGTCTCTCCCCGAGACTCATTCACCCGCTCGTCAACCTACAATGCTTCCCTCAGACTTTCAATAACATCTTCCCTGCACTTTCCCTTCAGTGAATTCAAAGGTCTTCAGAAAGAAACCTTGCATGCACTCCTTGCGGCAAATCTTCAACAACGCTTAAGTGTTGAAGGCACTCGACTCTGCGCACACCTGCAGCATTAGTCTTTCGATACTCTGCTCAAAATCGCAACTCTGAGACTTAACTTGGCCTGGGCACTCCTTGCACATCACTGTGCCTAACTGCACCTTCGAGGAAATGAGAACAAAAGCGATCTCTAATTGAACCCTTATGTTGACGCACTCCTTGCAGACAATTCAACTGCACTCCTTGCAGGAATCCTCTGGCTCAATTAGAGAAACAATTGAAACTCATTCACTCACCCTCTCAGACTTCAATTCAACCATGAAATCACATACACAGCATATAAGACAAATGTATGAAAGGAAGCCAACATCCATGAGCATAACATCAATACACAGAGAAACAACACAAACCATGAATTTGAATCAAAGATTCCTTCTATTAATTCAAATTCCTATACATGAGTGTTCTTCATACATTTCTCTGCATTCCCTTGTTCTTCCTGCTTTTGAATTGATAATATTACAATGTACAAATGAGGGTGTCTATATTCGTTTTCCCTCCTTGGACTCTAAAGCTATCAAATCTAAAATTAAATTCCTATCTACCAGCATTAACTATATTAAATGTCGACTATCTACTAAAGGACGAGAGCTATCTGCTCAAGGTCCATTACATTATACAAGGTGCGCCTCATTAAATTTTCACATTAATGTTTGCGCAACAATTTCAAGGTGAATTCCAAAAATAAATTCGCTGGCTTGTCCAGCTGTCTCCTACTTCCGCGATGGCTCACTTGATGAGCTGTCGATGCTCCTGCATCATACTCCCTAGCTTGAAAAATTTCATGGGCTCCTACCCATGAGCTCCTGCACGGTCTGTCCATGCTTCTGTATCACTATTTCGTTCTCCCAGCTGGCATCCTCCACTCGGTGGTTCTTCCACTTGACCAAGTACTCATAGTATTGCTTTCGCCTGGTCCTTTTACTCACTCTCTTGTCCAGTATGCATTCCATCTACGGATTTTCTGCAACTGGCAATTGTTTCACCCACTAGATCACTGGATCCTCGGCTCCAGTCTCTGCTTCTCCAGCCCTGTATGGGTATAAATCTGTGATGTTGAATATCGAAGATATTCCGATTCCATCTAGCAACTCAATTTCATAAGCATTTTCTCCAAATTTTCTTAAGACCTTGCATGGTCCGATTTTCTTCATTTTCAACTTATTGTATGTTCCCCTTGGGAACCTCTCCTTCCTCAAATGTGCCAGAACTAGATCACCAACTTCAAACTGAAGTTGTCTCCGATGCTGATCTTCTCTGCGCTCGTACTCCTGACTTGATTTCAACAATCACTCCTTCACCCTGCTATGAAGTTCCTTCATCGCCTCAGCGAATTCTTCTGCACTAGCACTGCTAGTAGCAGTCTGCTCTGAATCTCTCAGTTTAGAAACTCCCCTTGGTTGCATCCCATATACAACCTGAAATGGACTCTTCCTTGTACTCCAATTCACTGAATCATTGTATGTACATGCTGCCTGTGGCAATATGTTATCCGAGGTGCTATGGTGCTCCGCCACTAAGCTCCTCAGCAAGTCTTCCAGACTCCTGTTCACCACTTCCGTTTGTCCATCCGTCTGAAGATGATAAGAAAAACTAAACATCAAGTTAGTCCCCAGCTTCTTCCATAGCGTCCTCCAGAAATGTCCTATGAACTTTGTATCTCTATCCAAAACTATGCTTTTCAGAAATCCATGAAGTTGGATGATCTCTTTGAAAAACAAATTTGTGATGTGAGTTGCATCGTTGGTTTTCTGGCATGGGATAAAATGTGCCATTTTAGAAAACCTATCCACTACCACAAAGACTGACTCAACACCTCTTTGTGTCTTTGGCAACCCCAAAACAAAATCCATGCTTATCGCCTCCCATGGCCTCTCTGGTATGGGCAATGGATGATAAAATCCCACATTATGCTTCCTTCCCTTCGAATGCTGGAAAATCTGACATCTGTTAACGAACCTTTTAACTTCTTCTCGCGTCCCTGGCCAAAAATATGATTCGCTCAATTTAGAAAACGTTTTTTCATGGCCAAAGTGTCCAACCAATCCACCACTGTGTTTCTCTTTCAACAGGTTCTCCCTCATGGATAAATTTGAAATGCACAATTGATTGCCTCTAAATAGCAATCCATCCTGGATCATATAATCTATCCATGGACTTCTGTCTCTGAGAACTAGATTCTCAGCTGCTTCATACGCCTCTCCAAAATCTGCATCTCCTGCGTACATGTCCCTGAAATTATCAAAACCCAAGGTTTTGACTCGGAATTCCTGCAACAACAAAATTTTCCTGCTCAAAGCATCAGCCACTTTGTTAGCAGTACCCGAAATGTGTTTAATCACAAATGTGAAATTCTGCATATACTCTACCCATTTAGCATGTTTCTGATTCAACTTCTCCTGTTGAGTCACAAACTGTAATGCATGATTATCACTATACGAAACAAATTCTTTTGGGATCAAGTAATCCCTCCACTTCTTCAATGCTTGTATGATAGCATAAAATTCTTTATCATACGTGGAGTACTTTAGTTTCACCTCATCTAGCTTCTCGCTAAAATATGCAACTTGTCTGTCTTCCTAACTCAAAACCGCTCCTATAGCAAACCCACTTGCATCACATTTCACCTGGAACTTCTTTTGGAAATCTGGTAACACCAAAACCGGTCGTTCCATGATTTTCCGCTTCAGCAAATTGAAGCTCTTCTTAGCCTCTGTTGTCCAGTGAAAATATTTATGCCACTTCTTCATTGTGTCCATCATCACTACACTAATCACACTGAAATTCCTGATGAATTTTCGGTAGAAACTAGCTAAACCATGAAAACTTCTCACCTCGAAAATATTTCTCGGTGATGGCCAATTTTTGATCACTTCTGCCTTATTTGGATCCATCCTCAACTCATTCGCCGAAATAACAAACCCCAAGTAAATGAGTTATGTCTTCATAAATGAGCACTTCTTCATATTAATCAACAACTTCTCATGCTATAGCTTTTTCATCACAATGGCCAAATGCTTCAGATGTTCGGCCTCTGATTTACTGTAAATCAGTATATCATCCAGATATACGATGACAAATTTTTTGATGAACTCCCTCGGGCCTTCATTCATCAGCCTCATAAAAGTACTTGGCACATTCGTCAAGCCAAACGGCATGACTAACCATTCATACAAACCTTTTTTTGTCTTGAATGTTGTTTTCCACTCATTGCCTTCTCTCATGCGAATCTGATGATATCCCCTCTTCAAATCTATATTTGAAAAGTATCTTGCCCCACTCAAGAAGTCCATTAAATCATCCATTCTTGGGAATGGAATTCTATACCTGATGGTTATCTTGTTTATCGCTCTCGAGTCGGTACACATCCTCCAGCCTCCGTCTTTCTTCGGACTGAGCACCGTTGGAACGGCACATGGACTCAATCTTTCTTTGACCAATCCTTTGTCCACTAACTCCTGGACCTGTCTCTTGACCTCTTCATTTTCTTGTGGTGTCAGTCTATACGCGGCTTTGTTCGGAAAACTGGCCCCTGGTAGATATCTATATGATGACTCACGCTCCTCATCGGTGGCAATGAACGAGGTAATTCGTCCACCACAATGTCAGTGAACTCTTCCAGTAGTTCCTGAATCTCATCCGGTAGATCATCCACTCTTGTGCTAGTCAGAACAATACTCGGCTTTCTGACCACAAAGAATTATGGGTCTTCTTTCTTCCTCACCTCTGTAAGAAGTTCCTTCCCACTCATGAGAAGTACAGTGTTGTTCATTTCCGGCTTAACCTCCTTATCCTTTATAAAAAGCAACATATGGGTTCTCCCATTCTTCTCTAAAGTATATGTGTTCATCCTCCCGTCATGAACCACATTTCTGTCATATTTCCATGGTCTACCCAGTACTAGATGACATACATCCATGGGAATAACATCACACAAAATCTTATCATTATATCCTCCTATTTTGAATTAAACCAAGCATTGTTTAGTAACAGTTACCTGGTGTCCTTTCTGTAGCCACAAAACTCTGTATGGGCTCGGGTGATCAGTTGTCTCCAGCTCCAGCTTCTCTACCATCTCTATAGATACGATATTATCCATGCTACCACTGTCAACAATAACCTTGCACACCCTATCCTTGGTCTTGCAAGTTGTTCTGAACAATCGAGTCCTTTGGACTGAACTTTCCACCTCTTTCTCAGGTGTAAAAAGGACTTTTCTCATCATCAGCGATCTTCCGCCTTCTGCGTCTTCTGCCTCAACATCTCGCCTCTACGATTCAGTGATGTGAGCTTCTCCAATGTCCTTATTTTTCTCTGGACACTCATAAGACTTGTGCCCATTCTTTCCACATGTGAAGCATGTGATAACTCCACCTCTTCCTCTTCCTCTACCTCTGGTACGAGGAAAAGTGTTTGCGTCAACATAATCTCCTCTCTGTTCATTATGTTGTCCCCTCTGTTCAATGTATGGTACTCTTTGTGAGGTCCCACCTCTTTCTACTTTACCCTGAGGTTTCTTCCATTCCTCCTTGGGCTTCTGGTACTTGTCCTGGCCAACTGCTTTGCCTCTGGGCTGACTTCTGCCTCGCCCTCGTTGACCTTGCTTATAGCTCAGCTTCTCTTTATCTTTCAAAGCCATCTGATAGGAATCCTCCACCATCCTGATGGTAACCATGCTTAATTCATCCTGAATGTCATATCTCAGACCATTCAGATATCTGGAAACCTTCTCATCATCGCTCTCCCGATGACCTTCCTTGATGTTCAATCGATAGAATTCCTCAGTATATTCTTTCACTGTCATCATCTTCTGTCTTAGGTTTTGCATCCTCCTGAACAGAGTAATTTGATAGTCTCTTGGGATGAATTTTGCCTTCATCTTCACGATCATTCGATCCCAACTCTTGATCTTCTGCTTGCCTTTGCAACATCTGTCAACTTGTAACTCGTCCCACCATAATGCTACATGTCCTTTCAGGTGTGTGACAACATGCTTGACTTTCTTATCCTCTTTGACATCTTCATAATCGAAGTAGGTGTCAAGATCTCTGATCCAGTCTAGAAGCTCCTCTGCATCCATATTTCCCTCATAAACTAGAATGTCCATTCTTGCCTTCGCACCCATCTATGCAATAGCTTTAATCAATCACTCAGTTGATGCATCTTTAGCTGGAACTTCCTCCTCTCATTCAACCTCTATTTCACTATCGGAATCACTCAGATCCCCTACACTAGCTGTGCGTCTCTGCGTTGTCTCCATCTCCTCACGTCTTGCTTGGATATCACACATCTGCCTCTCCATTTCTAGATTTCCTACCAGCCTGCCTCTTCTCTGCACCTCCCTATCTTCTAGATCAGGTGACTGTCTTTCTCTTCTTAGCGGCCTACGCACTCCTTGCATGGCACTATGCCTAACTGCACCTTCGAGGAAATGAGAACAAAAGCTATCTCTAATTGAACCCTTCTGTCGATGCACTCCTTGTGGACAATTCAACTGCACTCCTTGCAGGAATCCTCTGGCTCAATTAGAGAAACAATTGAAACTCATTCACTCACCCTCTCAGACTTCAATTCAACCATGAAATCACATACACAGCATATAAAGCAAATGTATGACAGGAAGCAAACATCCATGAGCATAACATCAATACACAGAGAAACAACACAAACCATGAATTTGAATCAAAGCTTCCTTCTATTAATTCAAATGCATGTACATGAGTGTTCTTCATACATTTCTCTGCATGCCCTTGTTCTTCTTCTTTCTAAATTGATAATATTATAATGTACAAATGAGGGTGTCTATATTCGTTTTCCCTCCTTGGACTCTAAAGCTATCAAATCTAAAATTAAATTCCTATCTACCAGCATTAACTATATTAAATGTCGACTATCTACTAAAGGACGAGAGCTATCCGCTCAAGGTCCATTACATTATACAAGGTGCGCTTCATTAAATTTCCACATTAATGTTCGGGCAACAATTTCAAGGTGAATTCCAAAAAGAAATCCGTTGGCTTGTCCAGTTGTCTCCTGCTTCAGCGTTGGCTCACTTGATGTGTTGTCGATGCTCCTGCATCAGAAAATACTACAATGCAATTAATTCAACATTATTTCAGCCCAATGTAGAGATTGTTGTTCCTTTGAGTGTAGTTGATGTTCATTTGAAAGGAACAGTTGATGTTCCCTTCGCGTGACTGTTGTTCCTTTGAGTGTAGTTGTTGTTCATTTGAACGGAACGACTTCCGTTCCCTTCACGATTGTTGTTCCTTTATAGGTGTTGCATCTCTGGAGGTTGGGTATTGAAAACGGAAGGTAAGAACCTAGGTAGGCAACAAGTAAAATGCTTGTGCCAGCGCCTACCTTTGGCTGATGCATAGAGGATGTTTTTAGGAAATATTTAGAGCCCAACACTCACCGAGTAATTGCACAAAATGATTTAATGACTATGTTGTGCATCAAACACCATGACTGCAAAAAACTTGAGGTAAAAAGGATAACCTCATCGTCATATTCAAGTATTACATCTTGTAAAGTCTTTTCTACATATAGAAGTCATTGTCATTCTACTATATTAATATTATGCTTACGGTGTATTTTGTACATATTTATTCACAACATCAATAAAATCCAGCTAGTATTGTATTTTTTTTATTTATTCAAAACACTTAATAAAATATCAATTATTATGTCTACTTATAATTAGTTTATATGGAAAAATAATCCACACAATATGCTCCATGGTATTTTATTAGATTGGTTTTTCATGCACTGTACTCTTTTAGACTTTATAAAAAGTTATTGGGATTTTATAAGATTATGTATCAACTCATATCAACCTACCTTGGCTCTTTAAGTTTTGAAAGAGTTCATACCATTTACTTTTATTATTTTATTTTTATAAATGGAATCCACTTAATTAAATATTTCACTTTATTAGATTATATTTTGTTTTGTTTGTTTTTTTTTTAATTTTGATGTGGAAATTTTTTTAATCTTAGTATAAATGGTTTTATTAACAACATTCATTACAATTCTATTAGAAATATTTATATAAAAGCCAACAAGGAAGATAGTCATACAATCTTAGATTACTACAT
Organism: Picea engelmannii; assembly: GCA_009831015.1. Taxonomy (NCBI): domain Eukaryota; kingdom Viridiplantae; phylum Streptophyta; class Pinopsida; order Pinales; family Pinaceae; genus Picea; species Picea engelmannii. Next base: position 500,265 of record ML778257.1, read on the forward strand.
GTTTGCATGATAGAAGGAACACCATAATCATAATAAACCTTAAGGCATTAAGGAGGATTCAAAAACTTGCAATGTGTCTTTACATCATGAGTTTAGTGGCATTGTTGGAGAGATTTTCTACAATCATGATGGTTGAAAAGGTTAAGGAAATTGTCTCCCCTTCGAAAACTATAATCATCTATAACAAGACCAAATAATGATTACCTTTTAAGGAAATTGAATTAGTAAAATAATTTATTTTACCATTTACACTTAAGGAACTTCTTTAATTAGAGTCATGACGCAATCATCCCTCAGGGCACGGTTACTTCAACCAGGACCTTCTTCAACCAGGCCCGAAGCGTCAAAAATACTCTTCAACCCCCTATTGGGAGTTCTCAATGCCTACAGGCTTTCTTTATGATCTCCCTTCTTCAAATCGGGAAATCGGAACTCACTTGATCGCGAGTCCTACACTCACGGATTCCCGATTTCTGAACTCCGATATGGGCGACACCTGTCAACTCCAAATGCTCTCACTGTGGGACCCATCGCAGTTCGAAGTTTCATGGTTCCTCCGGCAGTAATTCTTACAACAACGGAAACCCCGAAAAGTTGATCCCCAATACTCGTGCGGGTGTTCTCCTCCACGTCACCCCTCCTTGTCGGGCTATCGGATATCACATGCTCGCTAATCCAACTGCAGCGATTCCTTTGCAGTGGAAAATCCTGAATGCCGAACCCCAACTCCCTGGGATCTCGCACCACGTGTTCCCGCGCAATCAATGGCTCCAGATGCATCAGGAAATCACTAATCGTGATTTCAGCAGGCACAAAACTCATGTCTCCGCAAACCCTAATTCCTCGATGAGTTGAATCCCACTGGCTCTTGGGCTCCTCCTTGGCATGGTTAAGTTTAACTCGTGTGCATCTCCTCGATATCTAACGGCTGGCAGGATTTCGCAAGGCTCCTCTGCGAACCCTGACCGTTGATTCCTTCCTTCAGAGGTTTCTAGAAAATGGCTAAGTGTTCCTTCCAGAATCCCTTTCCAACACTTGTGCTTGCAACCTCTACTCAAGCCTTCGTCTACACAGTCCTTTGTGCTCTCCTGCACGAATCAAGAAGTGCTAACCCTCCTGATCTTTTCCACTCCTTATCCTTCAGATGGATCCGTGCTCCCTCCTCGCGCTCGGCGTTCAACAACTTCTCAATTGCTGAATCTTTCTGACTCTGCGCACTTTCTGCGGCAGCAGTATTTTATCTTTCTCTGCTCAGATTAACAACTGAGACTTCTTCTCCTGCCTGCACACTCCTGGCATGGCTTCAACAACAACCCTATAACTTATGGGGGAATGAGAATAAGTGTTTATCTATCTAGCCTTCATCAACGCACTCTTGCGGATGAATTCAACTGCACTCTATGCAGGAATCTCCTGGCTCAGACAGAGAAACAATTGAAACTTATTCTCTTCTCTCTCTAACTTCAGTTGAATCCTTAAATCACTTGCACAACATATTCAAAGCAATGCATAACAAGAAAACAAACATTCATGAGTGTTCGCGCTCGAATCGTCACCGGGTAAGCAAAAATGGGAGCGTTGGCATGCCCTGTTGGGCTTGGCAAGGCAGAACAGGATGTTGTGGAGCAAAAGGGTTAACAGAAACAGAAAAAAACTATAATCTAACTATGAACTGAAAGCAAAATAACATTACGACAATAGACAAAGAAAATTAAACATCAGACACAAGTGTCATCAAAGGTTTCAGGCAGGTGCTTTATTGAAACCAGAGCGCACGCAGAAGAGAGGGATCAGGGGTTCCTTCTCCCTCCAGCGGAAGGCTCTTCAGGGCCCTCAACACAATGCTTTCCTTACAACTGAATAGAACTGAACTGAGTGATGAAAGAACTCTGGGTTACACTACTGATGAATTGTTTGTCAAAGACTGAGCTCTGAATCATCTGGATAGCGTAACGATGCTTCGAATTCCCTGTTGAAACAATGAGTCCTCACAGCCTTTTATAACAGTTTCAAGGGCGGTCTTGTAACCTTCTCCGGGTGTGAATAGGGGCGCACTAGGGTTCATTTAGGTCATTTAATCCGTCATTTTTGCAGATCCGACTCCGATTTGAGGGTCAAATCACTTTGGGGGCCGGTCCGTAGGTGGTCGAGAGGCCGACCTATGCAATTAATGCGTCATATTAGCAGATGCACGACTTTTTGTGTGGACAGTCGCGCATCGGGCGCGCATGCGCGCATAACATGTTTTTATCCGATGCATGTGCGCGCGCATCCAGCTGATGTAGAGCGCCCTTCAATTTTTGGTTACTTTGTATAGTTTTTTGCCCTTTTGGAGTGCTGTGAAATTAATTCAGTGCCATGAGTGATTTCATTGCTGTTTTGATGATGTGGAGTTCTTGTCGCCATGTGCAGATGAAATTTCAGTGATAACAGATGCCCCCTGATGGATGAGGTTAGGAGCATACGTATAGCCGAAATCCATCAATGTTTCTTCTACTGAGAATGTTGTT
>ML778257.1:515661-528357 GCA_009831015.1 Picea engelmannii
ATTCTCAAGGTCGCTTGATGGCGCGAGAGAAGAGCATACTCAAGATTGTTACTTGCAACTTCTAGTCCCGAATGTGAGTTTAGATGTGATTTGATGTTCCACTTAGATTATAAATCAAAGCAAGCCATCCACGTGGCGAAAAGAAAATAAGGGAAAAATGATTTTTATCCACCTAAGTGCCTATGTTTGTTCGACTATCCCCTTTATAAGTTGAGGGGCCTAAGTGGTGCAGTATTTAGAGCATGCATGACATCATTCTTGAGAAGGAAACTGACTTTCCCCACACCCAAAACCTTACAATGAAAAATTTGGTTCAAATGCACGGCTGTTAGTATGGAGAGAGGCGCGTCTGGTGCCTACGCGCTCACTATAATAAAAACCAGAGCGCATGCACGCGTCTATGTGGTGGACAACCCGCGCGCTCACGACAAATTACTGAGAAAGAAATTCCGAATGGATTTCTCTCGATTCGCCTGTGAATCGGCTGTTTTGCAGGTCGGCGAAGGCTGGTTTGTGTCCCTGCAAGTTAATAAAACAAAAAGGAAAGCGAATTAAACCCAATTGAGGGAGGATTTGATACCTAAAATCCCCAGCAGAGTCGCCAGTTTGTTCGCGCTCGAATCGTCACCGGGTGAGCAAAAATGGGAGCGTTGGCATGCCCTGTTGGGCTTGGCAAGGCAGAATAGGATGCTGTGGAGCAAAAGGGTTAATAGAAACAGAAACAAACTATAATCTAACTATGAACTGAAAGCAAAATAACATTACGACAATAGAAAGAACATTAAACATTAGACATAAGTGTCATCAAAGGTTTCAGGCAGGTGCTTTATTGAAACCAGAGCGCATGCAGAAGAGAGGGACCAGGGGTTCCTTCTCCCTCCAGCGGAAGGCTCTTCGGGGCCCTCAACACAATGCTTTCCTTACAACTGAATAGAACTGAACTGAGTGATGAAAGAACTCTGGGTTACACTACTGATGAATTGTTTGTCAAAGACTGAGCTCTGAATCATCTGGACAGCATAACGATGCTTCGAATTCCCTGTTGAAACAATGAGTCCTCACAGCCTTTTATAGCAGTTTCAAGGGCGGTCTTGTAACCTTCTCCGGGTGTGAATAGGGGCGCATTAGGGTTCATTTAGGTCATTTAATCCACCATTTTTGCAGAGCCGACTCTGATTTGAGGGTCAAATCACTTTGGGGGCTGGTCCGTAGGCGGTCGAGAGGCCGACCTATGCAATTAATGCGTCGTATTAGCAGATGCGCAGATTTTTGTGTGGACAGTCGCGCGTCGGGCGCGCATGCGTGCATAACACGTTTTTATCCCGCGCATGTGTGCCCGCATCGAGCTGATGTAAAGCACCCTTCAATTTTTGGTTACTTTGTATAGTTTTTTTCCCTTTTGGAGTGCTGTGAAATTAATTCAGTGCCATGAGTGATTTCATTGTTGTTTTGATGATGTGGAGTTCTTGTCGCCATGTGCAGACGAAATTTCAGTGATAACAATGAGCACAACATCAACACGGAGAAAACAACACCGGCCATGAAATTGAAACAGAACTTCATTCTATTAATTCAATCTTCTGTACATAGGTGTTATTCACAGATTTCTCTGTTTGCTCCTCTCTTCTGAATGCTGGCTAATCTGAGATAATGTTACAATGATACAATGAGGGTGTCTATATCCGTTTTCCCTCTCGAACTCTAAAACTGTCTAATCTGGAAATAAAATCCTATCTACCTGCATTAAATCTATTGAATGCCTTATCTACATAAGGACGAGAGTTTAAAGGTTCAAGGTCCACTATAATATACAAAGATGCTTTTCATAAATGGTTCATTTATACATTGGCACATCATCTTAAATGAAAATTCAAAAAAAATTCGGCTGGCCTTGTCCAGCTATTCATTATCTTTCATGTTGGCTCATTTGTCTTGGGTGATGCTCCTTGATGAGTTAGCGATGCTCCTGCATCATACTCCTCGGCTTGAAAATTTTCATGGGCTCATGTCCATGAGCTCGTGCACGGTCTGCCCATGCTTCTGTATCATTGCTTCATTTTCCCAGCTAGCATCTTTGACTGGATGATTTTTCCATTTGACCAGGTACTCAAAGTATTCCTTTCGCCTGGTCCTCTTACCTACTCTTTTGTCCAATATGCACTCCATCTGTGTCTTCTCTGCTACTGGTAATTGTTTCATCCACTGGATCACTGGTTCCTCAGTTCCAACCTCTACTTCTCCAGCCCTGTATGGGTATAAATCTGCCACGTTGAATATCGGAGATATCCCGATGCCATCCGGCAACTCAATCTCATAAGCATTTTCTCCCAATTTCTTCAGGACTCTGCATGGCCCAATTTTCTTCATTTTCAGCTTGTTATATGTTCCCCTTGGGAACCTTTCCTTTCACAAGTGTGCCAGAACCAGATCACCAACTTCGAACTAAAGTTGTCTCTGATGTTGATCTACTCTGCGCTTGTACTCCTAATTTGAGTCTATTAATCGCTGCTTCACCTTACCGTGAAGTTCCTTCATCGCTTCAGTGAATTCCTCTGCACTAGCACTTCTAGTCGCAGCCTGTTCTGACTCCCTGAGTTCAGAAACTCCCCTCAGTTGTGTCCCATACACAATCTGAAATGGAATTTTTCCTATACTCTGATTCATAGAATCATTGGACGTGAACTCTGCCTGTGGCAATATGTTGTCCCAGTTGCTATGGTGTTCTGTCACCAAGCTCCTCAGCAAGTCTCCCAGACTTCTGTTGACCACTTATGTCTATCCATCCATCTGCGGATGATAAGCTGAACTAAACACCAAGTTAGTCCCTAGCTTCTTCCATAGTGTCCTCCAAAAATGACCTATGAATTTTGTATCCCTGTCCGAGACTATGCTTCTCGGCAATCCATGAAGTCTAACAACCTCTTTGAAAAACAAGGTTGCGATGTGGGTTGCATCGCTGGTCTTCCGGCATGGAATAAAATGTGTCATCTTCGAAAACCTGTCCACCACTACAAATATGGAATCAACCCCTCTCTACATCCTCGGCAATCCCAGTACGAAATCCATGCTTATCGCCTCCCATGGCCTCTCTGGTATGGGCAATGGATGATAAAAACTCGTGTTCTACTTTCGGCCCTTCGAATGTTGACAAATTCGACACCTGTCAACAAACCTTTTGATATCTACTCACATGCCTGGCCAAAAATACGATTCGCTCAGCTTTACGAATGTTTTGTCGTGGCCAAAATGCCCTGCCAAGCCTCTGCTGTGTTTTTCCTTCACCAAGTTCTCCCTCATGGAGAAAATTGGAACACATAGTTGATTGCCTCTGAACAGTAATCCCTCCTGGATCATGTAGTCTATCCATGGGCTCCGATCCCTGAGAACGGGATTCTCAGTTGCTTCATATGCTTCTCCGAAGTCTGCATCACCTACATACATGTCCTTCAGGTTTTCAAAACCCAATGTCTTGACTCGAAATTCCTGCAGCAACAAACATTTCCTGCTCAAAGCATCAGCCACTTTGTTAGCAGTACCCAAAATGTGTTTGATCACAAACGTGAAATTCTGCATGTACTCTACCCATTTTGCATGCTTCTGGTTCAACTTCTCCTATTGACTCACAAACTGCAATGCATGATTATCGCTGTACAATACAAATTCTTTTGGGATCAAGTAATATCTCCACTTCTTTAATGCCTGTATGATGGCATAAAACTCCTTATCATACGTGGATTATTTCAGCTTTGCATCATCTAGATTCTCACTGAAATATGCAACTGGCATGTCCTCCTGACTCAAGACCGCTCCTATGGCATATCCGTCTGCATCACATTTCACTTGAAATGTCTTTTTGAAGTCCGGCAACACCAACACTGGTCGTTCCGTTATCTTCTGCTTCAACAGATTGAAGCTTTTCTCAGCCTCTGTTGTCCAATGAAAATACTTGTGTCGCTTCTTCACCGTGTCCATCATTGCTGCGCTAATTCCACTAAAATTCCTAATGAATTTTCGGTAGAAACTAGCTAATCCATGGAAACTCCTCACCTCAAAAACATTTCTCGGTGATGGCCAATTCTTGATCACTTCTACTTTACTCAGATCCATTTTCAACTCATTTGCCGAGATAACAAAACCCAAATAAATGAGCTCTGTCTTCATAAATGAGGACTTCTTCATGTTGATCAACAACTTCTTCTGATGTAGCTTCCTCATCACAATGGCCAAATGTTTCAAATGTTCAGCCTTTGTCTTGCTGTAGATAAATATATCATCTAGATATATGACTACAAATTTCCCAATGAATTCCTTCAGGACTTCATTCATCAGCCTCATGAATGTGCTCGACGCGTTTGTCAAACCAAACGACATGACCAGCCATTCGTACAAACCTTCGTTTGTCTTGAACGTTGTCTTCCATTCATCACCTTCCCTCATGCGAATCTGGTGATATCCGCTCTTCAAATCAATCTTTGAAAAATAATTTGCCCCACTCAGGCAATCCATCAGATCATCCATTCTCGGCAATGCAAATCTGTACCTGATGGTAATTTTGTTGATCGCTCTGGAGTCATTACACATTCTCCAACCTCCATCCTTCTTCGGACTGAGCACTATTGGAACAGCACATGGACTCAAGCTTTCCCTGACCAATCTCTTGTCCAAGAAATCCTGGACCTGCTTCTTGACCTCCTCATTTTCCTGCGGCGTCAATCTGTACGTAGCCTTATTCAGCAAACTGGATCCTAGTATGAGGTCGATGTGATGACTCACACTCCTCATCGGTGGCAACGAATGAGGTAATTCATCCATGATGATGTCAGTGAAATCTCCCAGTAGTTCATGAATCTCATCTAGTAGATCGTCCACTCTCATGCTAGTCAGGACAATTCTCGGTTTCCTAACCACAAAGAATTGTGGATCTTCCTTCTTCTCCATCTTTGTGAGAAGCTCCTTCCCACTCATGAGAAGTATGGTGTTGCTCACTTCCAGCTTTACTTCTTTATCCTTTATCGGAAGCAACCTGTGTGTCCTCCCATCCTTCACCAAAGTATATGTGTTCATCCTCCCGTCATGAACCACATTTCGGTCATATTTCCATGGTCTACCCAATAACAAATGACATACATCCATGGGAATGACATCACACAAGACTTTATCATTATATCCCCCAATTTTAAAGTCAACCAAACATTGTTTAGTGACACTCACCTGATGTCCCTTCTGTAGCCACGAGACTTTGTATGGACTCGGGTGATCAGTCGTTTCTAGCTCCAACTTTTCCACCATCTCGGTCAAAACGATATTGTCGGTGCTTCCGCTGTCCACAATGACCTTGCATTTCCAGTCCTTGGTTTTGAAAGATGTCCTGAACAGTCTGGTCCTCTGAGCTGAACTCTCTTGCACCTCTTTCTCAGGTGTCAAAAGGACTTTGTGCACTGTCAGTGGTCTTCCTGCTTCTGTGTCTTCATTCTCAACATCATGCTTTTGTTCTTCAGCGATGTGAGTTTCACCTCTATCTTTCTTTCTGTCTGGGTAGTCAACTGATTTATGTCCATCCTTTCCACACGTATAACATGTGATGATTCCACCTCGGCCTCTTCCCCTACCTCTAGTACGAGGAAAAGTGTTTGCATCAGCATAATCTCCTCTCTGCTCATTATGTTGTCTCCTCTGTTCAGCGTATTGTTGTCCTTGCTGTGAGGTTCCACCTCTTTCAACTTTACCCTGAGGTTTCTTCCATTCCTCCTTGGGCTTCTGATATTTCTCCTGGGCAACTGTCTTGCCCCTGGGCTGACTTCTGCCTCGCCCTCGCTTTCCTTGCTTACGGCTCAGCTTCTCCTCGGCTTTCAGAGCCATATGGTAAGCATCCTCCACCGTTCTGATGGTCGTCATGCTTAATTCATCCTGAATGTCGTATCTCAGGCCATTCAGGTATCTGGCTACCTTCTCATCATCTCTCTCCCGATGATCTGCTCTGATGTTGAGCTTGTAAAATTCTTCGGTGTATTCCTTCACCATCATTAACTTCTATCTCAGGTTCTGCATTCGCCTAAACAACGTGATCTGATAATCCCTTGGGATGAATTTCGCCTTCATCTTATGGCGCAGCCTGGCCCCCCCGGGCACGTCTGCGATCACCAGGACCTTGTATTCCTTAGGCCCAAAGAGTTAGAATACTCTTCAAAGACCCTTTCGGGACTTTTTCACCCACAAAACACTCTTTGTGACCTCCCTCCTTGAAATTGGGAACTTGGAATTCACGACTTCGCGAATCCTATGGTCGCGTGTCTCGTACTTCACGATTCCCCGAAGTCCGATGTGAGTCAACGTTGACTTCCCCTCCGCTATCGGAACTTCTCCCTATCGGGAAATCTCTATTCGCGACATCAACAATTTGAATTCCCAAACCCCAAACCCCGATGGGCCGATTCTCCGATACACGTCTGGATTTGACTTATCCACCTTCTGCCCTTCTATCGGAAATTCGAGATTCGCGGGATCGCAAATCCTAATATCGATGGACTTGGGACTTGTCATTCCCCGATCCCCGATATGATGCCACCTGTACTCCACCAGCACCTATGGTCCCACACTGCCACGTCACTGTCGGGATATCGCAAATTGCGAATCCAACATGCAAGTGTTCTCTGTCATTGAGAACCTCAATTCTTCGATCTCCGACTTCTCGGGATCTTCTGACATGAATCTCACACGATCGACGGTTCCGAACCTATCGAGGTATCGCTCCTCATGATATCGCAATACTTGAAGCACAAACTTAGGAATTCACCTCGCGAATCACCGATACACAATGTCACGTGTGGATCAGACGGTCCCTGTGACTCTAGATCAATGGCTCTTCTCCCTCCTGAGCTTCGAACCTATGAACATTCACATCATAAACTCCTTGCACCTTTGCAAGATCTAACAGTCCTCGGATTTTCGTGGAATCTCTCCAGGAGATTTCAACCGTCCATCTCTCCTTTGATATTTCTTGCGAGATAAATCAAGTGCTTCCTCCGTGAAGACTTGTTACCTGCTTTCCAACCTGTGGTGCTTCTCTCGGCTTTCCACAGCAACGCTTGCACTTATCCTTCGGTGAACTTGTAGGCCTATTCCTCCTTAGCTTGTTCTTGACTTCACAAGTCCTTATGAGAACTTTCCAACGCGCCCTCCTTACGGAAACCCCTCAACACCTGCTAAGTACTGATGTTTTTCGACTATGCGCACTGATCTGCAGCAGCAGTCTTCTACCTCCTATGCTCAAATCAACAACTGAGACTTCAAGTTCAGCCTGCACTTCCCCTGCACGGCTCCAACAACCCAAATCAACTTCTGTGTGAATGAGAATAAGTGTTAAACTACTGAACCCTCATCAACGCACTTTATGCGGATGAATTCAACTGCACTCTATGCAGGAATCTTTTGGCTCAGACAGAGAAACAATTGAAACTCATTCTCTCTTCTTTCAGACTTCAGTTTAAAACATGAAATCACCTACACCGCATACCCAAAAGCAAATGCATAGACAGAAAACAAACATTCATGGGCACATTCACAATATACACAGAGAAACAACACTAACCATGGACTTGAATCAAAGACTTTTTTCTATTAATTCAACTGCCTGTACATGGGTGTTCTTCACAGTATTCTCTGCTTACTCTGCTCTTCTCTTGAATGCTTGATTCTGAATGAATAATAATGTTACAATGTACAAAGGAGGGTGTCTATATCCGTTTTCCCTCTCGAAAACTGAAACTGTCTAATCTAGACTTAAACATCTATCTACCTACATTAAATCTATTAAATGCCTTCCTATCTACTAAGGACGAGAGCTTAAAGGATCAAGGTCCCCTTTACAATACAAGTGCGCCATCTCTTAATGATTCATTGAAGACTTGCGCAACAATCCCAAAGCACTTTCAAAATTTTGGGTTTGTTTTTCTAGCTGATCTCTGCTTGATGTACTGGCTCGCTTGCTGAGTTGGCGATGCTCCTACATCATACTCCTCAGCTTGAAATTTTTCATGGGCTCCTGTCCATGAGCTCCTACACGGTCTGTCCATGCTTCTGTATCACTACTTCATTTTCCCAGCTAGCATCTTCGACTGGGTGATTCTTCCATTTCACCAGGTACTCGAAGTACTGCTTTCGCCTGGTCTTCTTTCCCACTCGCTTGTCTAGTATGCACTCCATCTGTGGCTTTTCTGCTATTGGTAATTGCTTCTGCCACTGGATCACTGGTTCCTCAGTTCCAGCTTCTGCTTCTCCAGCCCTGTATGGGTATAAATCCAAAACATTAAATATCGGAGATATCTCTATGCCATCCGGAAACTCAATTTCATAAGCATTCTCTCCGAATTTCTTCAGGACCCTGCAAGGCCCAATTTTCTTCATTTTGAGCTTGTTGTATGTTCCCCTTGGGAACCTTTCCTTCCTCAAATGTGCTAGAACAAGATCCTTAACTTCAAACTGAATTTGTTTCTGATGTTGATCTGCTCTACGCTTGTATTCTTGATTTGAATTTATCAGTCGTTGCTTCACCTTGCCGTGAAGTTCCTTCATCGCTTCAGCGAATTCCTCTGCACTAGCACTGCTAATCACAGTCTGTTCTGACTCCCTGAGTTCAGAAGCTCCCCTCGGTTGTGTCCCATACACAATCTGAAATGGGCTTTTTCCTATACTCCGATTCAGTGAATCATTATATGAAAACTCTACCTGTGGCAATATGTTGTCCCAGCTGCTATGGTGATCTGTCACCAAGCTTCTCAGCAAGTCTCCCAGACTCCTGTTGACCACTTCTGTCTGTCCGTCTGTCTGGGAATGGTAAGTTGAACTAAACGCCAAGTTAGTTCCTAGCTTCTTCTAGACCATCCTCCAAAAATGACCTATGAATTTTGTATCCCTATCCGAGACTATACTTCTCGACAATCCATGAAGTCTAACAACCTCTTTGAAAAACAAGTTTGTGATGTGGGTCGCATCGCTGGTCTTCTGGCATGGAATAAAATGTACCATCTTCGAAAACCTGTCTACCACCACAAAGATGGAATCAACCCCTCTCTGCGTTCTCGGCAAACCCAATACAAAATCCATGCTTATCGCCTCCCATGGTCTCTCCGGTATGGGCAATGGCTGATAAAAACCTGCATTATGTTTTCTCCCCTTCGAGTGTTGGCAAATCCTGCATCTGTCAACAAATCGTTTGACATCTGCTCGCATGCCTGGCCAAAAATATGATTCGCTCAACTTTGCGAATTTCTTATCATGACCAAAGTGACCAGCTAAGCCTCCACTGTGTTTTTCTTTCACTAAGTTCTCCCTCATGGAGCAATTTGGAATACACAGTTGATTGCCTCTGAACAGCAATCCCTCCTAGATCATGTAGTCTATCGATGGGTTCTGATCCCTGAGAACTGGATTTTCAGTCGCTTCATATGCTTCCCCAAAATCTGCATCACCTGCGTACATGTCCCTGAGATTCTCAAAACCCAATGTTTTGACTCGGAATTCCTGCAGCAACAAACATTTCCTGCTCAAAGCATCAGCCACTTTGTTAGCAATACCCGAAATGTGTTTGATCACAAACATCAAATTCTGCATATACTCTACCCATTTTGCATGCTTCTGGTTCAACTTATCCTGTTGACTCACAAACTGCAATGCATGATTATCACTATACAATACAAATTCCTTTGGGATCAAGTAATGCCTCCACTTCTTTAATGCCTGTATGATGCAATAAAACTCCTTATCATACATGGAGTATTTCAGCTTTGCGTCATCCAGCTTCTCGCTGAAATATGCAACTGGCCTGTCCTCCTGACTCAAGACTGCTCCTATGGCATATCCACTCGCATCATATTTCACTTGAAATGTCTTCTTGAAATCCGGCAACACCAACATTGGTCGTTCCGTTATCTTCCGCTTCAATGGATTGAAGCTCTTCTTAGCCTCTGTTGTCCAATGAAAAGACTTGTGTCGCTTCTTCACCGTGTCCATCATTGCTGCGCTAATTCCACTGAAATTCCTGATGAACTTTTGATAGAAACTAGCCAAACCATGAAAACTTCTCACCTCGAAAACATTTCTCGGTGATGGCCAATTCTTGATCACTTCCACCTTTTCAGGATCCATCTTCAACTCATTGGCTGAAATAACAAAACCCAAATAAATGAGCTCTGTCTTCATAAATGAGGACTTCTTCATATTAATTAACAGCTTCTCCTGCTGTAGCTTTCTCGTCATAATGGCCAAATGTTTCAAATGTTCATCTTTTGTCTTACTGAAGATCAATATATCATCCAGATATACGACTACAAACTTCCCGATGAATTCCCTCGGGACTTCGTTCATCAGTATCATGAATGTGCTCGGTGCGTTTGTCAAACCAAACGGCATGACCAGCCATTCGTACAAACCTTCGTTTGTATTGAATGTTGTTTTCCATTCATCACCTTCCCTCATGCGAATCTGGTGATATCCGCTCTTCAGATCAATCTTTGAAAAATAATTTTCCCCACTCAGGAAATCCATCAGATCATCCATTCTCGGCAGTGGAAATCTGTACCTGATGGTAATTTTGTTGATCGCTCTGGAGTCAGTGCACATCCTCCAACCTCCATCCTTCTTTGGACTAAGCACTGTTGGAACAACACATGGACTTAAACTTTCCCTGACCAATCCTTTATCCAGCAGCTCCTGCACTTGCCTTTTGACTTCTTCGTTCTCCTGCGGTGTCAACCTGTACGCATCTTTGTTCAGCAAACTGGCTCCGAGTATGAGATCAATGTGATGACTCACACTGTTCATCGGTGGCAACGAACGAGGTAGTTCATCCACTATGATGTCAGCGAACTCTTCTAGCAGTTCCTAAATCTCAACTGGTAAGTCATCCACTCTCGTGCTAGTCAGGACAATTCTCAGTTTCCTGACCACAAAGAATTGTGGATCTTCCTTCTTCTCCATCTCTGTGAGAAGCTCCTTCCCACTCATGAGAAGTATGGTGTTGCTTACTTCCGGTTTCACTTCTTTATCCTTTATCGGAAGCAGTCTGTGTGTCCTCCCATCCTTCTCTAAAGTATATGTGTTCATTCTTCCGTCATGAACCACATTTCGGTCATATTTTCATGGTCTACCCAGTAACAAACGACATACATCCATGGGAATGACATCACACAAGACTTTATCATTATATCCCCCAATTTTAAATTCAACTAAACATTGTTTAGTGACACTCACCTGATGACCCTTCTGTAGCCATGATACTTTATATGGACTCGGGTGATCAGTTGTCTCCAACTCTAATTTTTCCACCATCTCGGTTGAAACGAGATTGTCGGTGCTTCCATTGTCCACAATGACCTTTCATTTCCAGTCCTTGGTTTTGCAAGTTGTCCTGAATAGTCTGGTCCTTTGGGCTGAACTCTCCTGCACCTCTTTCTCAGGTGTCAAAAGGACTTTTCACATCAGAAGTGAGCTTCCGCTTTCTGCGCCTTCTTCTTCAGCATCTCGCCTCTGTGCTTCAGCGATGTGAGCTTCTCCTCTGTCCTTTTTCCTATCTGGACAGTCAATTGCTTTATGTCCATCCTTTCCACACGTGAAACATGTGACTACTCCACCTCGGCCTCTTCCTTTTCCTCTGGTACGAGGAAAAGTATTCGCGTCAGCATAACCTCCTCGCTGTTCATTATGTTGTCCCCTCTGTTCAACCTATGGTTGTCCTCGCTGTGAGGTTCCACCTCTTTCTACTCTACCCTGAGGTTTCTTCCATTCCTCTTTGGGCTTCTGAAATTTCTCCTGGGCAACTACCTTACCTCTGGGCTGACTTCTGCCTCGCCCTCGCTAACCTTGCTTACGACTCAGCTTCTCCTTGGCTTTCAGAGCCATCTGGTAAGCATCCTCAACCGTTCTGATAGTCATCATGCTTAATTCATCCTGAATGTCATATCTTAGACCATTCAGATATCTGGTGACTTTCTCATCATCGCTCTCTCGATGACCTGCTTGGATATTGAGCTTGTAAAACTCTTTGGTGTATTCCTTCACCGTCATCAACTTCTGTCTTAGGTTCTGCATTCGCCTAAACAGTGTGATCTGGTAGTCCCTTGGGATGAACTTCGCTTTCATATTTGAAATCATTCAATCCCAGCTTTTAATCTTTTGTTTAGCTTTGGAACATCTATCCGCTTGTAGCTCGTCCCACCACAATGTTGCATGTCCTTTCAACTTTGTGATAGCATGCCTAACCTTTTTATCCTCTTCAATATCTTCATAATTGAAGTAGGTGTCAAGAGCCCTGATCCAATCCAGCAACTCTTCTGCATCTAGGCTTCCTTCATAAGCTGGAATATCCATATTTGTCTTTGAACTCATCCTGGTGATAGCTTTGATCAACCGCTCATTGGCTGCATCTTCAGCTGCAACTTCGCCTTGTGGTTCAGCTTCCACCTCATTTTCGGAATCACTAAGATCCCCTGCACCAGTTGTGCGTCTCTGAGCTATTTCCATCTCTTCGAGTCTCGCTCTGAGATCTCATATCTGTCTTTCCATCTTTGGATTCCCTGCCGGCCTGCCTCTTCTTCTCACCTCCCTGTCCTCTGGATCAGGCGATTGTCTTTCTCTTCTGGGCGGCATGGTGAATTCTTCTTTCTCCCTGTTGCAGAAAACAAAGAGTAACTCCTTTCTCTG
>ML778257.1:542739-586221 GCA_009831015.1 Picea engelmannii
GCCTATATAGCAACCTGCGAACTTCCTTTTTTACAGGGTTTTTACAAGGGAAAATGCAACTTCTTTTCTCAGGAAAAGTTCTTCTCCCTTCTCTCTTCAGGAACTCAGGCCACTGACCCCTCTGAAGGCAATAGATAGGTTTAAATCATTAACGGTCATAGGGATGACAAAAATAATGTGTAATAGAGATCCCCCCAAAGTATGAAGTTAGAACTGAGTGATAGCTGAAATACTTTGTCAAGTGTGTGTAGGGAACAAGAAACAGTTGGTCGGAAACCTGCCAACAAACAAGGAAATACAGTACAATAATATATCATCACTGAGGTAAGCATTCCCATACTCAGAATACAAATGACTCAAACCATAAATGCCAACATGCGAAGATCCATGTCAAGTAAGACAGGTCATGACCACCAAACATACATTGTGGATCCATGCCAATATGACTCAAATCTGAACATAGCCACCAAAAATACACTGTGGATCTATGTGTTAAATACTCAAATTTGAACATAGCCACGAGACATACAATGTGGATCTATGCAACAGTACACTAAATATACTCCAACGTGACCTGGATCTATCAGAAAAATATCCAGGGCCTTCATCTCCACCACTCTATAGTACGAATCTAACCATGTGAATACATGTGCTAAAGTCGAACATGGTAGAAACCACTTGATTACCGGTCATTAGTGTATACCGTTAACAAGTGCGAGGGAAATCACCATTAATGTCAATGACTCCCAAGGTACACTAGTACAATGCAACGAATGTGAATCAATGAGTTGAGGTTGAACACTTGGCGGAATCTTCCGATCAGGGGTCAATAATGAAAACCCACTGTCAAAAGCAAGGAAACCTACCATTGAGGCATGCAAGTTCCAAGGTACCAATTAGTTTCTAAGTCTAATTCCTGGATAATGAGTTGAAGTTGACAAGAAAAGACTCGTCACAGGAGGGCCTTAATGTATCCCATATCAATGACACGAAATAAGTAACAATATTTGATGTAGGTCAGAGTAACAAGTGATTCAGGACTGACTCAAGGATGGACGACACAATAGAAGGCTTAAAGACTACAGAAATGGTCGACGCAATAGAAGGATTTTCGGGTTGAACTTCTCTTTGAACATATTGACGACACGACAACTGTCTTGGAAACACTGACTCAACAACAAGGATCACGGACCAATTTGTAATCTTATAGGAGTATGATCAGGAGACAAGCGGATTTTCCAACCTAGACACAAGGCAAGTGAAAGGGTGTCATGTTCAAAAGCGACTCTTCCATAGAATACAGGTTTAGATACATTTCTTTCCCAAATTTTTCCCCCACCATTTCTGGTGAGTACCTCTTTATTTTTACACAATCTTGAGGAAGATAACATATGCTTGTTGATGTAAGCTCATCCTTCATATGAGTCCTTCGGAGTATGTTTAACGAACCCTAAGAAGGAGTGGTTTGGTCCCATATGGGCCTTTCGATGTTTGTTTAATGAGTCCAAAGAAAGAAAACTTAGGGGTTTTTCATGTTTAGAGAGTCTGAAAAACACTTAAAGAGAACTCTCCCAGTTCCTTTTTCGTAAATTAGTTCGACAAGACCGAAAAAGTGATAAACTATTGCTCATCGAACGTTTTCTTCAAATACTTTAACGAGCGTGAAAAGAATAAGGTCGCTTGGCCATCTTTTCATGTTTAGAGAGTCTAAAAAGAGCTTAAAGGGAACTCCAGTGGGTTCCTTTTTCGTATAACCTTTACGAGTCCAAAAAAGTGATAAAAGTATACTCAGTTACATTCTCACATATTTACGAGCATGAGAAAGAACAAAGACTAAGCTCGGTAACTTATTCTCATATATTTACGAGCATGAGAAAGAACTAAGACTAATCTCGGTATCTTATTCTCATGTATTAACGAGCATGAGAAAGAACAAAAACTAAGCTCAGGATTGTTTTTATTTTTACGCAAGCTTTAAAACAAAACAAAACTATGCTTGGACCCAGTTTCATTTTTACACAAGCTTGAACCAGAGGAAACTATGCTTGGACCTAGTTTCATTTTTACACAAGCTTGAACCAGAGGAAACTATGCTTGAGGTAAGTGGTTTCATTTTTACACAAGTTTGAACCATAGAAAACTATGCTTGCGACTTCCCAATGCATGGTTGGTACTTAGCCCCCAGCTTAAGAAGCTAGTGGCCCTAACTTCAGCATGAATTCCAGAGGCTATAATTATTGCCCCCCAAGATTCATTTCATCCAATGACAAAGGCAGAGGAAATGAAGCTTCAAATACTAGATGAAGGACTTGACTCAAACAGAGAGGGGGGAAACTATTTCATTTTTTAACGAGCTTGACATAGAAACAAGAACTATGCTCGTAGCCTTTGTTTCATGTTTTAACGAGGTTGCCATAGAGACAAAAAAACTATCCTCGTAAGTGGTTTCATTTTTTAACGAGCTTGAAATCAAAAAAACATGCTCAAAGACCTCTGTTTCATTTTTTAACGAGGTTGCCTCAAAGACGCAAAAACTATCCTCGAAACTCTCTTCTTGATCATGGATTCCAAGAGGACAATGCTATGGAATGACACCATGTCAAAGGACAAAACTCAGTCATGGCTTCCAAGAGGTCTTCACTAGAAGGAAGAAACACACTCTAGAAGGACACCATAGGGTCACGACAAGAGTAAAGAGATCAGGCTCTAACAACCCTAGTGAATAGATCACCATGTCAACTACTGGATCTAAGTCATCGGAAGTTGAAGCCATGGGAGACAACACCACATAATTGACCTGTGGCAAGGGCGATACCGTCTGCATATAAGAACCATTTAGGGAGGAAATCCAGGCAGGGTCAATGAAAGAAAGTTGATCAACAGTCACAACTCGTCCATCGTGAGGGAAAGATATCACACGAAAAAGAGTAGACACAATAGCTTTCATGGCATAGACATAATCTTGCCCAAGGAGTAAAGCGAAATCCAAGGGGTCTTGGACCACCATGACATCAATAAAGACAATTTTCCCTCCCAAAGTTACAGGAAACTAAGGAAGGGTCCCTAAAGGTTGACTGGTTCTTCTGTTAAAAGATAACAGATTTTGTATAACCGACGCAAGTGAAGGACAACCCAAAGCTTGCCAAGCAATAGAGGACACAATACTAACAGACGAACCTTCATCTATCAACATTTGAGGAACGTCCCGACCACAAACCTATATTGTAATCTGGAAAGGAATGAAAGAGGGAAGACGAGGTCCAGTTAGCACACCCCAATCAAAATGGATGGCTTCATTACTTGGAGGAGGTTCCATGGGAGAAGGAGGAATAGCCCCTGGCATGGTAGATTCTGTATCAACGAGAAAAACATGGGCAGTATCAGGTTTACTCTCTAGCGGGAGAGTAGGATCGACCGATGGAGAGATCAGATCGACCACTTGGGTTTCATTCTCCAGGGGGAGAATGGGGTCGACAGGTGGAAACGGATCGACCGCTTGGGTTTCACTCTCTGAGGGGAGAGTGGGATTGACCAAGGATGGTATCGGATCAACCACTTTGTCAACTGGTTCAACTAAGGATGTGACCAGATTGACGACATGATCAACCGAATTGACCGGTGAAGGGACCGAAGTGATCATTCTATCAACTATTGGAGGGTTGAGAGAAATATTACGATAAGCAGCTGGAAGTTGAGGTTGTGAAACAGTCATGTCTTCTAGTAATTTTGAGGCTTCGTCCATACGAGGGAAAAGGTGAGTTAGATGACTCCTTTTGCATAACATGCGCGAGAACTTGACTCTACTTTTCTTCTTCTCAACGGTATCTTGACTAGTTTATGGGAGGTCATCAACATGTTGTTCAGAGGCTGATGACACGGGTTGGCGAGGGTGTGTAGACCATACTTCTATAACCTTGGATAGACCCTGGCAATCCTTAAGAAGATTGCTACCCTTACAAAGCCTGCAAGGGTACTTGGGCTTATGGGTTGTTTGGGTGATCTTGACATCATCAACACTCCCAGCACGACTAACAATAACTGGTTGTTTTCCAACATGTTTGACAGTGGTTGGAGGTTTTGACCCTTGTTTATATTTCTTCTTCTTAATCTTTATTTTCTTCTTCTTCTTATTCACCGGGTTACTAGCTTCAAAACTTTCACTCGACAAAGAAGATGAAACAAAAGGAGACCTTGCAAGTGAAGAAGATCTTACAGGTGAAGACGGTGAAGGATCAACATGAGTTTGATTCTCTTGGGGGGAAGTGCTTACCACCGAAGCACTTACTGCATTCGGGATTACCTGAGTGGAAAACAACCATACCGGTATTCCAATTGTGAGACCTGGAAGGCTCAAAGTAGTGATGTGAGGAGGACCAATGTTTCTGTAAGAAGGAAAAACAAAAGGTTCCCCTAGAGTAGAGGTTCCTTCATTGGTCATTTTGGGAACTGATTCCATGAAAAACAAAAATCCAATCTAGAGTCTGCTAGGGAAAACAAATAGCACACGCTAAAAATATAGAAAGCAAGCAAACAAACAAAACCTTCTCACAATGAACGCACTAGTTGGTGATGAAATCCAACGTCACGGGAACAATGTAAGAAGGGTTTGAGATAGAGTGGGTGGAAAAGTTACGTTGACGACCTGCTTAACAGACTTACACCCTGGTGCAAGCTCCCACACATAATCGTGGGTATACCCTCCAAGGAGTCCGAGTGAGTTTGGCCAACGTCGATTCCAGGTACCGTGAAGACTTGCCCCTCCATAGTCACCTCATGTAAAGAACCTAGAGAGATAGGCCACTAAGGTTACCAATCACTGCAATGATGCCTGGGGAAACAATTGACAGTCTGATCCATGCGCAAGGGCAGGGTATCTAGCCCGAAACCAACTTGAGAGGCTTCCACTCATCATTGTGGGTATACCTGTCAAGCGACCCCCATAATACGCGCAACCTCTACACCAAGACCAAAAAAGCAGGGTGAGTAACTCTGCCAGTCTCAATGTGACCTCGTGATTGACCCTTGTGTTAGAAGGGCTTCCCAGAAAAAAATGTAATAAGTGGATTTAACTGCTCCCTAACTCAAGATTCTATGTTTGTTTGAAACTTTGGAAAGTTATCTTTCACATCTATTCCAAAGCCCTAAAACTAATCTAATGTAGTTTTTCCACTAGAAAAGATAAAAATGTCTAATCAATTTTTATAAGTGCTTTATTTTATGGCTGTTGTTACTCGAAAGGAAGAATGGCGTGGAAAATATGGTGTTTCGATTGACTCGAAAGTTATGCAAAGATATGAAGATGCAATCTTTTCATTTCGATGAAATCTATGCTACGAGAAGGAGAAAACATTTATCATTCCCATATGCACGATGTCCCAAAATATATTAAACTCATCAATATCAAGATTCTCAAGAAATGATAAAAAGGTACTGAACACCAATCTACGATTCATGCCCCCCCCCCGGCCATGAGGGGGAAAATTTTTCATAATTTAAGATCAAAAATGTCAAGAATCATGCAATTTCGCTACTTCAAATGTAAGGATGCCCCCAATATAATATAAAGAAAGAAATTAAATCTTTTTGTTTCAAAAATTTCACTAAAATAAATAATGAACTTTCTTAAAACAAAGAAACCCAAACTAAAAGTTCTCTTTTAAAGTGAACTATTCAGAAGAAATCTGATCTTTCCCTAAACAATTCTAAAGAAAACACACACTTTGTAATTGAAAGACATTCAACGAAAGAGACTAATCCTTCAAAACCAAACAAAGCAAAGATGGCTAAAAGCAACTCAAAGAATGTGAAGAAGACTGTAAACAGATCAATATAGGCTCCAAAAGTTCAATCCAACTGTTCAAAGAAAAATTGGGCATCAAAAAATGACAAGACCCAATCCAAAAAAATTTACAAACAAGTTCGCAGGCTGGCAGTGTACTACAGTGCGAGAATCAAAGATTCTCGCAGGCTGAACAAAGGTTGACTGCGAGGGGTTCTCACTGGACTTAACACAAGGGTGTGAACTCAGGTGTTTCTCGCAGGCCACTAAAGGGTACAGTGCGAGAATGCCTGTAGACAAGCAAAATTTTGAAAAAGGACTAAATTTGAGTGAACTTTCAGATCCAGAGAGTCTGGATGGATCTCCCATAGACTCAGAGACCAAAAAACAAGCAATTAAAGCAAGGGAAACTAAACTAACTAGGAAACAATCCGTTCCCCAGTGGAGTCACCAATTTTGTTATCGGACTAAGCAGTAGGTGCGGACACTAACTGATCTCCCTAGATCCACCTAGATCTAGAACAAAACACACCAGAACATGACGCTTTCCTTAAGTTTTAAATATTGAATTTACTAACTAAAGAGGGATGGGTGACATACCGTTTAAATGTTGCTTCCTCTCGCCATCGCCATCCTAGCTCCATTCCAATGCTTATACAATGATGATCCTACAAAAGAACGCAAACAACCAAAGTGATAGCAATAGCATAAACTCAATATAAACCTATGTATGTGATCAAGGAATCATACAATAAAACACAACAAGATTTATAGGAAAGAATCATATTACTGTATCATATTAAATGTGAAAGGGAGATTACAACCATGGCCTTAATGTCGTAAGGTCCCTTCCAATTGTCCTTTGTTCCCCACACACTTCTTGCTCCAAGGATTCTGAGACCATGGATCTGATAGCTACTCACAATCTATCTTGACAAAGCAAATCTTAAAGCCACTCTAACCAAGCTAACAATCCCAAGCCAAATCCCAAAAGCTCCAAAGCTAACCAAAAGCTAACTTTCTCCATGAGAACTCCTCTCCTTTTATAAGTTGAAGAGGATAAGGTGAGGAGGTTAGGATGATCCCACTAAATCATGAAAGCGAGTAAGATCCAAACCATTCGGATGCCACCTCACCATAGAAGTTTCTCCTTCTAGAAAATTCGAGAAAACGCTTGTTTTTCCCACATGTAGGCATTCTCGCACCCTACCTATAGAGAAACCTGTGAACATCTCGCACCCTAGCTATGGTGCAACCTGCAAGAATCAGGCATTCTTGCACCCTGCCTATATAGCAACCTGCGAACTTCCTTTTTTACAAGGTTTTTACAAGGGAAAATGCAACTTCTTTTCTCAGGAAAAGTTCTTCTCCCTTCTCTCTTCAGGAACTCAGGCCATTGACCTCTCTAAAGGCAACATATAGGTTTACATCATTAACGGTCATAGGGATGACAAAAATAATGTGTAACACTAGCAAGAGACACCAATCTCTTTGTGTGAGTTGCACCAACCTTCACCCAGTCTTCTTGATGCTTATGCCTTCACCAGGTATGTTTTTTTCTTCTAACTTCACAAGGTCTACCCACTTCTTCTTCCTTCACCAGGTCTATTCACTACTTCTACCTTTACCAGATATGATTAAAATTTGAATTTCCAAATGGCAACTTTCCCAAAGCTTGTTGTTTTGGGCCTCTCCCAAGAATGAACTTGTACAGCATGCCATGTATCCAATTTTGTAAATATTATTCTGAAATTGTTACCTGAGGTACTTCTATATGTCTCCTTTGTTCTCTAGAATTTTCATAGCTATAACAATCCTCCTCATTACGCCAACAACCTCTTATAACAAGTGCAATTTTTATTTTTATTTTGCATGTGTGCGTGTGTACAAGGGTAACAAGACATTATACTCTGTGCTGCCACTGGATGATGCATCATGATGCATGCAACTGTGATATCAACATAAAGATCTAAATCATGCATCAACATCTGCCAGTAAGAACAACAATCAACCGACCAAATAAAAAGACTGACTACCCTCCCATCCTACCCTCTAATGGTTAGGACCTCCAAGACACATAAGAAACGCTCAAGCCCAGGTTCCCATCGATTTTAACCATTTAAGGTCTCAGGGCTGGTGACTGTTTTGAGGAACATGGAGGTGTCTACATCTCGCCCGACACAAGCAGACCAAGCAATAAAATGTATACTTCCAAGTACAACAATAGCAAAAGAACAACCACCTCCTCTACGAAGGAGCAAGTCAATTAATTGCAAATTCCCATTTACTAAATCATAATAACTTATTGGACTTAGTTCAGGACATGATGTTTATCTGTTATCAATGACAATTAACTTCATCATCACTACCATGAAATAACAACCATTTTTTTTTCCATTTTATTTTACAATAACTACAAAAATGACCATCTCATTACATCTGATATGTTATCTATAATCAATTACCTTAACTTTACCATAAAACGATAACAACATCCACATTAACAGTTCCATAACCATTAGCATTAACATTAAACATTTCATTACACTATCATTACCATAAAACAAAATACATTAACATTAACCTTACCCTAAGAATTACATTACATTAATCATTCCATTGCACGCAAAGTCTCAACATCAGGCAATACATCATTCAATACCTAAATTTTCATGGGCACCAGAATAAGTAAGTTTAAATCCATCATTAAAAATAACTAGATAAAAACTAGATATCTAGATCCACCATCTACTACATAAATCCCCAAATGTGTAGAAACTAAAATCTATGACAATCATTCACTACATACTAACCATTGTGCAAGAAGCGATAACTAAAACCATCGATATTGCATCCACAATGCCATAAGGTGCCATCTAAATCAACACTAAATATACATCAATAAGCCAGCCTGAACTTCGACATGGTTAAAAATATAGTTAACATCAATTATAGTCTAACTAGCTTGACAAATTTTATACTTTTAGCCATTAGTCAACTAGACATTATATGCAATTAATTTAGCAAAAACTTTTATCCAACCTAGCAATCAATTGACTAATCTAATCCAACACATAAAAGTATGTAAAGATGCTAACCACATCAATGTCTTTGTTATTAACGCAACAATAGAAATCAACCTCCTTAAAAATCATAGGTCACAACCTCTCGGCATTATTAACTACATCATGTTGTCCATCACATAAAAATTGCTGGCGTTTAAATTGCATTTGTTATCTAAATTAAAAGAGGGTTGAGGTCAATAAATGTCTTTTGAAAGCGAGTTTTAATGCCACTTAAATGCTATCTTACAGTTATGACTAAGTGTCTTGTCAAGCAAATCAAGGCAATTAATGTTATTTGTTGTTATAAATGGAGTCGGCTTGACGTTGTTCAGGGATTAAGGAAAGGCTATCAACGGACAACAATCAATGTTTCATTAGCTGATCCACCCTTGACTGGTCAATAGTGTAGCTGCTTTGTTGCTGTGCAAAATCAGAGTTACCAAATTACGTATCAGATTTATGGGCAATTAAAGGTTAACAGCCAAAAGGAAAACGACCACTACGAAGGAAGGCAAGAGACTTCCATCAAGTAAAAAAAATGCAGATTACAAGAATGAAAAGCGTGCTACCAGCAATCGTTTACATAGGAAAATGGACTCTCGCGGGCATTCACAACGCTACACCAGTCAAGTTTCAATGGCAAGGGTTCCAGTTTTTTGGGGGTTGCAGTTTATGGATTAATAAATTGAACCCCACGTGAATCAAACCCGCAACCTTCTCCTCTAGAGTTAGGTGTAGAGCCAGGGATTTGTTACATCAAATGTTACAGGAACCCCCAACACAAAATGAAATTATCCAGAATGACTCCCAACTAATTCAAACACCACGAAAATGCCAAATCGAAATTCTTCAACTAATCATGTGATAAAAAAATGCCAACGCCCATTACAGAACGAATCCCAAATTCCTAGTTTTATTTCCATATAATAAACAGCGGTATTATCTATATAACAAAGATAGAATGATTGCCAAACAGGACAAGTTCGAAATTTTAGCTAAAATTGACAGAGGTAAAATATAGATCTCTGGTGCAGACGAATTCGCCTCTAATACGCCCTCAGATATAACCAATCAATGCATTAACTAACAGTGTGTGCCCAGACTGAAAATCTACAATCCAAAATTTTAAATGGGAAAGAAAAAAAAAACCTCTGGGAATGTACGGCCCAAGCTAGAGGAAGAGGCTACGATTGGTATGTCTAAATAAAATGGTTGCAAAGGTCCAAAAACGCCCCAAGAAGAGACATGTTGAAGACAAGAGAAAAAAAAACAAGGTAAGAGATGATCAATGGAAACCAAGCCCATAAATGCAGAGGCGACGCTCAGGACGCACGTAGATAAAATGTCAAGGAAGGGTTCCAAAATGCAGGGTGTAAGCTCCTTTCTAAGTCCAAGATGAAGCTAAGGAAAAGTAAGGGAAAACACCCTTATTGGCGAAGAGATCAACCAACTATGCAAGTTTAAATGTTCAACAACGCATAAATGCAGAGTAAGTTTATCCATCCATGCATAAAAATGCAAGGTTAAATTATCCAACAATACATAAAACGCGGGGTAAATAAATAAAATTAGTTAATCAACCAATTACACCGATATACCGATCCCAGCATGAGTCGTAATGCATTTTATTCTACCAAATTAAAAATTATACCTTTACCTTATCGCTTGCTCCATGTGTCGTCTGCGCGCTCCGTGCCACTCCCGCTCGCCGATTGTCGATACCTCACCGGTACCTCCCAACCAACGCTAGGGGTACTCTGCTTCCCCCTTATCCCCCCAATCTGCAAAGGGGCCACACACTATCCAGATGGTACATCTAGCTCCCATCTCACCTCGCAAGGCCGAGCTACCACTCCTATCCGAGCTGGAAAATCCCAATTCCCCACAAGTAATCAGTCAAGTCACAAATCTGGCAGTGTAACGTTATGCTAACAGATGATCCCTTACTTCCTCCTACTTCCTCTCTTTTATAGAGTTTTAGAACTTCCCAACTTTCCCTAAATCTCTTTTAATTTAAGTTTTAATGAGAATCTTCTAAAAATTCTCTATCGTACAAGTGTCATTCATTCCCCACGTTTCTCCATTAACTATTCTCTTTAATTTATTAAATTATCTTATTTCCCTCATCCACCTAGATTTATTCCTATTTTTACTCCTAGGTGTCCTTAGATTCCCTTACAGGTTTTAAATACTTTCCCTAAAATGATGTTGCTAAATTAGTTCAATTTAGAAGGTTCTCTATTGCAGATTCGTTACTAAGTTGACCTTGCTTTTTACCATAAGTTCCTTTCTTTCCCTTATTATGTTTCCTCCATTCCTTGGTTTCCTAATTTTTATTATTCCCTTCTTTCCCCTTTTTATTAGAGCCAAAATGGCAGTTGCGCTATTTAATATTTTCCTTTTATTATTAATTTGATATATTTTTATACTTTCACAAGTTAAAAATTAAACTCTTCTTTACCCCCCTCCCCTTTTTTTTCACATATTTTATTTAAGTTCTTACTCTTTTCATTTTACCCAAAACATTTATGAAGTCTACCATTTTCACTTAAGTGGTTTTTATTTTAAACTTTATTATTTTATTTTTAGAGAGATAATTTTCTACGGGTAGACAAAATTTTACCCCTAGAGAAGTTTTAGACTTAGGACTTAGATTCTGAACTAGGCAACATTTTAATTAGGGGAGTCTTTTTTAAAATTTCTTATGAGATATTAGTCTTAGGGCCACCTAGGTTCGTTCCTTTAACATCATCGACGCAATGTGCCCTTCAGGACGCACTACGTGCTCCAAGGGTGCCACTTGCCTCTAGTTTTTTCTTTGCGCGACGTGCCCTTCAAGATGCACCATGTGTTCCAAGGGTGCCACTTGCTTCTTGACTGATTAGTAGACCTCAATAACCCCTGGAGTCAA
Organism: Picea engelmannii; assembly: GCA_009831015.1. Classification (NCBI taxonomy): domain Eukaryota; kingdom Viridiplantae; phylum Streptophyta; class Pinopsida; order Pinales; family Pinaceae; genus Picea; species Picea engelmannii. The sequence goes on from ML778257.1 coordinate 554,495, forward strand.
CACTCCGCCAGGTGAACTTGTGGGAGACTAAGGGCTCTAAGGAATAAGGCCCCCGCCTTATTGCGCACCCCTTAGAATCATTGTGAGCTACTGTCACAGTCTACCCTCATGGCATCGTGGATCCTCTCGAACTAGGTAATCGTTAACCTACAATTCGAGCCATGGCGGGAGTGCTAGTAGGCTATGGCAGGGCTGTTGTCCACACCTCTCCCTCAACCTCTCTGAAAATCGTGTGTGGCCCCTTTACTCCATATGTGAATCTGGTCGGCAAGTTATCATCAGCCTACATCACCAACAATCATGTATGAAAATTTCCACATCATATCATCAAATCAAATGTAATATCGCAGTAAATAAATCAACGTGGGGAATATAATTGTACGATTATAATTGTCCCACTGGACCTTGACCTGATCTACCATTCGACATCGTAACTGTCGAACGCGATGATCTGAGATGCGGACCGGCTCAGCCGTGAGTGCTCCCTCATCTGATACCTGCAAGGAACTCATGTCAATAACATGCGTAGGATCACTGATATAATGTCTCAAAACAAATACATGAAAAACATCGTGCATATGCCTCAAGGAATCAGGCAAGGCTAGTCGATAGGCTACGGGCCCCTTTCTCTCCACAATCTCGAAAGGTCCCACGAACCTAGGAGAGATTTTATCTCCCTTTCCAAACTTGATCGAACTCTTATGCAGTTTAACCCGCAAGAAGACTCGATCGCCGACCTCGTAACTACAGTCGACTCGGTGCGCATTGGCATAACTCTTCTGTCGATCCTGTGCTTCTGTAATCCTTTGTCTTATGGTTTGCATTTGGTCTTCCATTTCTTAGATTGCTTCTGGTCCCACTAGGACCCTATCCTCAAGTCAATCCAAACTCAAGAGCATTCGACATGGTTTCCCATAAAGAAACCCAAAAGGCGCCATCTTAATGGTTCTCTGGTAACTGTTGTTGTAAGCGAACTCCACTAGTGGCAAGAATTCATCCCAACGCTTTTGTTGATCCATCACGTACATGTGCAACATGTCTTCTAAGGTTTGGTTCATTTGTTCTGTCTTTCCGTCAATCTCTGGGTGATACGCAGTACTAAAATTAAGTTGGGTTCCCAAAGCCTCTTGGAAACTTGTCCAAAATCGTCCAGTAAACACCGATCCTCGATCGGATATAATCCTCTTAGGCACGCCATGTAGCCTCACAATCTCACTGATGAAAACTCTTGCTATGTCAAGTGCTTGATACGTCATACGCATAGGAATAAAGTGAGCACTCTTCATCAAAGTGTCTACTACCACAAAAATCGAGTCATGTCTCCTTGTTGTCAGTGGCAATCCAACAATAAAATCCATCGAAATAACCTCCCATTTCGATTCCGGGATGGCATGTGGTTGAAGTAATCCTGCTGGGTGTCTATGTTCAGCCTTTACCTGCTAACACTCTAGACATCTGGCCACATAGTTGACTATGTCGGCCTTCATTCCCTTCCAAAAGAATAAGGGCTTAAGGTCTGCCCTCATCTTCGTGACTCCCGGGTGAGCGATGTAAACCGCTCTATGAGCCTCGCTCAGGATCAACATCCTCAACTCGTCGTTTGGTGGTACGTAAATCTGACTTTTAAACCTTAATAACCCATTGCTATCAAATGAAAATCCCTCATATCGTGGTACCATCATTGTGTTTTTTCCGATAAAACCCTCGACCTCCTTGTACCAGTCATCGTCACGCTATAAAGTGAGAATCTTCTCACGTAGATTCGTCTAAAGAGGCAACACCAAAAATATGTGTGGTCTCTGACTCAAAGCATCTGCCACTCGGTTCATTGTTCCCTTCATGTAAGTAATCTCAAAGTCGTACTCGCTAAGCAATTACGACCAACGTCGTTGTCGTGCATTCAGGTTGCTTTGCGTAAAAATTTGTTGTAGTCCACAATGATCAGTCTTTAGTTCAAATTTTCATCCAACAAGGTAGTGTCTCCAAACCTTCAAGGCATATACTATGGCTAATAACTCCAAATCGTGCGTCGCGTAGTTCTCCTCGTGCCTTCTCAATTTCCTTGAAATGTAAGCAATCACTCATCCATCTTGCATCAAGACTCCACCTAAACCTTCCTTGGATGTGTCAGTGCATACCAAAAAGCCCACGTCCATGTCAGGGACCTTTAGTATCGATGTTGTTGTCAACAACTCTTTAAGCCTCCAAAATGCTTCAGCACATTTCTCGGTCCAAACAAACTTCTTGTTTTTCTTCTGCAATTTTGTGATCGGATTTGCTATCTTCGAAAATCCCTTGATAAATCGTCAATAGTATCCTGCTAAACCCATAAAGCTATGCACTTCCATGACATTCGTCGGCATAGGCCATTCCATAATAGCCTCGACCTTGGCTGGATCCACGGTGATACCTTCACCGGAGATGGCATGCCCTAAGTAGTGAATCCTCGATTAATAAAAAGAGCATTTGGAAAACTTCCCATACAATTTGTGCTCTCGTAGACACTGTAGCACCAAGCGCAAGTGCTCGTCGTTCTCCTCCATCGTCCAAGAGTAGATCAAAATATCATCAATGAATACTTGGACGAACTTGTTCAAGTACTCATGGAACACCCCGTTCATCAAACTCATAAATACTCTTGGGACATTTGTTAGTCCAAACGATAAAACAGTAAACTCGTAATGTCCAAATCTCGTCTTAAAGGCGGTCTTAGGGACGTCATCTTCCTTGATCCGCAACTAGTGATACCCCGATCGCAAATTGATCTTGGAGAACACTGTCGCACCCTTCATTTGATCGAACAGATCATCAATTCTCGGCAAGGGATACTAATTCTTGATCATGGCCTTATTCAATTGATGGTAGTAGATGCAAAGCCTCCATGATCCGTCCTTCTTCCATATGAAAATAACCGGTGCACCCCACGGTGACACACTAGGACGTATCAGTCCTAGATCTAGCAACTCCTTCAGTTGCATTTTCAACTCTTGTAACTCCGGGGTTGACATCTGATAAGGCATTCTCACTATCGGTTCAGTCCCAGGTTTTAGGTCTATGGTAAACTCCAACTCCCTCTCCAAAGGCATCCCTGGTAACTCCTCCAAAAACACGTCCGCAAACTCTCTCACCACTAGGAGGTGTTCTATACCTTCTGCTACTCCCTTCTCATTTAGCGCAAGGATTGCATAAATCTTACACCCCTTGCGCATGCTCTTTCGAAGTTGCAAGGAAGATATGAACCTTAGGGAAACTCCCTGGTTCTGTCCTACAATCACACGTATCTGTCCCTCGTCATTGACCAAGCTCAACCGTTTGGTATTATAGTTGAGTATCGCCTCATGCGATTCCAGCCAATCCATACCAATCACGACATCATAAGATCCTAATATCGTGACATACAATTTGGCCCTCGTGACAAACTCTCCTAGGTTAAGGGCACAGCCCATAACCTTTCCTCCAACCTTTTGTTTGTCTCCCGAAGCCATATCTACGAAGCTAAACTCATCCTGTTCGACTGCCTTTACCTTAATCCTTTTTAGCACTGCACCAGAAATGAAACTCTCGGTGGCACCAGGATCAATCAAAACACTAAGGGTCTAGTCAGCGAAAGTACCTATCTTCTCGAGCACAGTCGACTGATGCTCTGCCTGGCAGTTATTCACCGCTGCATCAATCCGATGGGCCTTGCCCATATCTCCCACGATAGTGGGTTTGGCTGATCTGGATGCTCTGGTCCTCTCCATAGGACAGTCACGCTAGTAGTGTGGCTCCCCGCACGTCCAACACCCCTTCTTCGACCCAGTAGTCCTAGTACCCGAAGTAGAAGATGACGGCCCACCGACATGGAACCTTGGTCTGTTCTGCTGAACAAGCCTAAAATGTTGCTGCTCTGGGTGACGCTATTGTTGATGTTGTGGTCCCCGATAAGGTGTCCACTACTGAGGTGGTGGTCACCGGGGTGTGGTGAAATTGGATCCCCTCTGGAAGCCACGATATCCCGGCGTATGTCTCACTGGTGTCTGGTGCTGCTATGTTCCAGATGAAACCTGCCCTGCTGGTCTCACTGGAGTCCTGGTCTGACCCCCACTGATAAGCTCCTCCTCTGCTATGAGGGCCTTCTGGATGGCATCATGCAAAGTTTGAAGCATCAAAATCCTAAACTTTGCATGCAGGCTGTCGTGAAGGCCGAACACGAACCTGTTGACCGTAAGTTTTTTAGTGTTAAGGTGCAGAGTGTACCGGAGCAGCTCCATAAAATGGGCCTCGTACTCGGGCACCGTACGACCTCCCTATCGTAAGGCGTTGAACTCATTGAGCTGACGCTCGATGAATTCCTATGAAAGGTACCTCTCTTGGAACTGTTCCTCGAACATTTCCCATGACACATCTTCAACGGCCATGTTCAGTTGTGGTAGGAGTGTCTTCCACCATAGAAGAGCGCTCCCCTTCAGTTGAAAGACCGCCATGCAGACCGTCATGTTGGAGGTATAATCGCGAAGTGCGAAGCACATTGCCATGTTCTCCAATCATGCCTCAGTGGCTACGCCATCCGGGGCACCAAAGAAATCGGGAAATTTGACCTTCTCGAGTTCATGGTGAATGCTACCAGTAACGGCCAGTGCACGCAACGGAATCTCAGCGCGCGCTAGTGCTCTGGCCTTATCTCTATCCAAACAGCTGATCAGTGCCTTGGACATGCACTAAAAGGATCTCATCATCCCAACTACATCGCCAACTACTATCTGCTCCTGCCCGAGAACCTGCTCGTCTCCCTAGGGGTTAGACCCCTTAGGCGTGGGTGCTACTGGAGGCGTCGCGCCTCCTCCCCTAGCACCCCGTCGTCTGCCTATGCAGTGTCCTCTAACCATGATTACCTGCACGCACACAAGTCAACTCAATTAGAAACAGTATAATCAAATCATAAAAATGAAAGCCGTAGCGATCCCAAGTCACAGGTTGAACCCGCTCTGATACCATATGTAACGATCCTCCTCATTACACCAACAACCTCTTATAACAAGTGCAATTTTTTTTATTTTTTTTTGCGTGTGTGCATGTGTACAAGGGTAACAAGACATTATACTCTGCGCCACCACTGGACGACGCATCATGACACATGCAACTGTGATATCAACATAAAGATCTAAGACACACATCAACATCTGCCAATAAACAACAATCAACCAACCAAATAAAAAGACTGACTACCTGCCCGTCCTACCCTGCAATGGTTAGGACCTCCAAGACACATAAGCAATGCTCAAGCCTAGGTTCCCATCGATTTTAACCATTTAAGTTCTCAGGGCTGGTGACTATTCTAAGGAACATGGAGGTGTCTACATCCCGCTCGACACAAGCATACCAAGCAATAAAATGTATACTTCCAAGTACAACAATAGTAAAAGAACAACCACCTCCTCTACAGAGGTGCAAGTCAATTAATTGCAAATTCCCATTTAATAAATCATAATAACTTATTGGACTTAGTTCAAGACATGATGTTTATCTGTTATCAATGACAATTAACTTCATCATCACTACCATGAAATAACAACCATTTTTTTTTCCATTTTATTTTACAAAAACTACAAAAATGACCATCTCATTACATCTGATATGTTATCTATAATCAATTACCTTAACTTTACCATAAAACGATAACAACATCCACATTAACAGTTCCATAACCATTAGCATTAACATTAAACATTTCATTACACTATCATTACCATAAAACAAAATACATTAACATTAACCTTACCCTAAGCATTAACATTAAGCATTACATTACATTAATTATTCCATTGAGCGCAAAGTCTCAACATCAGGCAATACGTCATTCAATACCTAAATTTTCATGGGTGCCAGAATAAGTAAATTTAAAGCCATCATTAAAAATAACTAGATTAAAACTAGATATCTAGATCCACCATCTACTACATAAATCCCCAAATGTGTAGAAACTAAAATCTATGACAATCATTCACTACATACTAACCATTGTGCAAGAAGCGACAACTAAAACCATCGATATTGCATTCATAATGCCATAAGGTGTCATCTAAATCAACACTAAATATACATTAAAAAGCCAGCCTGAACTTCGACATGGTTAAAAATATAGTTAACATCAATTATAGTCTAACTAGCTTGACAAATTTTATACTTTTAGCCATTAGTCAACTAGACATTAAATGCAGTTAATTTAGCAAAAACTTTTATCCAACTTGGAAATCAATTGACTAATCTAATCCAACACAAAAAAGTATGTAAAGATGCTAACCACATCAATGTATTTGTTATTAACGCAACAATAGAAATCAACCTCCTTAAAAATCATAGGTCACAACCTCTCGGCATTATTAACTACATCATGTTGTCCATCACATAAAAATTGTTGGCGATTAAATTGCGTTTGTTATCTAAATTAAAAGAGGGTTGAGGTCAATAAATGTATTTTGAAAGCAAGTTTTAATGCCACTTAAATGCTATCTTACAATTATGACTAAGTGTCTTGTCAAGAAAATCAAGGCAATTAATGTTATTTGTTGTTATAAATGGAGTCGACTTGACGTTGTTCAGGGATTAAGAAAAGGCTATCAACGGACAGCAATCAACATTTCATTAGCTGATCCGCCCTTGACTGGTCAATAGTGTAGCTGCTTTGTTGTTGTGCAAAATTAGAGTTACCAAATTATGTATCAGATTTATGGGCAATTAAAGGTTAACAGCCAAATGGAAAACAACCATTACGAAGGAAGGTAGGAGACTTCCAGCAAGTAAAAAAAAACACAGATTACAAGAACAAAATTCTTGCTACCAGCAATCGTTTACATAGGCAAATGTTTACACGGGAAAATGGACCGTCACGGGCATTCACAGCGCTACACCAGTCAAGTTTCAATATGAAGGGTTCCAGTTTTTTAGGGGTTGCAATTTCTGGATTAATAAATTGAACCCCACGCGAATCGAACCCGCAACCTTCTCCTCTGGAGTTAGGCGTAGAGCCAGGGATTCATTACATCAAATGTTACAGGAACCCCCAGCACAGAATGAAATTATCCAGAACGACTCCCACCGAATTCAAACACCACGAAAATGCCAAATTGAAATTCTTCAACTAATTATGTGATAAAAAAATGCCAACGCCCATTACAGAATGAATCCCAAATTCCTAGTTTTATTTCCATATAATAAACAGCGGTATTATCTGTATAACAAAGACAGAACGATTGCCAAACAGGATGAGTTCGAAATTTTAGCTAAAATTGGCAGAGGTAAAATATAGATCTCTGATGCAGATGAATTCGCCTCCAATACGCCCTCAGATATAACCAATCAATGCGTTAACTAACAGTGCATGCCCAGATTGCAAATCTACAATCCAAAATTTTAAATGCGAAAGAAAAAAAAAACCTCCGGGAATGTATGGCCCAAGCTGGAGGAAGAGGCTATGATTGGTATGCCTAAATAAGACGATTGCAGAGGTCCAAAAACGCCCTAAGAAGAGACATGTTGAAGACAAGAGAAATAAAAATAGGGTAAGAGATGATCAATGGGAACCAAGCCCATAAATGCAGAGGCGACGCTCAGGACACGCGTAGATAAATTGTCAAGGAAGGGTTCGAAAATGCAGGGTGTAAGCTCCTTTCTAAGTCCAAGATGAAGCTAAGGAAAAGTAAGGGAAAACACCCTTATTGGTGAAGAGATCAACCAACTACGCAAGTTTAAATGTTCAACAATGCATAAACGCAGAGTAAGTTTATCCATCCATGCATAAAAATGCAAGGTTAAATTATCCAACAATACATAAAACGTGGAGTAAATAAATAAAATTAGCTAATCAACCAATTACACCGATATACCGATCCCAGCATGAGTCGTAATGCATTTTATTCTACCAAATTAAAAATCATACATTTGCCTTATCGCTTGCTCCGTGTGTCGTCTGCGCGCTCCATGTCGCTCTCGCTCGTCGACCGTCGAGACCTCACCAGTACCTCCTAGCCAATGCTAGGGGTACTCTGCTTCCCCCTTAGCCCCCCGAGCCACAAAGGGGCCACACACTATCTAGATGGTAGGTCTATCTCCTAGCTTGCCTCGCAAGGCCGAGCTACCACTCCTATCTGAGCTGGAAAATCCCAACTCCCCACAAGTAATTAGTCAAGTCACAAATCTGGCAGTGTAACATTACGCTAACAGTCAATCCCTTACTTCCTCCTCCTTCCTCTCTTTTATAGAGTTTTAGAACTTCCCAACTTTCCCTAAATATCTTTTAATTTAAGTTTTAATGAGAATCTTCTAAAAATTCTCTATCGTACAAGTGTCATTCATTCCCCGCGTTTCTAGATTAACTATTCTCTTTAATTTATTAAATTGTCTTATTTCCCTCATCCACCTAGAGTTACTCCTATTTTTACTCCTAGGTGTCCTTAGATTCCCTTACAGGTTTTAATTACTTTCCCTAAAATGATGTTGCTAAATTAGTTCAATTTAGAAGGTTCTCTATTGCAGATTCGTTACTAAGTTGACCTCGCTTTTTACCATAAGTTCCTTTCTTTCCCTTATTATGTTTCATCCATTCCTTAGTTTCCTAATTTTTATTATTCCCTTCTTTCCCCTTTTTATTAGATCCAAAATGGCAGTTGCGCTATTTAATATTTTCCTTTTATTATTAATTTAATATCTTTTTATACTTTCACAAGTTAAAAATTAAACTCTTCTTTACCCCCTCCCCCTTTTTTCACATATTTTATTTAAGTTCTTACTCTCTTCATTTTACCCAAAATATTTATGAAGTCTACCATTTTCACTTAAGTGGTTTTTATTTTAAACTTTATTATTTTATTTTTAGAGAGATAATTTCCTACGGGTAGACAAAATTTTACCCCTAGAGAAGTTTTAGACTTAGGACTTAGATTATGAACTAGGTGACATTTTAATTAGGGGAGTCGTTTTTAAAATTTCTTATGAGATATTAGTCTTAGGGCCACCTAGGTTCGTTCCTTTAATATCATCAATGCGACGTGCCCTTTAGGACACACTACGTGCTCCAAGGGTGCCACTCGCCTGTAGTGTTTCCTTTGTGCATTGTGCCCTTCAAGATGCACTACTTGCTTCAAGGGTGCCACTCGCTTCTTGACTAATTGGTAGACCTCAATAACCCCTGGATTCAACACTCCGCCAGGTGAACTTGTGGGAGACTAAGGTCTCTAAGGAATAAGGCCCCCGCCTTATTGCGCGCCCCTTAGAATCATCGTGAGCGACTTTCGCAGTCTGCCCTCATGGCATCGTGGGTCCTCTCGAACTAGGAAATTGTTAAACTACAGTTCAAGCCATGGCGGGAGTGCCAGTAGGCTGTGGCAGGGCTATTGTCCACACCTCTCCCTCAACCTCTCTAGAAATCATGTGTGGCCCCTTTACTCCATATGTGAGTCTGGTCGACAAGTTATCGTCAACTTGCATCATCAACAATTATGTCAGAACATGTCCACATCATATCATCAAATCAAATGTAATATCGCAATAAATAAATCAACCCAAATAGCACACTCTCTAACTCAATCCGAAGTCCAAGGGGTTCCATCGATGCCTCTACATCCTCAAGGTCCAAAACCCTACACACTCAGTAAAACGAGTCAATAGCACATGTCTATGTCAATGCAGTAAACATCATGTCATCTATCATAACGCATCATAATTAAGGACAAATGGTTTAATATCATAAAAGTCTGGATCACTTGCAAGCAAGTGTCCTCAAAGAATAAGTTTTCTCAGTGCGCTAGAGTGGGATGTTACAACAGCCTTAAGAGTCCCATAAAAGAAGTCATATTGAAAATGCCAAGTTGGTCTGTTTGAAACTAATTTCAGTAGCATTCAAGAACCCTAACTTGCATAGGGCATATCTCTAAAATTATAGTGAACAAACATATAAAATTTGTACCACTTGTACACCAATATCTCTCCTTTGTCTCTAAAAAGTTTCAAGGTTTGAAACATCCCAGAAAATAAGTTATATAAAAAGTTCCAAGCTGACCTATTTGAAACTGATTTCAATAGAATTTCAGAACCCTAACTTCCATGAGGAATATCTCCAAAAACATAGCAAAACAACATTTGAAATTTGTACCACATGTACCCCAAGATATATCCTCTATCTATGAAAAGTTTCAAGGTCTTAAACATCCCAAAAAATAAGTTATAGGGAAAGTGCCAAGATGACCTGTTTGAAACTAATTTCAGGAGCATTCAGGAACCCTAACTTCCATAGGGCATATCTCTGAAAGTACAGTGAACCAGCATATGAAATTTGTATCACATGTACAACAAGATATCTTCTCTATCTCTGCAAAGTTTCAAGGTATGAAATATCCTAGAAAACAAATTTATCATGAAAATGCCAAGATGACTTGAAACTGATTTTGCAATTCAATCTTTGCTAATCCATTTTTCACACTCACACTTTCTCTCAATGCTTTCTCTTTTTATAGTTTTTCATAACCCTTCATGAAGGTACATGTTCATTAATTAAATAATTAATTCCCAATACTATGGGAAAACACCCCAAATACCACGAGAAAATACCCCAAACCCATGGCTTTGAAACCACCATTTCACTTTTTACTTTTTCACGTGCACCCAATTTTTAATATACTTGTAAACCTATATATATATATATATATATATATATATATATATATATATATATATATATATATATATATATATAAGTATTGGAAATGTTGTATGTATTGTTAATCCTTTGACATCAATGAAAATAATTCCAACAATGTCCCCTTTTTTCATTGATGGCAATCCTACAACGAAACGCATATTCCACCATGCATAGAAAGAATTCTTCCCATGTCTGCAACTTTCCCATTATTTGCAACTCTCCTAGGAATAGAAAGAATTATCCCCCTATCTACAACTATCCCCCTTTTAAATCAATGGCAAAGGGATGCTCCCCCTGAATGTTTTCTTCTCCTTAAGTACTCAGTTGAAACTCCATTCGAATTTCATGTCAGGTTGATCCGCGATCAACCACTTCCAACGTAATCATTGATAAGTAAGAGGAACATTGCACAACTATACATCTGATGATACACAACAATATGAAGTCCTCAAACATCTAGTCAAATGATTCCACGACCATCCATCAATCCAACCACAATCTATCCTGGTAGTCAGCGTTGGTCCACAATTATGTCTTCCATGTCTCTTCTACAAATATTTGAAAGCATGATTGCCATTCATTTGATTTTAATGGTGAGGATGATGATAGGGAAAATATTTTTGTGATGTCTGATCAAAGGAACTAGGCTCAGGGTTAGGTTCACTTACAGGAGTAGAAACACCTGGCATGTCGAAAATAGTGTCATTTCTATGCTCAAATTATTCCATGTGAGGAACACGAAACTCATAAATATGTTTAGCACAATCAACAGTAGGTTTATCTTCTAGAAAACTAGTCTAAACTCCACCTACAACAAATAAAATTTCCTTAGTTGTAGAAATGCCAAGTGTATGTAGGGAGGCAACAACAACATCATATCCAAGACCAGTCTTAATGAATAGAGACCTTTGACAATTGATGATATTATGTAATATTTCAATACTCTTTTCAAAGTTCAAGCTTCTATTCAACTTAATCATTGTTTTATCCAGTTCCTTTCTTAAGGAAACAATTTCAAATTATAGCTCTTTGCAATTTTCTTCATTTTTCTTCAGTTGAATTCTCACCACTTCATCCATCCTTCTTGCTTCTTCTAATTGAAACTTTAGGTTCATGATGGTCTTTTCTATTTCTTCAAGGCTTTGTGACATTTCTTCTTTTGAATCATGATCCTCTTCTTCATATTTTTGCAACTGCTCCTTTTCTTTCAAATTCTTTTTCCTAAGCTTCTTTATTTTTCTTAAGGCACAAATGTGTTCTTCAAGATTCACTTCCCCATCAGTTTCATCATTTTCCTCTTCTTCTAAGTCCATCGTTTCTATCCCTTTGTATTCATAAATATTTGTTTCTATTTCCATAAAGAGAGTTTCTTCTCTATCACTATAGAAATTGTTTTCATTGTTTTCTTCAAATGAGTCACTAACCCCTTTTGAGTAGAGATTATCATTTTGTTTATAAGAGTTCTTATTCGTTTCCCTGTCATGTTTGTGGTTCTTTTTGTGTTTATTATTCTTTCTCCCTTTATTTACATTATTGCCTTCTTCATCATCACTAATTTCATCCTTTTCATATGGACACTTATCAGCAAAATGTCCTACTTTTCCACAATTAAAGCATTTAAAGGGAAGCTTACCTTTATATTTTCTAGATCCTTTCTTGATTTTTCTCACAAAATGGGCTTCCATTGTATCTGATTCATTATAATAGCTATTGCTTGATTCATTCTCTCCATTCTTTGTCTTCTTTGAGGCTTTAATGCTTATTTCTTTTTTTGATGGATTTTATTTCTCTATCATCATTTCATACGTCATGAGGATCACATGCAATTCATCCATTATTAATGAATCAAGATCCTTCGTTTCTTCAATGGCGGAAACTTTGGCATCAAATATTAAGGGGAGTGACCTTAACACCTTTTGTACAATAATTGATTCTTCAACCTTTTCACCAAGTCCTCTGATTGTGTTAACAATTTCATCCACTCGGAGAAGATAGGCTGCAACATTATCTTTGTCTTTCATTTTTTGGCTCTTGAATTGTCTCCTTCATAAATATTTTGAATCTTGTCCAAAATTTTGTTTGTCTATCTACAATGCATCACCTTGACAAATTTGTATTAGGATAGACCACACAAGATGGCATTCATGGCTTTTGCATTATGTTCACTAGGCTTCTTCTTGGCTGCATCTGTTGGTGGAGTTGTTGGGGCTATATAACCAGTCATGACTGATTTCCAAATATCAAACCCAAGGGCCATTAGATATGTTTTCATCCTTATGCTCTAGAATGCATATTTTGTATTGTCAAATAATGGAGCTCTTTTTGTATAGATAGCCATGTGTGCTCATGAGATCTACCTTCTAGTGGTTAGGATGTTTCCAAAGGAACCTCGCTCTGACACCAATTGTTTAGCATAAACTTATACTGAGAGGGGGGTGTTACTCAGTATAAGACAATTTTTTTCTCTTTCAAACATTCATCAACCATAAGAAAACAATCACATATGAGATCTATTGACCACATAACATGGAACACAAGATTTGCGTGGAAACCCTTTCAGGAGAAAGCCACAAAAATTCTCTTTATAATTATTTATAGGAACCAACCTATTTGTTACAAATATTTATAGGCACCAACCTGCTCGAGACACCAATCCCCATTGGTACAAATCCTGGTAGGAACCAACCTACTCTTACAGATCTTCATAGAAACCAATCTACTTGAGACAGCAATCCCCACCACTAAGTATCAACTTAACAAGAGACACCAATATATTTTCTTGAGCGATACCAACCTACTCGTATAGATATTTTTAGACACCAATCCCCACTACTAAGCACCAACTTAGCAAGACACACCAATCTCTTTGTGTGAGTTGCACCAACCTTCATCGAGTTTGCTTACTACCTCTGCCTTCACCAGGTCTTCTTGCTGTGTCTACCTTCACCAGTTATATTCACTACTTATATCTTCCCTAGGTTTGCTCACTACTTCTATCTTTACTAGGTCTGACCAAAATTTGAATTTCCAAATGGAAACTTTCTCAAAGATTTTTGTTTTGGGCCTCTTCCCAAGAATGAACTTGTACAACATTCCACATATCCAATTTTGCAAATATGATTTTGAAATTTTCACTTGAAGTACTTCTGTATGTATCCTCTATTATCTAAAATTTTCATAGTATGAAGAGTCCCAGAAAAGAAGTTATAGTGAAAATCCCTAGCTGGCTTGTTTGAAACTGATTTCAGAAGCATTTAGGAACCCTAAATTCCACAGGGCATATCTACGAAATTGTAGCGATCCTGAATTTCAAATTTGTACCACAAGTACACCAAGATCTCTCCTCTATCTCTACAAAGTTTAAAGGTTTGAAACATCCCATAAAATAAGTTATAGCGAAAGTTCCAAGATGGCTTGTTTGAAACTGATTTCAGGAGCATTCAATAACCCTAACTTCAATAGGGAATATCTCTTAACATATAGTGAACCAACATCCAAACTTTGTACCACATGTACCTCAATATCTCTCCTATGTCTCTACAAAGTTTCAAGGTCTTAAACATCTTAGAAACTAATTTATAGCGAAAGTTCCAAGATGATTTGTTTGAAATTGATTTCAGGAGCATTCAAGAACCCTAACTTCCATAGGGTATATCTCTGAAATTACAGTGAACCAACATCTGAATTATGTACCACATGTACATCACGATCTCTCCTATGTCTTTGAAAAGTTTCAAGGTCTGAAATGTCCCAGAAAAAAATGTATCGTGAAAATGCCAAGATGACCTGAAATTGATTTCGCAATCCAATCTTTGCTAATCCATTTTTCACACTCACACTTTCTCTCAATGCTTTCTCTTTTTATACTTTTTTATAACCCTTCATGAAGGGACATGTACCTTAATTAAATAATTAATTCCCAATCCCATGGGAAAATACCCCAAATACCATGGGAAAATACCTCAAACCCATGAGTTTTAAACCACCATTTCACTTTTTACTTTTTCTCATGCACCCCTTTTTTAATATACTTGTAGACCTATATATAAATCAATATTGGAAATGTTGTGTGTATTGTAATGTCATAATATGACAGCAATGACATCATTAATCCTTTGACATCAATGTCAATAATTCAAACACTTTGTTGGTGGAATCACCAGTGGGTTGTTCAGTTTTGATCAATGGCTCTTGAGGCTTAGGATTTGTTAATTCAAGTTGTGTCTCTTAAAGGTATCTATACATAGGTTTTGTATTATTGATTTTTTTGTCATGTGTTTGTAAGGTGGCCTAGATTATAGCCAACCACCTTATTCATGGGTTAAAGGTCTAGATGATTCTCCCTGCTCACGGCGCTGGAATTTTGTAAATTTTGATTGTTTTTATTTTGGCTTGAACAATCAATCATTTCCCTTCTCCTAATATGTTAGGATGCATCATACATAGTCTTAATGTTGGTGCTCTCATGATGTAATGGACTTATGCCAACTCATTGGCTTGCATGTAATATAAATATTTTCGACTATTCATGTATACTCTTTCATTCCATTGATTACAATCCCATTTGTTTGTTTGTTTTTTATATATATGGTGAACCAAAATGGAAAAACATGGCATAAATATGGCATCTCTAATTTCAACATCTTATGCATAATGAGTCCTATGGAAGTAACCAAAATATTTGGGACACAAAGAAATTACAAAAGAGAAAAAAATGTTTAAAGTTCATGACCCAAGGTTCAAATCCTGACAAACATAGAGTGTTGGACTATAATTTGAACAAGTTTAATTGGTTTCATATGGAGCAGCAATTCAACTATAACAATTTCATAAACGTTACAAAAATATGCCATGTTTTTTTTACATGCATTGGTGTGCATGTGAGTGTAAATGTATATATGCATGTAGAAAGTTGAAGAACATTTTTAAGATGTTAATAACATCTTACATATCTAGACAAATAAAGAAAATAGTATAGCCACCAAACATAAAGTGCATGAGTGGTGGATAATTTCATTTGCCACAAGCTAATTCATCTAGTGAGCTTGACACAAAAACATTTTGAATTCTTCATATTTGGTACAACCCACATCTTGGTATATATGTTTGTAATGTTTTCACAACCAATTTCTCCATAATAAATTTCCCATATGAAGTGTGATCATAACTAAAGAACACTAGGTTATGATGAATTCAAATACAATTCATCAACTACAATTGGAATATAAAGATTACTTATTATTTGAGGGATCAATTTTAACCATGTGCTTATTAGGCACACATGTTCTCACCGTGACTTAGGAGGTCCAAAATAGTGGTTTTTGAATTTCGAATCTTACAACCTATCCTTTTTGCCAAAAACGAAAAACTTGGAGCATGGAACCCTTAATTTGTCAGTGTAAAATATTGTATCTGAAATTGGAGTTGTATACCTTAAAATTTGATATAGAGTATAAAGCATCTATGCACTATAATAGGGTTGGTCTATATTTGAATTCTCTAGTTTGGTGTTTTGGTTAAGAATCCATATCTACGTGTAAGAGGTTTTGATTTCTATCACATTATATATTCATATTGCAAACAACTAGAGATGTATACTATGAAAATTGAATATCTTGGTGAGATGACATCAAAAAATGATGATCTGCAATGGATACGGTTTCAAAATATCAATATGCAGATTCAATTTTTCTTAATGTTGTTTGAGATTGAAAATGAGTCCATACATGTTAGATTGCAAGTGTTTCAAACAACCTATTGTCAAACACTCTAATAATTCCATTTTGTTAATGCTCATGTGTCTTCTCAAGCTAAAACAAAATGGGGTTGCTAGGTCATTTATCACTAATTGTTGCATCAACTACAAAGTATATTGCTAATGTGGTTCAAGCAAGTGCAAAGGACATTACCACAAAGGTAAACTCTGCAAAGTTGGTTTAACAATAACATTTTTTTTCAGTTGTATTATATTTTTCATAATAAGCACTATAGGATTAGAGAACATTTTGATCAGGCAATTACATGCAATAAGACCAATAAACATTTTGTTTTACTATGCCACTATCTTGAAACAACATGGATTATGAATTCCCTACATATGCACTTCTTCCATTCACTTGTAAATAGCCAGGAATACAATGATGCACCTATAGACTATAGTAATATTAAAACTATAAAGAGCAATAACTATCACCTTTCCTTTACATTTCAATCTTTAGGTTCCCAACTCTCAAACTTTTACATAGTTAAACTATTTATAGTCTAAATACTTCTTTTGCAATCTTTTGCAAATTTGCAACATATGTCTCTTTGCCTATGTTGGCCATATTCGTTCTTTTTTCATTATATCCTATAAGGTGTAGGGACATTGCCACTATGTGGCTCTTATTTAAATCATTTGAATAACTTTTGGTTAAAATTATTGTGTTTTTATAAAAAAAAAAATTATATATATGTATAGTTTTCAAATTCAAGTATATTATTTGCATATTTTTCAAATGGACAAAGGGGAAGGGGAATGTATGAGTAATAGAAATTTCCAATGAGGTATGGAGGTGAATAATCAAACTATTGGTGAATTGGGAATTGGACAGATAGGATGGGGCAAGAAGGAGATCATCAAAACAATGCTTAATTGGGGAGTGGACACCTAGAACACATAAGAAATTGTCAAACCAATGTGGTACTTGTGATTGAAGATCTTGTCTTCAACCACTTGGTAGCTTTATAATTAAATTGCATGAAAATGTTTTGTGTTTCAATTGACAATTTCGCAAGATGACCAAATTGTAAGGATGCTTAATGAAAATATTGAATCTTAATGACATTGCCACTATGTGGCTCTTATTTAAATCACTTGAATAACTTTTGGTTAAAATTATTGTGCTTTTATAATAATAAAAGTTATATATATATATATATATATATATATATATATATGGTTTTCAAATCCAAGTATATTATTTGCATATTTTTGAAATGGACAAAGGGGAAGGGGAATGTATGAGTAATAGAAATTTCCAATGAGGTATGGAGGTGAATAATCAAACTAGTGGTGAATTGGGAATTGGACACATAGGATGGGGCAAGAAGGAGATCATCAAAACAATGCTCAATTGGGGAGTGGACACCTAGAACACATAAGAAATTGTCAAACCAATGTGGTACTTGTGATTGAAGATCTTGTCTTCAACCACTTGGTAACTTTATAATTAAATCGCATGAAAATATTTTGTGTTTCAATTGACAATTTCGCAAGATGACCAATTTGTAAGGATGCTTAATGAAAAGATTGAATCTTTGTATCAAGGTTGTTATTGCCATCGTGTTTTCACTAATGTTTGAAGACAAATGTAGCAACAATCCATGGAAACACATCTTAGGATTTGCTTAGTTTGGTCATCAACACTACCTATGTCGGGAAGATTTTTAGTATGTCTTTCACTATTGAAATTTTCCTCAAAGTACCTTGTAGTAAAGTGATGAAAGCCAAAGGATTAGTGGAATTGTTTATTCTCAACATAGTAAAGGGTAGATCTTTGAATTCTTGATGAATGCCAAATTAGTAGTTGAGTTGACTTTGATAGACATTGGAACGGATAGGTGGTAAAGCGCAAATTTAATAAAGAAATTTATTCATTTGGAATGCATTGCATTAAATAGTTCATTAGATTATATTTTAATTATATTTTTTTGTTATTTGTTTTTACTTGTGTTTTTTGAGGACCTTTATCCCAAATATTTTGTAGTCTTTGTGTCAATGGCTTTATTCACAACATTTGTTACAACCCCATTGGAAATTCCCATATGGAAGTCAACAAGGAAGGCAGTTCCATACAAGCACATAAATATGTAGAGAGATTAGAGTCATGACATCTTTGCATGATATGAGGAACACCCCAATGATGATAAACCTCATAGAGGCCTCAAGGGGGATTCAAAAACTTGCAATTTGTCTTTACATCATGCACCTAGTGGCATTGTTGGAGAGTTCTTCTGTGTCATCATGATGGTTCACAAGGCTAGGGAAATCGTCTCCCTTTCTAGAACTACAATTTTCGACAACAGTACCAAATAGTGGTTGTCTTCAAGGCACATGAGCAGTTGAGCAACATGCATGAGCATATGTATAATATTATCAAGTAGAAGAGGATTGGTGTGTGCCCTTTTCCAAAAATACATGCACGTCATTGAAATCCTACAGTATGTGACCTTAGGATCTATGACTATGTTAACAATGTTTGAAGTGAAGTGGATTTGATGCAAATAGACTTTGATCGATTGTGTTAATTTTGGTGTGTTGGGTTAAAAATATTGGGTTCCCATTGTAATCTAATCTTAGTTAAGGAATTAGGGTTGTAATCGAATTTAGGTTAACGAAATAGGGTTTTGGATGCCGCAAAATACCTATATATTATATTGTGAATGGTGAAGTTAATATAATGAAGGAGATAGATGTGTGGCTCTAAGGTTTGTTGTTTTTCCTAGTTAAGGGTTTCCAGGGTAAATCTCTATGTATTGTGTGTGTGTGTGTCATTGTTGTTCTTTCTATTTTTCTTAAGAATATATATGCATTGTTTCACTTCAAAGGTTTAAAACTTACAATTTGTATCAAAGCAAGATTATTGGCTTCAGTGGGATGCCTTTCTTGCTAAGGGTTTGACTCATTTTTTATAGAGCAAGTTTATCTTGGGCCTATGATAAATGTGGTTTCAATGGGGGCTCTATAGTGGTGATTTGTGTGTTGAAAGATAATGGTAAGTAGTTCTATAATTGAAGTTGAGAAATTTAATGGTCAAAGCTTTAAGCTATGGAATTTCAAGATGGAGGACCTTCTTGTAGACAAATAACGGTGGGTCTTAGTGGATCATGGTTCTACACTTGCGGGTATGGCGATGGAAGACTGAACAAGGTTGGAAAGGAGGGAAAAGAATACAACCCAGCTCTGTCTTTCAGATTTAGTGTTATTATATGTCTCATGAGAAGATACCAAAAAGGAGTTATGATATATGTTGGGGACTTTGTATCAGTCTAAGTGATCCAGGTGGATATTGGTAGCCACCCACCTGTTCCAAATTCCAACTGGCTCATCTGGACAGTTTTTAGTTCAGCACATTTCTCTGTAATGGGGACATTTATTTGTAATTGTGGGTTCTTCACTTACAAGGTTATCTCGAATCCATACATAGCATCTAGGTGGATATTTTTGGCCACCCACCTATTCCAACTCACTTATTTTGGAAGTATTCATGTCAGTACATCTTGTTGTACTTCCAGGGCCGTTTTGAGGCTCTAAACAATGTTTTCTTGGCTTTCCACAAAAAAACTATAGATAGAGTTAGAGTTTGATGGAATAATTCATAGCTCTTGAAAATATCTTTCCAACGGGCTATCATGTGCCTAAAACAGAGATTGTATGCAAAAGTTACGACCCCGGGAAGTTGATGTACTAACTTACCCCAACGGGGCCCACATGAATTTTGGTGCTTCATCTCCTAGGGTTAGGTTTTTGGATGTCTAGGGTTTTGTCATCCATGTTTAACATAAAAATTCCTTCAGATCCTCATTATAATCATGTTTTTGTGAATGAACGTAGCCATCACATCTCTTCTCAGAGATAAAGTTGTCACCATTCTAGCAAGTCTTGCACTCTGTATTTTTACAATCTCTGTATATTTCTTTCAATAATAGAAATCATGTATTGTTGTATTTCTCTGTTTCTGGAAATTTTTATGTGTATTTCATTTTAATATATATGCTTTCATTTCATTCCAAAAATAATTTGGATCAGTGGTATCAGAGTAGGTTGCTCTTGATCGTTTTTTAGTGCATGTCCCTGATGAGGTCCGAGTATAGCAAGTTGGGTCTCGAGCTTGTCTCTCTTGAGGAGAATTGCTCTCGCATGCCCAATAAACCCTCTATGGTGGAATAAAATAAAAATGGAGGAGAATAAGATTATATTAACATGTTTCTTGAGCAAGCTCTCGCGCAACAGAGGGACGAAATGATGCAGAATTTTGCCCACCTCCTTCAATGCCTATTGATAGAAGCAAGCGCATCTTCATCAAGCAGCCACTTTGGAGGAACCTGTATTAGAAGTTCAGATAGATGCAGATGCCTTAGAAAAATGGTTGAATCTACTAGAAGGTTATTTCTCTTTTCACAATTTTTCCAACAGGGAAAAGATCACATTTGCACTCCTCAAGGATTTCGCCCATGTCAAACATTGGTGGGAAACTTACTAGGAGAAAATTTCCATCAAAGAATATAGAATATATGGGGTCGAACCCACTTGGGATTTTTTGGTGGATGTGGTCAAGGAACAATACTACCATGTTGATAACTATGAAGACCAATACATTAGATGGACCACACTATGGCAAGAGAAGAACCAAACAGTGTCGGAGTTCAAAAATACTTTCCATACCTTGCACACCAAGCTAGGTATCAAAGCGGCATCTGGTTAGGTACATACAAACTGAAATGGAATTCCTAAACATCTCATCATTGGGATCAGCCTATCGATATGTTGTCAAAATCGAGTAGAAATTTAAGCACCAGAACAAATGGGAGTTCAGGTCTAAAAATCCACAACAACCAAAGCATGGTAAAGACGGCCCTAACCAACATCCTTCCGACAACCAGTCGAAGACACATGAAAATAATGGTAAAGGAAAGATGAAGAATGACACTGGGAAGTGGTGTGACTTCCACAAAATCCCTTGGCACAACACCGATGAATGTCACTCGAAATAGTCATTGGTGGTCGAGGTCAAAGACAAGGAGTCAAACCCTGATTCAGAATATGACTATAAAAATATTGAAAATAGATAGATCATCGATGCAGACCCTACTACTATTGTCGCGACCACAACAATTCAACCAAAAGAACCAATAGATCTTAAAGAGGGGGAGCACCTCTTCCATTCACAGATGTGGGTGAAGGGGAGTCCATTGCATTTCATTGTTGATAGTTGTATCAAGAAGAACATTATCTCAGTTGAGGTCATCAAACAATTGGAGTTGTCAACAACACCACACCCGCAACCATACAACATCGGGTGACTTCACCAAGGATTAGATCTTTGTGTCAGTCGATAGTGTCACATGTCCTATGGCATCCATCCCTTCAAGGATGAGGTAGTGTGTGATGTTTCCCCTCTTGATGTATGTGATGTTATTTTGGTACAACCATATATGTGGAAACGTCATGTTGTTTATGAGTCTCAACCCCATAGTGTCATTATTACTCTAGGGGGTTATCTCTATAGGATACTAGAGGTAGTTCTGACTATTGTTCCACCAAAACAGTGCCGCAAGGTAATCTCTCATACTGCAAAAGTCATCCTCTTCACATTTTGTTTAAAGGATGCACAGAAGGCCACTACAACCACTGCAGCATATCCAACAGAAGAAGATTGCAGAAGAGAAAGCAGATATTATTTCTTCACCTACAATGTTGCCTGCACAATGCCCTGTCAAGCCCAGAGACATTAGTTTGGTGGAACATATTCAACCCCACCAACAACAGGTTCATGACAACCTTCCACAGACTAAGCAGCACAACTTCTCCAACAAGGCACGCAACTCACCAAGATTCATATTCAGAAAATGATTTCCCCTCTTCCATGAGAAATCAATGCAATGGAGACCATTGCTTCCTAAGGGGTGAGGATTGATCCAGGTGGATATTGGTGGCCACCCACCTATTCCAAATTCCAATTGGATCATCTTGACAGTTTTTAGTTCAACACGTTTCTCTGTAATGGGGACATTTCTTTGTAATTGTGGGTTCTGCACTTACGGGGTTGTCCTGAAGCCCTAAAAAGCATCCAAGTGGATATTGGTGGCCGCCCACCTATTCCAATTGGATTATTTTGTAAGTTTTCATTTCAGTAAATCTTTTTGTACTTCCAGCATTGTTTTGAGGCTCTAAACAGTGTTATCTTGGCTTTCCATAGTCAAAATGTAGACAAATTTAGATTTTGATGGCATAATGCGTAGCTCTCAAACATACATTTCCAACGGGCTGTCACGTGCCTAAAACAGAGATCGTATGCAAAAGTTATGACCTCAGGAAGTTGATGTACTAAGTTACCCCAATGGGGCCCACATGAATTTTGGCGCTTCATCTCCTAGGGTTAGGTTTTTAGATGTATATGGTTTTGGCATCCATGTTTATCATAAAAAGGCCTTTAGAACCTCATTGTAATCATCTTCTTGCAAATGAGCATAGCTATCACATCTCTTCTCAGAGATAAAGCCGCCACCATTCTAGCGAGTCTTGCACTTTTCAATTTTATAGTCTATGTACATTTCTTTCAGTAATAGAAATCATGTATTGTTGTATTTCTCTGTTTCTAGAAATTTTTATGTGTATTTCATTGTAATATCTTTGCTTTCATTTCATTTTGAAAATAATCCAGATCGATGGTATCAGAGCAAGCTGCTCTTGATCGTTTTTCAGTGCATGTCCCTGACAAGGTCTGAGTATAGCAAGTTGGGTCTCAAGCTTGTCTCTCTTGAGGAAAATCACTCTTGCACGCCTAAGAAACCCTCTATGGTGGAAAAAAAGAAAAATGGCGGAGCAGAAAATTCTATTACCATGTTTCTTGAGCAATCTCTCGCACGACAAAGGGACGAAATGATGGAGAAATTTTCCCACATCCTTCAACTCCTATCGATAGCAACAGGAACATCTTCATTAAGAGGCCACTTTGGAGGATCCTCTCCCTTCAAGGTACAAGTTAATTTTGATATTCTCGTATTTGAAGGTCAGATAGATGTGGATGCCTTAGAAAAATGGTTGAATCTGCTAGAAGGTTATTTCTTTGTTCACAATTTTTCCGAAAAAGATCACCTTCGCACTCCTCAAGACTCTCCCCCGAGTCAAACATTGGTGGGAAACTTACTGAGAGAAAAGTTCCACAGAGGAATCTAGAATATATGGGGTCAATCCCACTTGGTACTTTTTTGTGGATGCGATCAAGGAACAATACTACCTTGTTGATAACTATGAACACCAATACATGAGATGGACCAAACTGCAGAAAGAGAAGAGACAAACAGTGTTGGAGTTCACAAATACTTTCCATACCTTGCACACCAAGCTAGGTATCAAATACTCTGAGCACCATCTAGTTCAGAAATACCTTGGGGCTCTTCATATTACATCCAAACCGAAATGGATTTCCTAAACATATCATCATTGGGAGTGGCCTATAGATTTGTTGTCAAAATCGAGCAGAAAATTAGGCACCAGAAAAAATGGGAGTTCGGGTCTACAAATCCGTTACAACCAAAGCATGGTAAAGACGACCCTAACCAACAACCTTCTAAAAACCAGTCTAAGACACAAGAAAATAAAGGTAAAGGAAAGAAAAAGAATGACATTGGGAAGTGGTGGGACTTCCACAAAATCCCCTGGCACAACACTGATGAATGTCGCTCGAAACAATCATTGGTGGTCAAGGTCAAAGACAAGGAGTCGAACCCTGATTTAAAATCTGATCTAGAAAATATTGAAAAAGATAGATCATCGACGCAGACCCTACTACTATTATTCTGACCGCAACAATTCAACCAGAAGAACCAGTAGATCTTGAAGAGGGGGAGCGCCTATTCCATTCATAGATGTGGGTGAAGGGGACCCCATCACATTTCATTGTTGATAGAGGTAGCCAGAAGAACCTCATCTCAGTTGAGGTCATCAAACAATTGGGGTTGTCAAAAACACCACACCCACAGCCATACAACATCAGGTGGCTTCATTAGGGACGAGATCTCCATGACAACCAACTGTGTCGCATGTCCTATGGCATCCATCCTTTCAAGGATGAGGTAGTGTGTGATGTTTCCCCTCTTGATGTCTGTGATGTTTTTTTGGGCCAACCTTATATGTGGAAACGCCATGTTTTTTATGAGTCTCGACCTCCTAGTGTCATTATTACACTTAGGGGTAAGCTCTACAGGATTCCATAGGTAGTTCTGACTATTGTTCCACCAAAACAGTGCTGCAAGGTAATCTCTCATAATGCAAAATTCATCCTCTTCATATTCTATTCAAAGGATGCACAAAAGGCCACTACAACGGCTGCAGCAGCATCACCTTCTATCCAGCAGAAGCAGATTACAGAAGAGAGAAGATATTGTTTCTTCACCTACAATGGTGCCTACACAATGCCTCGTCAAGCTCAGAGACAACAGGTTGGTGGAACATATTCAACCCCACCAGCAACAAGTTTGTGACAACCTTACACAGACCAAGTAGCCAACTTCTCCAACAAGGCATGCAACTCACAAAGATTCAGATTCAGAAAATGCTTTCCCCTCTTCCTCGGGCACTCAACGCGATGGAGACCATTGCTTCCTAATGGGGGAGGATTGATCCAGGTGGATATTGGTGGCCACCCACCAATTCCAAATTCCAACTAACTTATTTGGAAATTTTTTCATTTAGCATGTTTCTCTGTAATGAGAAAATTTCTTTGTAATTGTGGGTTATGCACTTACAAGGCTATCTTGAATCCCTAGACAGCATCCAGGTGGATATTGGTGGCCTCCCACCTATTTCAACTGGCTTATTTTGAAAGTTTTCATGTCATTACATCTTTTTGTACTTCCAGGGTCGTTTTGAGGATCTAAACAATGTTTTTTTGGCTCTCCATAGTCAAGCTATAAACAAAGTTGGTGTTTGACAACATAATGTGTAGCTCTTGAAAAGACCTTTCCAATGGGCTATCACGTATCTAAAACAGACATCATATGCAAAAGTTACGACCCCGAGAAGTTGGTGTACTAACTTACCCCAACTGGGCCCACATGACTTTTGGTGCTTCATCTCCTAGGAATAGGGTTTTGGATGTCTAGAGTTTTGGCATCCATGTTTATCATAAAAGGGCCTTTAAAGCCTCATTGTAATCATCTTCTTGCGAATGAGCATAGTCATCACATCTCTTCTCAGAGATAAACCTGCCACCATTCTAGCGAATCTTCCACTCTGTAATTTTATAGTCTCTGTATGTTTCTTTCAGTAATACAAATCATGTATTGTTCTATTTCTTTGTTTCTGGAAATTTGTATGTGTATTTCATTGTAATATCTTTGCTTTCATTTCGTTCCAAAAATAATTTGGATCAGTGGTATCGAGCAGGGTGCTCTTGATCGTTTTCCAGTGCATGTCCCCAATGGTGTCTCAGTATAGAAAGTTGGGTCTCAATATTGTATCTCTTGAGGATAATCACTCTTGCACGTTGAAGAAACCTTCTATGGTGGTAGCAAAGAAAAATGGTGGAGCAGAAGATTCTATTAACATGTTTCTTGAGCAAGCTCTCGCATGACATAGGGACGAAATGATGGAGAATTTTTCCCACATCCTTCAACACCTACCGATAGAAACACGCGCATCTTCATCAAGTGGCCACTTTGGAGGAACCTCTCCCTTCAACATATAATTTAATTTTGATATTCCCATATTTGAAGGTTAGATAGATGTGGATGCCTTAGAAAAATGATTGAATCTATCAGAAGGTTATTTCTCTTTTCACAATTTTTCCGACAGGGAAAATATCACCTTCGCACTCCTCAAGGATCTCCCCCATGTCAAACATTGGTGGGAAACTTACTGGTAGCAAAGTTCCACATAGGAATCTGGAATATATGGGGTCGATCCCACTTGGGATTTTTTTCTGGATGCTATCAGGGAACAATACTACCATGTTGATAACTATGAAGACCAGTACATGAGATGGACCACACTATGGCAAGAGAAGAGCCAAATTGTGTCGGAGTTCACAAATACTTTTCATACCTTGCACACCAAGCTAGGTATCAAAGACTCTGAGCAGCATCTGTTTCTGAACTATCATGGGCATCTACATAGGTACATCCAAATTGAAATGGATTTCCTAAACATCTCATCATTGGGAGCAGCCTATAGATATGTTTTCAAAATCGAGCGGAAATTTAGGCACCAAAACAAATGGGAGTTCAAGTCTACAAATCCACAACAACCAAAGCATGGTAAAGATGACCCTAACCAACAGCCTTTTGACAACCAGTCCAAGACACAGAAAAATAATGTTCAAGGAAAGACAAAGAATGACACTGGGAAGTGGTGTGACTTCCACAAAATACCTTGGCACAACATTGATGAATGTTGCTTGAAACATTCATTGGTGTTCGAGGTCAAAGACAAGGAGACGAACATTGATTCAGAATCTGATCCTGAAAATATTGAAAATAGAGAGATCATCAACGGAAACCCTACTACTACTGTCGTGACCGCAACAATTCAACTAGAAGAACCAGTAGATTTTGAAGAGGACGAGTGCCTCTTCCATTCACAGATGTGGATTGTAACACCCTGTTTCCCCCAGCTTGTAAATATAACTGGACTGGCCAAGAACTATGGCAAACTCATAAATATGAATATGTGATGTAAATGGACCTTGAGGAAAAGGTCAATGAATGTGAATAACATTTTGAATTTATTGCAGGACTACTGAGAGGGGATGTGCAGAAAAGAGACTACGATGGCGGTGGAAGGCACCTGAAAAGGTGGCATTAACTTCCACCGAGAATTAATACCGTATTTGGACTCCACTGGCCCAAAGAACCAAAAGCGGCTCGCTGGCCCCGAATTTAATTTCTCGCAGGCTAGTAGGTGAACGGCTTGATGAGGGATGGGATGGTGAACCGCCCATCCATAGAGCCGTCAGGCCTGATCAACACGAGGGTAATCGTGCCACACGCAACCTCGCAAGAGGATAAGGCGTATGGTAGAAGCGATTGGGGGGGGGTAGACGTGAGGGGAACTCTGGCATTACACAGAGTGAGTGATAGCAGAGAGGAAGGATTGCAACCTTCGCTCCTGGTCACTGGCAGAAAGAGAGACGCAGTCTCAACAGCATCGTGGTCTCAGCTTGGGGGTGGCTAGTGGTAAATTCGTCAGGAGTCACTGAGCCTACGGTTGGGTGGAAACGAGCACCCCTCTCAGCAGTTGCACATACTTCTGGTGTTATTTCTGATAAGTGTTTTACATATTGTGTCTTGAAATTCATATACTGATATATATATATGCTCGTAGAACTGTGAAATTATGAACGATTACAGTATAAGAGTGTATGTGCAGTGTTTTGATAAGAAATAATAGATATATGCTTATAATAGAAAGACCCCACGTGGCTTATTAATAAATGAATTTAGTTATGCATGAGTTGAACCGAGTCAGACTTCCAGTCCATCCTCGGGAGTTTGTTTCCCTTTGTCTGTTTCCAGGAAGGCCCCGGAATAGGACTCTTCATAGAAATTCCCTTCTTGGAAAGGTTTTCCATGAA
Source organism: Picea engelmannii (assembly GCA_009831015.1). Lineage (NCBI taxonomy): Eukaryota > Viridiplantae > Streptophyta > Pinopsida > Pinales > Pinaceae > Picea > Picea engelmannii. The sequence continues at coordinate 582,506 of ML778257.1, forward strand.
CCTGGAAAAAAAAGACTTGAATGGGCAAGTCTTAATAACCCTGTACGAGGAGGAATGACCCTCTTAAAGTTCCGAGGTAGCAGCATAGGGATAAGTAACAAATCGACGAATGAGATCTCGTCGGATGACCCATAGCCATTCACGTTCGTTAGATTGACGAAAGTAACAAGGGCGTTACAGACCTTGCCCCTTTCTCCCTCTATCTTCGTGAACAGCGAGAAAATCGGGATCGTAGACCCCAAGGCCCAGGAGAACATTTGGACCATTGATCTTTCCACGTCCACGAAGTAGTGGAAGAGTGCACAAGGTGGGACACTCTGAGTCGTTGGATCTCATTCAGGAATCCCGTCAGTTGTTGGATCAGTTTAAGATGCTCGTAGTTTAGTCTCTGAAGTGTGCACAGGAAGAATGGATCTAGACCGTTATATCTTGGTCCATTTACCCGTTAATCGTCAGATCGGATAGGAGGTGCACGGGGTTTAACCCTTCTCACGCCAGGCAGAAGTCCCGACCGTCATCGGGATGTTGGCGTTCGTGAAATCGGGAGTCACGAGAACAGAAGATCGAGAATTTTCATGGTAAAATTCCCAGGAAGGATCTGGGCCATCCATCTGAGAGAGGAAACATGTCACGTGGTCATCCATTCCAGAGATCCGGGCACTAGACATCGGGATATCGGCGCTCAGGAAATCGAAGTTCTCGAGGCCGTGAAAGTCGGGACATTTTAAGTCTCGAAATCCCGAGAGTTAATCAGGACCGTCCACCAGAGGGGGACGTATGGAAGTAATCAGAGCCATTGGGGAAAGTCCCGATAGGAATTTGTCTATCGGATTTTTGGTCATCGGGATATCGGGAATCCTAATAGCAAGAGGTTTGGGTATTTCGGAATCGCGAAGTCCAGAACCCCGACAAGGAGAAAAGTGTCATTGCGGGCCAGCTGTCAACATAGCGGAGAATCGGGATTTGAGGGATCAACAGTCCCATGGGAAAATGTTTTTTGACATTTGAAACCTCGAACCCCGAGGGAGATCAGGGACCATTGATCCAGTAGATGACCCCGACCATTGATCAGGCTATAGGCAGACAATAGTTGCTAGTTGTCAGCATAGTGGGGAGTCGAGATTCGAGGGATCGCGAACCCTGAGGACGATTGCATCTTGATGTTGAAAACCCCAAAGCCCCGATAGGTGAGATGATTGTAGTCATAGGGATAGTGGTCATATGGGCTAGGAGCCTAGCTAGGGGAGCTAGTGCGTAAAGAACGCGTCAGGATTCGAGGAATCGCGGATCCTGGGGACAAGTGCATTTTGGCACTCTAAAGTCTGAAACCCCGATAGGAGGATATAAGCCTATGGTCTTATGAGAGTGGTCATATGGACCAGAAGGCATAGCCAGGAGGGGCTAAGGCCGAAAGAGAGCTCATCGAAGATTCGGGAGCTCCGTGATCGAGAGTCCGGATTTTCATGATGATAAACCCCGATGAACGGAAGAGATTCTTTCGGAGGATCTCAGGTTCTATAATGACTTTTAGATGTGGAAACAAGATGTTAACTTAATCCAGGATGTGGTTATGCTTTAGGATAAGCGGCGAGTAGATCTGGACGGCCAGAGTCCACCCGTTCAGATCTACGGCTGAGGTTCCATTCCGGAGCCCCCTTACTGTTCTGCCTTTAGCGGTAGGTGGGGGGTCCGGAATTGGACACACAACTCTCGAATGGTCAAGATTAACTCATCGTGATCAACGGCGCTCAAGTGGATTCTGAACCCCCNCGTGTGAAGTGGGGCCCCTCCTGTCATGTCGACCACCATGTCACGTTTCCCTCTCTGCCACCTATATTCCACCTAACCGCGCAACAGGTTTGTTTCCCCATTGGCCATTCTCTACCCCTGTTGAGGTTTGTTCCTATTGGCCATTCGCTGACCCCGTAGGGATTCATCCCCATTGGTCGCTTGCTAGCCCCGACGGGGTTCGATGGTTGCAGAGTCGAATGTTTAGACATTATTGTAGCGCTGAAGCACGAAATACAAAAGGCGTTGCATTCAAATGGAACCATGAACATGACCCATGATCACATGGGAATGAAGAAGGAGAGAGAAAGAGCCAGCTTACGCTGGGCTTCCATGGTTATTTAGGGGTTCGAGTCCGACAAAAGACCAAAAAAAAAAAAAAATTGATTTAGGTAGTGGGTATGTTACAAAGTGGTATCAGAGCATGGTTACAACACTCAGCCTGATTGGGCTCATGCACGAGTCGCGCATAAACTCTGTTCGAAGCACTCCTATGAGGATTAACCCCCTGACTTAACTCTCTTGTCCAGGATTAAAAACTTGGAAAATGAGAACCCGACTGTGTATGCATGTGAAAGAGTTATGAATTTATGCACAAATTATAAAAATGAATTTAACTCTTGACTAATAACCAGCGTTTGTCTTTTCACTCAAGTGGACGATCAACCGCAAGAATCTACAGACGCAGAGTATGGTGACTCATCAAGAGGTGGGAGAAGGCTCTCACAAAAGAGACGAAGAGTCTGACGAAAGAAGAGCAATAGGAACCCCTCCAGACCTAGCTGAGACTGTGAGGAGTCTCATGGTCGAATTGCAAAGTTGCAAGGCCAATAATGAAAGGATGATGAAAGAACAAGAAAAGCAAACCGAAATTAATGCAGTTCTACTGCAGAGCTTATCCGACCTACAGTGACAAATGCAGCATGAACCTGAGATGCAAAATCATGGTCGTGTCAGTGGCCATATTGAGAGAATCACATCAAGAAAGATCCACCCCAGAGGTAAAGGACCAGTGCCAGACGATTCCATTAAGAAGGAAGCTGGTGATTCATAAGGCTCTTCCAGCAGCAGGACCAGTTCCTATCCTTGCAGAAAACAGAAGAAGCAAAAGACTTCCAAGAGTCATAAATTTGAGGAATTCAGGAAGGCCAAACCTCCCTCCTTCGACGGTGAGATAAAGAAGGGAGGGGAAGCCAAGGCCTGGCTACTTGGACTGAAGAAATATTTCAGAGTCCATGATTTTTCAGAGAACTTGAAGGCCCGAGTGGCCACTTTCAATCTGAACGGAAAGGCTTCCATCTGGTGGGAAGACCTTAAGAATATGAAAGGGGTCCGCGAGGAGGACCTGTCTTGGAAACAGTTTGAGAAGTACTTCTGGAAGAAGTATTTGTCGGAAAGATATTTCAATGAGAAGGCTAAAGAGTTTTATGAACTCAAACTAGGACAACTTACTATGGAGGAGTATGTCAACAAATTCCTCGACTTATTGAGATATGTACCCTACATCAAAGTAGAGAAGGCGAAGGCACGACACTTCATCAGTGGGCTACCCAAGGAATACTGGAACCGAATTTAATTTGATGAGCCAGAGACCTCAGAATACACTATACGAAAGGCAACATATTGTCATGAACAATATGGACATAGGGCAGAGTCTCGTGGAGACTAGAAACAGAAGAGTGGTTCAAGATTTCAGAAAAAGGAAAGCAAATCCTCAGGATTTAAAAACTACAAAAAGAACCCCAGAATGAACTTCCCAACCTGGAGTGTACTCCAGTAGAACTTTCCCTCGGGGGACGGAAATAAAACTTCTGAACCTATACCCGTAAAGACTAATAACCGAAAGAAAGAACCTCTGAAATGTTGGGATTGCAGAGGAGAGCATCTCTGGAGAGACTGTCCACACCGACAACAGAACAGTCAAAAAA
>ML778257.1:587957-599683 GCA_009831015.1 Picea engelmannii
TTGGTTGTCCAATCACTGCCCTCCAGAAGAAGGGGACAAAATTCTTGTGGACACAGCAATGTGAAGAAAGATTTCAAACCTTGAAACATCTACTAACCCATGCACCTGTGTTGAAAATCGCTGACCCAGAAGCTGACTTCCTTATGTGCACAGATGCCTGTAAGGAAGGGCTCGAAGGAGTCCTTATGCAGGAAGGAAAGGTGATCTGCTATGAATCTCGAAAATTGAATGAAAATGAGGTCAACTATGTGACTCGTGATCTAGAACTAGCTGCCATAGTGCATGCCTTAAAAATGTGAAGGCATTACCTCTTGGGAAGAAAATTTGTGCTTATGACAGATCACTGTGGATTACGGTATTTGTTCGACCAACCCAAGCTTAATGCTAGACAAGCCATATGGATGGCCCTCCTTAGTGAATTTGATTTTGAAATCAAACACATTAAAGGGAAAGAGAATAGGGTGGTTGATGCCCTTAGCAGAAGCATGAGAACAATTCACCTGGCAGCGGTGAGTACCTGCGAGACAGATGTCAAGAACAGAGTCAAAAAGGCACAAGAAACAGATCCCTTCATCCGAAATGTGACCCTGTACCTACAGCAAGAACCCGCTGGAGAAAAATATGAAGGCTATCAGATGACTGAAGGAGGCCTGCTCACTTACAGAGATAGACTGTACATTCCCAATTGTGATGACTTGAAGAAGTTCATCATGGATGAACTACATAAAAGACCCTACACTGGCCACCCAGGATACCAGAAAATGATTACTGCCACCCGAAAACAATTTTATTGGCCTGGCTTGAAGAGGGACATAGCCAAATATTTGGCCCAATGCATAGAATGCCAACAGGTTAAAGCGGAACATCAACACCCATCCAGACTACTACACCCTTTACCCATCCTAGAATGGAAATGGGAGACCATCTCCATGGATTTTATCACTGGATTGTCAACTTCAACCAAACAGAATGATGCCATTATGGTAGTGGTGGATAAACTGAGCAAGTCTTCTCATTTCATCCCCATCAAATCGACCTGCAAGGTGATAGATATCGCCTAGGTATTCATGAAAGAGGTTTTCTGACTGCACGGCATGCTGAGGGAGATAATATCTGACAGAGACACCAAATTTACTTCCAATTTCTGGAAATCACTGATGGCGGGTTTAGAGACCAAATTATTGTTTAGCACTGCCTATCACCCTCAAACCAATGGACAGACGAAAAAAGTGAATCAAATATTAGAGGATATGTTAAGGATGCATGTGATGCATCAACCTAAGAAATGGTAAGACTACCTGCGATTGGTAGAATTTGCCTACAACAACAGCTACCAAGCATCCTTAAAGATGAGTCCCTTCGAGGTCCTCTATGGTAGGCCGTGTAATACTCCAGTCAGCTGGAGTAACCCTATAAACAGGATTTCTTGTGGACCCGATATGTTGAAAGAGATGGAACAGCAAGTGACTCAGATAAAACAAAATTTGAAGGTCGCTCAGAACCAACAAAAAAGTTATGCTGATAAAAAGAGAACTCCAAGAGAGTTCAAAATGGGAGACCATGTATATCTTAGAATTAAGCCCAGAAGGAGTTCCCTAAAAATGGGAGCTTGTGCCAAATTGGCACCCCGGTATTGTGGACCCTTTGAGGTTCTAGATAGAGTTGGACCTGTAGCCTATCGGCTAGCACTTCCTCCCACAGTAAAAGCACATAATGTTTTCCATGTTTCATTCTTGAAGAAATATGTACATGATGCTAATCATATAATTGACTGGTCTGTGATCCAGGTGGAACTGAAGGGATAATTTCTACCAGAACCCCAATGCATACTGGACAGAAAGGAAAACCCCACTCCAGAACAGAACCATTGCACAGGTCAAGGTGCAGTGGAAACATTTTGGCCCAGATGAGGCTACATGGGAAATGGAGGATGCCATGAGACAGGCATATCCGATTTTGTTTACTTATGTACATGCAATTCATGTTAGTAGCTAAGAACATCGAGGATGATGTTCCTTTTTAAGGGGGAGGGAATTGTAACACCCTATTTCCCCTAGCTTGTAAATATAACTGGACTAGCCAAGAACTATGGCAAACTCATAAATATGAATATGTGATGTAAATGGACCTTTAGGAAAAGGTCAATGAATGTGAATAACATTTTGAATTTATTGCAGGACTGCTGAGAGGGGATATGCAGAAAAGAGACCATGATGGCGGTGGAAGGCACCTGAAAAGGTGGAGTTAACTTGCACCGAGAATTAATATCTTATTTGGACTCCACTGGCCCAGAGAACCAAAAGCGGCTCGCTGGCCCCGAATTTAATGTCTCATAGACTGGTAGGTGGATGGCTTGACGAGGGATGGGATGGTGAACCGCCCATCCGTAGAGTCATTAGGCCTGATCAGCGCGAGGGTAATCGTGCCACACGCAACCTCGCAAGAGGATAAGGCATATGGTAGAAGCGATTGGGGGGGGGGCAGACGCGAGGGAAACTCTGGCATTACGTAGAGTGAGTGATAGTAGAGAGGAAGGATTACAACCTTCACTCCTGGTCACTGGCAGACAAAGAGACGCGGTCTCAACAGCATCGTGGTCTTAGCTCGGGGGTGGCTAGTGGTAAATCTGTCGGGAGTCACTGAGCCTACGGTTGGGTGGAAACGAGCACCCCTCTCGGTAGTTGCACATACTTTTGGTGTTATTTCTGATAAGTGTTTTACATATTGCGTCTTAAAATTCATATACTGATATATATATATATATGCTCGTAGAACTGTGAAATTATGAACGATTACAGTATAAGAGTGTTTGTGCAGTGTTTTGATAAGAAATAATAGATATATGCTTATAATAGAAAGACCCCACATGGCTTATGTTGATAAATGAATTTAGTTATGCATGAGTTGAACTGAGTCAGACTTCCAGTCCATCCTCGAGATATTGTTTCCCTTTGTCTGTTTCCAAGAAGGCCCTGGAATAGGACTCTTCACAAAAATTCCCTTCTTGGAAAGGTTTTCCATGAACCTGGAAAAAAAAAGACTTGAATGGGCAAGTCTTAATAACCCTATACGAGGAGGAATGACCCTCTTAAGGTTCCGAGGTAGCAGCGTAGGGATAAGTAACAAATCGACGAATGAGATCTCGTCGGATGACCCATAGCCATTCACATTTATTAGATTGACGAAAGTAACAAGGGCATTACAGACCTTGCCCCTTTCTCCCTCTATCTTCGTGAATAGGGAGGAAATCAGGATCGTAGACCCCAAGGCCCAGGAGAACATTTGGACCGTTGATCTTTCCACATCCACGAAGTAGTGGAAGAGTGCACAAGGTGGGACACTCTGAGCCATTGGATCTCATTCAGAAATCCCGTCAGTCGTTGGATCAGGTTAAGATGCTCGGAGTTTAGTCTCTGGAGTGTGCGCAGGAAGAATGGATCTAGACTGTTAGATCTTGGTCCATTTACCCGTCAACCGTCAGATCGGACGGGAGGTGCACAGGGTTTAACCCTTCTCACGCCAGGCAGAAGTCCCGACCGTCATCGGGATATCGGCGTTCGTGAAATCGGGAGTCACAAGAACAGAAGATCGGTAATTTTCATGGTAAAATTTTCGGGAAGGATCTGGGCCGTCCATTTGAGAGAGGATGCATGTCACATGGTCATCCATTTCAGAGATCCGAGCACTAGACATCAGGATATCGGCACTCGGGAAATCGGAGTTCTTGAGGCCATGAAAGTCGGGACATTTTAAGTCTCGAAATCCCGAGAGTTAATCAGGACCATCCACCAGAGGAGGACACGTGGAAGTAATCGGAGCCATCGGGGAAAGTCCCAACAGGAAGTCATCTATCGACTTTTTGGTCATCAAGATATCAAGAATTCTGACAGCAAGAGGTTTGGGTATTTCGGAATCGCGAAGTCCGGAACCCCGACAAGGAGAAAAGTGCCATTGCGGGCTAGTTGTCAGCATAGCGGAGAATCGAGATTCGAGGGATCAGCAATCCCGTGGGCAAATTTTTTTCGACATTTGAAACCCCAAACATCGAGGGAGATCAGGGACCATTGATCCAGTAGACAACCCCGACCGTTGATCAGGCTATAGGCAAACAGTAGTTGCTAGTTGTTAGCATAGCGGGGAGTCGGGATTCGAGGTATCGCGAACCCTGAGGACGATTGCATCTTGACGTTGAATACCCTGAAACCCCGATAGGTGAGATGATTGTGGTCATAGGGATAGTGGTCATATGGGCCAGGTGCCTAGCCAGGGGAGCTAGTGCGTAAAGAACATGTCGGGATTCGGGGAATCGCGGATCCTGGGGACAAGTGCATTTTGGCACTTGAAAGTCTGAAACCCCAATAGGAGGATATAAGGTTGCGGTCTTATGAGAGCGGTCATATGGACCAAAAGGCATAGCCAGGAGGGGCTAAGGCCAGAAGAGAGCTCATCGAAGATTTGGGAGCTCCATGATCGAGAGTTCAGATTTTCATGACGATAAACCCCGATGAACAGAAGAGATTCTTTCGAAGGATCTTAGGGTCTGTAATGACCGTTAGATGTGGAAACAAGATGTTAACTTAAGCCAGGACGTGGTTATGCTTTAGGATAAGTGGCGAGTAGATCTGGATGGCCAGAGTCCACCCGTCCAAATCTACGGCTGAGGTTCCATTCCGGAGCTCCCTTACTGTTCTTCCTTTAGCGGTAGGGGGGGGGTCCAGAATTGGACGCACAACTCTCGAACAGTCGAGATTAACTCATCGTGATCAACGGCGCTCAAGTGGATTCTGGACCCCCCTTGCCATTCTTCNGGGGGGGGGGGTTTGGAATAGTGTGGCGTGTGAAGTGGGGCCCCTCCTATCATGTCGACCACCATGTCGCATTTCCCTCTCTGCCACCTGTATTCCACCTAATCACGCAACGGGGTTGTTTCCCCATTGGTTGTTCTCTACCCCTGTTAAGGTTTGTTCCTATTGGCCATTCGTTGACCCCGTAGGGATTCATCCCCATTGGTTGCTCGCTAGCCCCGCCGGGGTTCGGCGGTTGCAGAGTCAAATGTTTAGACATTATTGTAGCGTCGAAGCGCAAAATACAAAAGACGTTGCATTCAAATGGAACCGTGAACATGACCCATGATCACATGGGAATGGAGAAGGAGAGAGAAAGAGTCAGCTTACGCTGGGCCTCCATGGTTATTTAGGGGTTCAATTCCGACAGAAGACCAAAAAATTGATTTAGGTAGTGGATATGTTACATGGGTGAAGGGGACCCCATTGAATTTCATTGTTGATAGCGGTAGCCAAAAGAACCACATCTTAGATGAGGTCGTCAAATAGTTAGGGTTGTCAACAACACCACACTCGCAACCATATAACATCGGGTGGCTTCACTAGGGACGAGATCTATGTGTCATCTAACAGTGTTGCTTGTCCTATGGCATCCATCCCTTCAAGGATGAGGTAGTGTGTGATGTTTCCCCTCTTGTTGCCTTTGATGTTGTTTTGGGCCAACCATATATGTGGAAATGTCATGATGTTTATGAGTCTCGACCTCGTAGTGTCATTATTACTCTAGGGGGTCAACTCTACAGGATACTAGAGGTAGTTCCGACTACTTTTCCACCAAAACAGTGCCGCAAGGTAATCTCTCATACTACATAATTCATCCTCTTCACAGTTTGTTCAAAGGATGTACAAAAGGACACTACAAGCACTAAAGCATAAACACCTTCTATCTAGCAGAATTAGATTGCAGAAGAGAAAGCATATATTGTTTCTTCACCTACAATGGTGCCTACACAATGCCACGTCAAGGCTAGAGACAACAGGTTGGTGGAATAGATTCAACCCTGCCAGCAACAGGTTCATCACAGCTTTCCAGAAACCAAGAAGCACAACCTCTCCAACAAGGCACACAACTCACCAAGATTCAGATTCAAAAAATGCTTTCCCCTCTTTCACAGGCACTCAATGCAATGTAGACCAATTCTTTTTAGGGGGGAGGGTTGATCCATGTGGATATTGGTGGCCACCCACCTGTTCCAAATTCCAACTAGCTCATCTAGATAGTTTTCATTCAACATGTTTCTTTGTAATGGCGACATTTCTTTGTAATTGTGGGTTCTACACTTACGGGGTTGTCCTGAATCCATACAAAGCATACAGGTGGATATTTGTGGCCGCCCACCTATTCAAACTGGATTATTTTGGAATTTTTCATGTCAGTACATCTTTTTGTACTTCCAAGGATGTTTTGAGGCTCTAAATAGTGTTTTATTGGCTTGCCAAAGTAAAAATGTAGATGGAGTTATATTTTGACAGCATAATGTGTAGCGCTCGAAAATACCTTTCCAACGTGCTATCACACGCCTAAAACAAAGATCGTATGCAGAAGTTACAACCCCGGGAAGTTGATGTACTAACTTACCCCAATGGGGCCCACATGATTTTTGGCGCTTCATTTCCTAGGGTTAGGTTTTTGGATGTCTAGGGTTTTGGCATCCATGTTTATCATAAAAAGGCCTTCAGAACCTCATTGTAATCATCTTCTTGCAAATGAGCGTATCCATCAGATCTCTTCTTAGAGATAATGTTGTCACCATTCTAGCGAGTATTGCACTCTGTATTTTTACAGTCGCTGTACATTTCTTTCTATAATAGAAATCATGTATTGTTGTATTTCTCCATTTCTGGAAATTTTTATGTGTATTTCATTGTAATATCTCTTCTTTCATTTCGTTCGAAAAATAATCAGGATCAGTGGTATCAGAGCAGGCTGCTCTTGATCGTTTTTCAGTGCATGTCCCTGATGAGGTCCGACTATAGCAAGTTGCTTCTCAATCTTGTCTCTCTAGAGGACAATCGCTCTCGCACGCCCAAGAAAACCTCTATGGAGGAAAAAAAGAAAAATGATGGAGAAAAAGATTATATTAACCTGTTGCTTGAGCAAGCTCTCGTGTGACAAAGGGATGAAATGTTGGAGAATTTTTCCCACATCCTTCAATGCCTATTGATAGAAACAACCGCATATTCATCAAGAGACCACTTCGGAGGAACCTCTCCCTTCAAGGTACAAGTTAATTTTGATATTCCAGTATTTGAATGTTATATAGATGCGGATGCCTTAGAAAAATGGTTGAATCTGCTAGAAGGTTATTTCTCTATTCACAATTTTTCTGAAAGGGAAAAGATCACCTTCGCACTCCTCAAGGCTCTCCCCCATGTCAAACATTTGGTGCAAACTTACTGGGAGAAAAGTTCCACAGAGGAATCTAGAACATATGGGGTTGAGCCCACCTGGGATTGTTTTGTGTATGCGGTCAAGGAAAAATACTACCCTGTTGATAACTATGAAGACCAATACATGAGATGGACTGAATTGCAGCAAGAGAAGAGACAAATAGTGTTAGAGTTCACAAATACTTTCCATACCTTGCGCACCAGGCTAATTATCAAAGACTCTGAGCATCATTTGGTTTTGAAATACCATGGGGCTCTGCATATGTATATCCAAACTAAAACGGATTTCCTAAACATCTCATCATTGGGACTGGCCTATCGATATGCTATCAAAATCGAGCAGAAATTTAGGCACCAGAGCAAATGGGATTTCGGATCTGTAAATACGCAAAAACCAAAGCATGGTAAAGACAGCGCTAACCAACAACCTTCTGAAAACTAGTCCAAGACACAGGGAAATAAGGGTAAAGGAAAGATGAAGATTTACATTGGCAAGTGGTGCAACTTTCTCAAAATCCACTGGCACAACACTGGTGAATGTTGCTCGAAACAACCATTGGTGGCCGAGGTAAAAAACAAGGAGTTGAACCCTGATTTGGAATCTGATCCAAAAAATATTGAAAATAAAAATCTCATCGACATAGACCCTATTGCTACTTTCACGACCGCAACAATTCAACCAAAAGAACCAGTAGATCCTGAAGAGGGGAGCACCTCTTCGATTCACAGAGGTGGGTGAAGGGGAGCCCATTGCATTTCATTGTTGAAAGAAGTAGCCAGAAGAAACTCATCTCAGTTGAGGTTGTCAAACAGTTGGGGTTTTCAACAACACCACAACCGCAGCCACACAACATTAGGTGGCTTCACCGGGGATGAGATCTATGTGTCTGTAACACCCCAGGTTTCGAACCCCCATTTTAAATAATGTATTATTACAATGTTGAGAGGCCAGAGTGCCAAAACAATTATTAAAAGGCCAGTGTGCCCAAGACATGTAATGTTTTTATCATTATTAATAATAAATACATCTTTGGTTGCTAGATGGACAAGGACTAGAGTTATAGGGGGGCTATGATTCCACAAGAGAGGGGGCTTGAGGGGATAAGTGTTTATTCCTATTTCAATTACCCCTTTTGTCTAAGGGAGGGGATCAGTTACGTGAGCTTATTGGGGAAGCCCAGGAGGTTCTTAATTCCCCCCAAAGTTAATTAAACCCACCTCTGGTCTGATGGGGGGGTTCGACTGATGGCTTGTTCGTTGATTTCATGTATGTTCATTCACTTCTCTCACGCACTTTCATGCACCCACTTACCAATTCAATGATCCATCCTCATCCGCGTCTTGTCCTAGGAAAGGGAACTGAACTGCTGAAGAATTAGCCATAGTATGGTGGGTTGTAGTGGTCGTTGGTGTGATCCAGCTATGACTTGAGGCCTGCATGTCTGAGATGTGTTGGCCTATGTCCAGCGTTGCTCACAGCTGTGAGTCCTAAGAGTTCCAGCATTGAGATTCTAGACCAGTTGAATTGGAGCCCGAATAAGGAGAAGGACTTTATGAGGGATTGTGTGGTAGAGAAGGGTGGATGTTTGTTCTCTCGGGTCGTGCAATCTGGGTAGAAGAGAGCTGGGTACTTGGATTGTTGTGAGAGCTAGGAAACCTATGAGAGCTTGAGAGTTGACTAGTTTGGGAACCCAAGTATAGTCTGGAACCATCCTTGTGGATTCATAGCCCTGGCTCGGGGGTGACACTATTGTTGAGATTTGGAGCAGTGGTGTCTACGGTTGGGTGGAACGTCCTTGGTTTGCAGCTAGTTGGTGTCGCCTTTTTATAAAGATAATTTATTTCTGTTGTGATATTATTATCTATGTATGAATGTATTCCACTGTGTATTTTAATTATCATTTAACTAAATCTTAGATTATGAATGCTCATTGGATATTGATGTGCATGTCGTTAAATATTGTATCTTATGCGTTCTTATTAATGAAAGAAGGTATCGATAAGAGAAAGAATTCCAAGGGCGGGCTTGAAGGTAGCATGCCCCGGCCTGTGGGTGGTTGGGGATGTTACAGATTGGTATCATAGATTCTGGTTGAAACATCGAGCCGGTATGGGTTGGGTCTGTTGGTCAGAGTCTCATGGTTACAGCTCGAACTCTGACCATGGATTTGAAAATCTCAGGAGGAATGGCGTTGCAGAATCTACGCAGAAGTTAGATCACCAGACACCCATTGTAAGGGGTTTGAAGGATCATGACTGCCCCCTTCGAATTCAGGAGAGATCGTCATTGTAGGATCAAGAGAGATCTGGGATTGTTGGATCGGAGGACAGGTGAACAGGGGTCGTCCGATGAAAAGGAAGAAGATTTAAGGTCACCACCGTTAGATCCCATTGGAGAGGGAGATCGATGGACAATTGACATTGCGAGGAACCAAGTTGCACGGGAGATAATTTCCCAAGGCGGTCCCACAATCCAAACCACGGTTTCACCAAGGGGTTATGTGTCAGCATCAGGAGAATTGTGGGGAAAAAATCGGGTTACTCCAAACCATTGATGCGTGCCCTCGCAAATTGAAAGGCAGTAAGTGATGTGACATGTTAGGGCTCGAACATCGAAACTCCGTATAGCCGAAGTAGTTTGGGGGTCATCCATCATCAAGGAGAGACAGGTGGCGCGAGATCCACAACTCTCGAAGTTTGTGGATGAGGAGGAGGTGAAATAGCCAAAGTAGATCCTGATTGTCGATCACCAAGAGGTACGTGTTAGCAGATCAGTAACTCTGGAGAAATTTGTTCGAGAGGTTTTCAGTTGAGTTTTGAAACTCCTGAAGCTCAGACAGCCAGAGTAAATCTCAAGCATCGGATCGTCCGAGGTGAATCTGGGCCATCTGATCTAGAAGAGATGTGGCGTAAATCTATGGATTTCGAGTGAAGGCCTGAACTAAGCCTCAATCATCTAAATCAAGAGGACATGTGGCAGAATCTCGTGTACTTCGAGGAGGTTTGAATTTTGAGATTTTTGAAACCCGAAGACCCAAAAGGATATCAACCATTGATTTGTCGAGAGCCACGTGTTGCCAGATCCAGGGCTTTGGATAAAAGCCAGTGGGGCCAGATAAGTTTTGGAATTTGAGATTTTCGAACTCTGAAGACCTGAAGTGAATCTTAGTCGTCCAATCCAGGAAGACACATGGCGACAGATTGGCCAGTTTAGGAATTCAGAGTTTGGGAGAATTGGAAGTGTGCTAGTATGGAAACTCCCGAAGTCCCGAAGCTCGAAGAGTCGAAGTGATGGGGCAGGATGACTTCACCTAAAGGTGATGTGGATCTTGGAATTCCCGAAGTGATGTGGCTTATAGACGTCACCTAGAATGACGTGGACACATGGGATGTGTGCCATGTGTCAGTAAGTTTTGAGCATGTGGATGATTGAAATGTCAGATAGGACGTGACATGTGTCACCCACCTGATTTGGCCATGTGTCCACTTCCAATATTTTTCCACGTGGTGATAGATTGTGTAGTCTGGAGACTGGGCACTCTAGAGGGGAAAGATGTGATACGTTGCGTTGGGTCGAAAACTCCCGAAGGCCGTGTTATCACTCAAGGAAACTCTCCTAGGATGTAAGTCGGAGATGCCTGGTAACTAACTCTTTTTGAAGCAATTTTCTAAATAATTGAAATGGTTGGTGGATCAAGATGAATATCTACGTACTGAACTGTTTATTCAAGACTGTCTAGGAATATAGAATCTCACAAGGCTTTCTAGTAATGTAGTCAGACAAAGTTTGATTGAATGTAGGGGAAAAAAGGTTATTGAATCAGATTATACTTCATACCAACAAGTGCAATGGATTTAATAACCAAAGAAATAACTTATGATCATCAACTAAATCAATCAGCAAATGAGATGACAGTCACATGCAGACTGAATGAGCATCAACAAAGAACCTCACTCATAAGATATCAAAGATAAGAAGAGAAAATCTGACAAACACCACTGAAAGAAGCTTGTAATTTTTTGTATAATAAGAATACGTCTGTGTTACAATAACAGCATGGTATCACTCAAAATCGAACCCCTGTTTGATATCAAAACAGGCATTTTATAGCCCTTACAAACGGTTGCACAGATCCTAAAAACATGGATCTGTTATTAAATAAACACAGTTCTATTCTATTTAAACTACTCTGAAATTAAAGTCTTCAATCAACCTTGACTGAGTGTTCGAACTGTCTTCAGTCTACAAAAATCGCCATTTGCCTCGCTCCAGCTTTCAGCATCTGCGATGTGGTGAAGTATCATGACACCTGTACGTGACTGTTCAATTTTCCCATATTTATGGCTAAGTTTTAGGATATGGTTTTGAATGGGTAACCAAAATCCCTCGAATCTCTGAGGTTGAACTTCTTGAATGTGATTTAATAATCCACTGAAACGTTGGCATATCTTCAAAACATGTTTGAACTAAACTGTTTGCGTTTTCAGCCT
>ML778257.1:600263-641944 GCA_009831015.1 Picea engelmannii
GTCCTCCCCTGTTGTTTCAACTCTTGGAGGAGAATCAATTTAATGAGGCCTAGGTGACATAGAGTATTTTTTATGCTCAAAGGTTGAGCTCTAATTCTCCTGCATACCTTGGTCAAACTGTGATATAAGAAATAAGGCAAATTTATGGGGGTCTTGTTTATGAAGTGATCCATCAGTTTAAAGTGGTACATCATCCATTTATCATATCTTCCTTCTGATGTAATGTATAATTGAATGCATTTGAATAAATCTTGCCACTCTTCATCCAGATATGAAACGAGCATACCTTTTCTCCACGCTTTGTGCTTGTACCCATCTTTCAGATAGAACCTGAAATCCTGATTTTTAGGAGCGGTGGTTTTAAACCATCTTTGACCAGTTCTCGGCAATCCTGTAGCTGCTGCAATGACCTCCTCATCCACTTTGATTTCCACAGAGCCAACACGAGCTCTATTGCCATCAAATGTTTTGGCGAAGGCTTCAGTCGTGGCTTGGTGACACCCAATTTGCAATCTTTCTGCAAATTCCATACATCCCGCATTTGAAAAGTGCCTCTGGACCTCGGGATGCGATTGCAAAAAGGATAAGTTATCCAATTCTCCTTTGAGTAAAACGCCACTGCGTTTTCTCACCATTCTGCAGCTCCAGCACTTGACAAATGTAATCCCTGTAATCACCTAATCGAGCCGAGGTTCTACGCTGTTGAAAGCAGTTCGGGCTTCGGCTCTGTGTTGAATCAAATGAAAACCTCGACTGTATTTTGGAAACAACTTGTGATATGCAAACTCTGCTTGATTTGATGGTGTCAAGCCGATGGTACCTCCTCTGTACCTGCGTCTCCGAACACAAACTTGCCATTTCGAGTGTGATGAGAGTTGAGTGTGGGTTCTGGAACGATTTCGAATTACCGTCATATCCTGACACACATGATTGAATTTCTATGATCGCCCACTCCTACCAGCGCATGCCTTGGATTTGATCTGACGTGGGGGTGATCACCTCATCATTTCTTTCATACATGGATATCACGCACGTGATTCCCACTTCATGCAGTAATAGTGCATGGAGAACGCCTCTGCCAAACGCTCGCTTGCCACTTTCAACAGCGCGCCATATCACTTGAAACTGCTCCTTAGCTGTGGAAAGTGGGTACTTTCCACAGCGCGCCATGTGCGAACTGACTGTCATACCTTTTACATTTTGTCACTTTCTACAGTGCATCAACTGATGAAAAGACCTCCTTAGCTGTTGAAAGTGGGCGCTTTCCACAGTGCACAATGAATCTTTCGGACGTTTGTTAGCTGTTGAAAGTGAGTCATGCCAATTTACAAAAAGAAGACTTCATGGACCTCATTTATTCCTAGGACAAAAACAGAAACCTAAGCTTGCATCCAAAGAAACTCAAAAATAATTTGAAGTGACAACCTAACACCTAAAGGAAAACAAATAAATCGACAAGTTTATTTGAGGAGTTAACACTATCTCCTATTGGGGATGAACACCTCCCTATGAGGTTTCAAAAACCGTAGAATCAATGCCTTTCCTGGAAAAGAACCTAAAAACTAAACTGACTACTAGTGTTCCATTGGGCATGGAGTTATTGAAAAATAAAATCTAAGACTATTTACAATGTCTAGGCTTTGCAGCCTTAGATGAAATAAAGTTTTAGAAAACGCCCGTTTACCGGGCCACTGAACACTTCGTCACCCTCCAGATTCTGCAGAATGAAAGTGTTGTTGTTTTGCACTTGAGTGATCATAAAAGGGCCTGTCCACAAAGAATCAAATTTGTCGTGCTTGCCTTTTTCCTGTCGAAGAGCATCCCACTTTAGCACCCAGTCACCGATCTGAAAACTGTCCTCCTTCGCCTTTCTATCAAATGTCTTTTTGATCTGCATCTGATGTGATTCTGATCTGTCCACTAACTGCTCGCGAGCTTGTTGCAGTTCCACCAAGTCCAGCATCCTTCTTACCATGTCATTTTGCTCAGTCTGCTCCTCCTGAAAGAACTTAGCCACGGGCAACACTAACTGGACAGGAAAGATTGCATCAGCCCCATAAACCAACTTGAAAGGGGAAGTTCCTATAGATTTTTTAATGGTTACTTTGTCTGCCCACAGAGAAAACTTCAATTTGGAATCCCAATTCTTTTTATTTTGTTCTAACAGTTTTCTTATGATTTTTATCAAGCTCTTATTTGACGATTCAGCCAAGCCATTACCTTGAGGATAGTATGGATTCGAGTGTACCAGCTGAATGCCCATGGACTCACACATGTCTACCAATGCTTCTGATTTAAACACTGTTGTGTTGTCTGCCACCAGCCTCTTGGGACATCCAAATCTGCTCAAAATATTATCATAGAGGAATTTTATGACCACCTGATGTGTAGCATTCCGGGTAGGGATCGCCTCTATCCACTTTGTGAAGTAATCGGTGGCTACCAAAATCCACTTGTGCTGGCCACTGGATGCGGGATTTATTTCACCGATAAAATCCAAACCCCACTGTTGAAAAGGGCCATTTACCACAATAGGCCTCAGGGGTAAAGATTTGAGTTGCTGCTTACCAATGAATCTTTGGCATTTGTCGCAAGACTTGACGAATGCACACACATCAGCAAAGAGAAAAGGCCAATAATATTCGGCCCTCAAGATCTTATGAGCAGTCGTCTTCCAATAGTGATGACCACCACAGTCAGCCGAATGAAACTAATATGTTACCTCGAGAGCCTCTTCTTTATCCAAACACCTAAGAAGCAGACCAGCAGGGTCCCTCCAATATAGCTGATTATTATAAATGCAGAATTTGATAGCTCTAAGCTTGAGAGCCCGAGCTTGAGTTAAACCGAGATCAGGAGGAACTTCAAGCTTTTGCAGAAAATGTATGATGCCAGCATACCATTCACAGGAGGACAAATGCTCTGCCACTTGCTGACTATCATGCTGCCCTTCTGCTGTCAAATCTGTCTGTGAATTTCCTGAAATTTCTGCTATGAAATTAATATCCAGCAACTTACAATTTTCCTCTACTAAAAGCTTGGCGAGGCCTTGGCCTTTTACCAGCTTGGTGGGCTTTACCTCGATATTGAATTCTATCATCTTTGCTATCCATCTCGCCCTTTTTCCATCGATATCCGGCTGCGTCAAAACATCTTTTACAGAAGACGAAGGAACATATGCGATGACCTTCGAATGAAGGATATAAACCTTGAATGATTTTAAAGCTTTTATAAGAGCATAAGCTTGTTTCTCGATAGGGTCATACCTTAGCTCAGCATCCCTAAGTGTCTTGCTGAAGAAGGCCACGGGATGATCAAAATTTTCTTTGTCTTTCTGAAGTAGGACTGCTGCCACAGTGTCATAGGAAGCAAAGGAGAAGATATAAAAAGTCTTGCTGTATTCTGGGCTGATCAGAATCAGAGACTCGATGATCGCTTGTTTGATATCCTGAAAAGAGTTTTTTGCACTGTCTGTACATTTTACTTCAGCCCCCTTTTTCAGCATGCAATTTATATGTTTGACTAATTCGGCAAAGTTGGGCACAAACCTTCTGACGAAATTAATATTACCGAGCAATGACTGAATGTCCTTCTTTGACCTTGGTAAAGACACCTTTTGAATGGCCCCCACTCTTGCTGGATCAATCATGACCCCTTCGGCTGAGACAATGTGACCCAAGAGCTTACCCTTTCTTAAAGCAAACTGGGATTTCTTGGGATTCAGTGAAATACCAAATTGTCTGCACTTTAAGAATACTCTTTTCAGATGTTTCAGATGCTCCTCATGGCTGCTAGAATACACTGTAATATCATCAAGGTATATGAGGACAAATTTGTCCTTTTCTCCCACAAACGCTATATCCATGGCTCTTTGGAAAGTAGCCCCGGCATTCATTAATCCAAAGGGCATCTTGGAGTACATAAAGGTTCCCCAAGGAGTGGTGAACGCAGTCTTCTCCTGATCGTCCGGATGAACAGCAACCTAATTGAAACTGGAAAAGCCATCAAGAAAGGACATGACCTTTGCCCCTGAAATCCTCTGTAACAAGTGTTCCATCTTAGGAAGAGGATAGTTGTCCTTTTTTTAGCATTTGTTTAAGTTTATGAAATCTACACACAACCTTACCTCCCCATTTTTCTTCCTCACGATCACCAGATTGGCAATCCATTTCGAATATCTCAAGGGAACTATGATCTTGGCATCTGGGAGCTTTTTAATCTCTCTCTCAATCACTGGCAGCAAGAGAGGACTGATAGGCCTGAGTTTTTGCTTGAAAGGAATAGTGTATTTTTCAAGAGGGATTTTATGCTGGATAATATCGGGATCGTAAGTCTTTAAATCACTATATTTCCAAGAAAACACATCAGAAAATTCCTTCAAAGCACTACAATATTTTGACTTCTCATCAGCAGTCAATTCAGAAGACAAATTGATAAACTTGGGCTGGCTTTTACCTCCTATGTTATGCTCTTGAACAGCAGGATCTTTCTCCTTTTTGTCTGGCTGATAAGGGACATCATTCTGATCAAACAGCCTCTCCAGGGGTACCAAACCTCGAGGTATGTAGTTGTTTGGTAACTGAACGATATCATGCTGGCCCAGCTTCTTCCTTAGATCAGGTTTCAGAGATTCTTCCTCATTAAGATTCTGCTGATCAATGTGCAGGTCAGAAAACTCATCAACCACTTGGAGAAATTTGCTAAGTTCATCATCATCTTCAAAAACCTTCCAATACTTGACATTATCAGGTAAGGAGGGTCGATATTTTACTTGAATTTCATAGCTGAGTTTAGGGGGAATGGGTGGAATGAATGTGCTGGCTGAAACAGCAAGAGAATCAGTGAGCTGATTCATATCCCTTGGTATGTATGAGATTTCAAAAATAGAAAAAAAATCACGCAACTTCCATACCTCGTCTCTGTAAGCCTTTAACCTGACATGTTTAGCTTGAAATGTGTTGTTTACCTGCTGCACAATGAGGTCTGCATCTCCTAATACCTTCAAACCTTTTATTCCCATCTCCTTAGCTGAATTTAATCCCAGCAGCAGAGCCTCATACTCTGCTATGTTATTTGTGGTTCTGAAGTCAAGCTTGAAAGACAGTGATATGGTTTCTCTTGTAGGAGAGATGAGCACTACTCCAGCACCGACTGAGTCTCTAGTGCTGGCCCCATCAAAGTACATAGTCCAGACAGCAATTTATTCACCTTCAGTCTGCGGTTCAATAGGTTTCACGAGCTGCATAGGAGCTGACTGCCCATCATCAATCTGAAGGATGCATGAGCCAAAATTCGTATCCACAGCATAGATAGGATGATTGACAGAATTCTTTCCATCGCTGATGATATAAGCAAGATGGTTTTCCCTGTAAAGTATTTTCATCTCCCCACCAAACACTGGAATCGTAGCATAGGACAGATCCATTTGTAATGTACGTCCTAATCTCTTTGCCCATGAACGAGACAACAGCAGCCCAAACTTAGGTGGAATATCAGCAACCACCACGTCCATAACCATGCTCTTCATTGGTAGCTGAGCAAGGATTATGACCATGTCTTTGATGAGGCCAAGACATCTGGCTTTTCTAGAGTCAAAGGAGAAAAGGTCTTGGTATGGTTTAGTGACTTCGAGACCAAGCTCATCCATCACAGCCTTAGGCATAAGGTTATGTGATGCCCCATAATCAAGTAGACAATTGTGAAGGATTTTGTCATGGACATTCAAGGATATGTAAAATGGTGGACAAGAATCATCACGATCTTCTATCATGGGCCCTATGGTCACTTTAGGCTTATCATCTTGTAGGTTAACGAAATCATCTGATGGAGAGGTCTTAGGCTCAAGAGACTTTAAGATGGCTGCTTTAAAGGCCTCATTCTTCATGAGTTCAGTTAAAGGCATGGGTATTTTGACCTTTTGAATTTCAGATTCAAAATTGAAAGGGAGAGATGGTCTGTCTGAAATATTTACCTCATGGGAAGGAGCCTTTAGGCTGACTTGTTCTTTGGCTGAAGGCTGAATTTGTTTTTTCTGCTGTTTGGCTGGAGGGGTGTTTTGTTTTTTAGTAGCTGGAGGCTGATTGGCAGCAACCTCTTTACTTTTTACTGGGGCAGAGTCCTCCTTGTCCTTCACAGGGGCAGCAACAGGTGTCTTTGGAACAGCACTTTTTGACCTTAAATTGTAGCCTTTCTGATCATCTGTCAAGTAGACTGTTTCCTCTATACTTGCTTCTTGAATTTGTTGATCCATCAGGGCCTCTTCATAGTCTACCTGTGTCAAAAATGAAGACTTGTTCTCGTCACCAAAACAGTTTATTTCGTCAGCATCTTCAAATTCATCAAGAGCTGGTTGTTACTCTTCATCCAATACTGCATTTTGAAGAGGTGGCTTGATCCTCTGCTCCTCAACTGGATTTCTATCTCTTTGCAGAATCTGCACTGGTGGGTTATTCCTTCTATAAGGAAAAGCATTTGGATTTCTGGGAGCAAAAGTATTTGGCTCTTTTGCTTTTGCTGGTGGCTGATTTTGGATATTCAACTTGGACATTTCGGATGTCAGACTTTCCAGCATCTTGGCCATCTTTTCCATTTTGATGTTAGATGAAGAGGATGGCTCAGCAGCAGCCTTCTTTTTCTCAACCCTTCCTTTAAGCTTCTGTGATGCTGTGATGTTAGACTCAACCTCGAGAGCAGCATCTTGCATTAAAGAAAGCGTGGTTGATCGTCTTTCTCTAAGGATCAGACAGAAGTCTGCATCAAAGGCAGCAGAGAATGTGATCTTTGCTGATGCATCACTTGGTTTAATCTCTGCTGGGATCTTACCAAACATTTTGTTGAATCTCTTAATAAAGTCTGAGACGGATTCTCCATCTCCTCTCTTCAGATTTCCAAATTCAGACATGTAGTATAACAGATCTCGTCTTTCTCCCCAATATTTCAGGAATACATCATCTAGTTGTTCAATGCCAGTGATTGAATTTGCTGGTAGCTCTTTGAACCACTTTCGGGCTTGGCCATCCAAACTCTGCACAAAAACTCTGGTCCACACATCTTCTTCCGAGATATTTATGTTTTCTGCATAAGCATAAAATGCTTCAATATGTTCTTCGGTAGTATACTCCCCTGCTCTAGTGAACTTAGGCATATATTTTTGGTAGTCACCTGTTGGCATGGTAGACAAGGGATTTGGCAAGACAAGTGGGGCATATCTGTTGGCCAAGATCTGTTCCATTCTGGTCAAAGGGGCAGTCATGATGGTCTTGGTGGTTGATAGAGAAGAAGAACTTGTAGGAGAGGATGGAAGAGATGGGTAACTCGGAGGAGATGATGGAGGAGATGAGTTTCCCGAGTTGGAAAAGACTGGCTGCCTTACTTCACTCTGAGCAGTAGTTTCAGAAGTAGATGGAAAGTAAGAAGCTTTATAGAATTGACCAAGCAACAATGCTAAATTTTCTTCCCCTTTAGAGGACAGATCATGGAGGATTTCTTCAAGAACAGGCAGATTGATGTAAGTATGTAAAATACCTTTCGAAGGTTTTCTAGGTGATGAACTCAAAGGAGATGAAGAGGAATCTTCTTTCTGTGGGGAGGATCCAGTATTCAATTCCTTTGGATGGGATGAAATATCAACCTCAAGGACAGAATCAGTAATATTAGAAGAAAAAGAAGGTTCTTCTACTTTAGAAACTTGAGATGAATTTCTTATTTCTTGGGAAATTTGGATTTCAGCAGGGGATTCAACCAAAGACTTCTCAGATATGAAAGGATGAGTATCAGTTGAAATACCTCAGTCAAGTGAGCTTGCAGATCCGGAAGTTTGTCTTTGCACAGCTTTTCCCTTGCTGATGATCTTTTCTGGATCAGGAACTGATGTTATCAATGGGCCTTCTGGGTTTGTCCTGGTGTGAGCTCTTTTGGGAGCCACTTCGTCAATGGAGTCGCCAGATAGAAAATGTACAACCTAATAGTGTCTAATTCTTGTCTATCATCAAGAACTAGATCTATGTCGTCTCCCAAAGAAGCTGAGCTTCAATCTCCTCTCCCCGGCAACGGCGCCAATTTGTTATCACTCCAGGAAACTCTCCTAGGCTGTAAGTCGGAGATGCCTGGTAACTAACTCTTTTTGAAGCAATTTTCTAAATAATTGAAATGGTTGGTGGATCAAGATGAATATCTACGTACTGAACTATGTATTCAATATTGTTTAGGAATATAGAATCTCACAAGGCTTTCTAGTAATGTAGTCAGACAAAGTTTGATTGAATGTAGGGGAAAAAAGGTTATTGAATCAGATTATACTTCATACCAACAAGTGCAATGGATTTAATAACCAAAGAAATAACTTATGATCATCAACTAAATCAATCAGCAAATGAGATGACAGTCACATGCAGACTGAATGAGCATCAACAAAGAACCTCACTCATAAGATATCAAAGATAAGAAGAGAAAATCTGACAAACACCACTGAAAGAAGCTTGTAATTTTCTGTATAATAAGAATACGTCTGTGTTACAATAACAGCATGGTATCACTCAAAATCGAACCCCTGTTTGATATCAAAATAGGCATTTTATAGCCTTTACAAACGGTTGCACAGATCCTAAAAACATGGATATGTTATTAAATAAACACAGTTCTATTCTATTTAAACTACTCTGAAATTAAAGTCTTCAATCAACCTGGACTGAGTGTTCGAACTTTCTTCAGTCTACAAAAATCGCGATTTTCCTCGCTCCAGCTTTCAGCATATGTGATGTGGTGAAGTATCATGACACCTGTACGTGACTGTTCAATTTTCCCATATTTATGGCTGAGTTTTAGGATATGGTTTTGAATGGGTAACCAAAATCCCTCGAATCTCTGAGGTTGAACTTCTTGAATGTGATTTAATAATCCACTGAAACGTTGGCATATCTTCAAAACATGTTTGAACTAAACTGTTTGCGTTTTCAGCCTCAAAACTTGCTTGTCYAGCYTTCAACAGCGCAACYGTTTGATATTTTTGCRTGTTAGCTGTTGAAAKATGTCGCTTTCCACAGCTAACGGGTAGTGAAATAGTCGCCTGGCGYTGTTGAAAGTCCYGATAGTGCACAAAAAGYGTTTTCCCCTTCTAAATTGATTTTAAAACAAAATCACTRGCCATCYGATTTCTCACCTTGCATATTTACTGCAACTTKARCAAGGACCTTTAGGTCTGGATGAGTTTTTTGCTTCAACCTTTGCTTCAACCCCCTGATCTGCCTTTTGAGGCRCTTGGTAAGACACCGCAGGCTGTTGTAGTCTTTGGCAAGCTTTGTCTTTCTCTTCTTTTCTCTGACACTCTCCTTAGCCAAACGTTCAAACGCTGCATTTGTCTTGGCAAAGTTGTCAAACAATTTTTAATACCTATCCTTAATCACCCACTCTAAGACTTCTTGCTGGGCAATTACTTCCTTCAGATGTTTGATCCTTTGAGATTTGTTTGACCTAGGGTTTTTTGATGATTCTCCCTGCTCTACCTGACTGAAAGTTTGATAATTCTGAGCACATTCAACTGATTGCTCAGAACTCTTAACTGCAGGGCATTGAATTTGTTGCTCAGATTCAGAATCTGAATAAGGTAAGTTGAGTATGTTCTTTCCTGCACTCTGCTCTGTTGGATGTCCTGTATTTGGCTGTGTAGTCTGCTCTGTTGCCTGTTCAAAATTTAGTTTTCTTTTTGACCTGTGGGACTTCAATCCAGATAATCTATCTTCTGAAGGTCCTGGTAAAGCCCTTCTTCTTCTTGAGCTGCTCTGAGGGGATGATTGCTTCTTTACACCAGCCATCTGTTCATTTGTCATCTGGTTCTGGGTTTCAAAACCTTCCCAGAATAGAAAGTGCTCCCATGTCCTCCCCTTTTGTTTCAACTCTTGGAGGAGAATCAATTTAATGAGGCCTAGGTGACATAGAGTATTTTTTATGCTCAAAGGTTGAGCTCTAATTCTCCTTCATACCTTGGTCAAACTATGATATAAGAAATAAGGAAAATTGATGGGGGTCTTGTTTGTGAAGTGATCCATCAGTTTAAAGTGGTACATCATCAATTTATCATATCTTCCTTCTGATGTAATGTATAATTGAATGCCTTTGAATAAATCTTGCCACTCTTCATCCAGATATGAAACGAGCATACCTTTTCTCCACGCTTTGTGCTTGTACCCATCTTTCAGATAGAACCTGAAATCCTGATTTTTAGGAGCGGTGGTTTTAAACCATCTTTGACCAGTTCTCAGCAATCCTATAGCTGCTGCAATGACCTCCTCATCCACTTTGATTTCCACAAAGCCAACACGAGCTCTGTTTCCATCAAATGTCTTGGCGAAGGCTTCAGCCGTGGCTTGGTGACACCCAATTTGCAATCTTTCTGCAAATTCCATACATCCCGCATTTGAAAAGTACCTCTGGACCTCGGGATGTGATTGAAAAAAGGATAAGTTATCCAATTCTCCTTTGAGTAAAACGCCACTGCATTTTCTCACCATTCTGCAGCTCCAGCACTTGACAAATGTAATCCCTGTAATCACCTAATCGAGCCGAGGTTCTGCGTTGTTGAAAGCAGTTCGGGCTTCGGCTCTGTGTTGAATCAAATGAAAACCTCGACTGTATTTTGGAAACAACTTGTGATATGCAAACTCTGCTTGATTTGATGGTGTCAGGCCGGTGGTACCTCCTCTGTACCTGCGTCGCCGAACACAAACTTGCCATTTCGGGTGTGATGAGATTTGAGCGTGGGTTCTGAAACGATTTCGAATTACCGTCATATCCTGACACACATGATTGAATTTCTATGATCGCCCACTCCTACCAGCGCATGCCTTGGATTTGCTCTGACGTGGGGGTGATCACCTCATCATTTCTTTCATACGTGGATATGACGCACGTGATTCCCACTTCATGCAGCAACGGTGCATGGAGAACACCTCTGCCAAACGCTCGCTTGCCACTTTCAACAGCGCGCCATATCACTTGAAACTGCTCCTTAGCTGTGGAAAGTGGGTACTTTCCACAGCGCGCCATGTGCAAACTGACTGTCAGACCTTTTATGCTTTGTCACTTTCTACAGCGCATCAACTGATGAAAAGACCTCCTTAGCTGTTGAAAGTGGGCGCTTTCCATAGCACACAATGAATATTTCGGACGTTTGTTAGCTGTTGAAAGTGATTCATGCCAATTTACAAAAAGAAGACTTCATGGACCTCATTTATTCCTAGGACAAAAACAGAAACCTAAGCTTGCATCCAAAGAAACTCAAAAATAATTTGAAGTGACAACCTAACACCTAAAGGAAAACAAATAAATCGACAAGTTTATTTGAGGAGTTAACAGGCTGGATTACATATCGACCATTGATTCCAGAAGACACACGTCGAAGGATCGTCGACTTCGGGTGAAAGTGTTTCGGAATAAAGTGCAGGAGAAAAGTTTGAAATTTTTGAATCCCGAAGAGCTAAAATGATTCACAACCGCTGATCTATGGGAGGAAACCCATCGGCAAATCATGAACTCCAAGTAAAACTGTTCTGGGAGGAGGCAAGTGAGGAAAGTTAAGACTCTCGAAGCCCAGAGTCCCGAATTGGATCTCGATAGTTGATCATGAAAGAGGACGAGGACCATTGATCATGTCCTGGATGAAATTTTCGAAGTCCCGAAGCTCTCTACAAGCGCTTTTGCAGCTAAGCGCAGGGTCATGGTCATGGTCATATGCATATTGAGAGCTAAGGGAAGGAGGGCTAAGGGCCGAATTGGTTGTCTTCAAGACAGAAAAGTGCTAAGGAAGGATTTAGCCGCAGTTTCTATTCATGGTCACCTGGGAAGGTGGTTTGAAGGAAGCGCCTATGTAGGATGAAATTTTGTGTCAACCAAGGATAACAGGACACTGTTATTTTTAGAGAATAGGGATATGATCTCCATGAACAAAAAAAAAAAAAAAGAGACATGTAGCATGGTTTGGCAATTTTGTTTATCATATGCATAATTCTAACAAAATGGTCACTTGCACACTTTGCAAAATTAAGGGGTTTAAACACATCAACTCAGGATGCATATTGAGGAAATGGAAGAAGGCAAGGGAGCCTCCAGTCATGATAGGACTAGTCATGGTCACCTGGGAAGGTGGTTTGAAGGAAGCACCTACGCAGGATGAAATTTTGTGTCAGCCAAGGATAACAGGAAATTGTTATTTTCAGAGAATAGGGATATGATCTCCATGAACAAAAAAAAAAGAAAGAGACATGTAGCATGGTTTGGCAATTTTGTTTATCATATGCATAATTCTAAAAAAATGGTCATTTGCACAGTTTGCAGAATTAAAGGGTTTAAACACATCAACTCAGGCTGCGTATTGAGGAAATGGAAGAAGGCAAGGGAGCCTCCAGTCATGATAAGGAGGTCGAAGGCTAGAATACCAGAGTTGGTAATGCAGAGACAGAGTCCAATGGACACAAGGGAAAAGCAGAGAAGGAAACGTTAATAGAAATGGTAAGAAGCCTGAAGATGGAAGTGCAGAACTACAAAGAAGACAAAGAGAGACTGGTGAGAGAGAAAATTTAGATAAATGCTCGAGTGTTGTAGAGCTTAAATCAGTTGCAGAGGCAAACGAAGAAGGGATCAAACTCAAGACAAGAGAAAGAAGGAAGGTGTCATGAAAGAAGGGATGATCATGAGAGAGTTGGTTATTCCAGAAGTTCTAGTAGAGCTCATGGACACCACTCACCTCTTTACTCAAAAAGAAAGTTGTATGCATTGAAAGATCCCATAAGAAGTCCAGAGGTGTCACCTGTCAGACACCAAATAAGGAAACAAGAGGTAGATAGTTTGCAAGGAGAGCTAAGGAAGCTCAGGCTACCTTCCTTTAAGGGTGAAAGAGAAAGGGGAGATGATGTTCAAGCATGGTTTCTTGGGCTCGGGAGATATTTTCAGTTGCATAACTATTCATCCAACCTGGAAGCTAGAATTTCCACCTACCATTTACATGGAAAAGATGCAATGTGGTGGGCCCAACTGAAGCAAGTGGAAAATGTTAATGAAAGTAGGATCACTTGGAAGCAGTTCAAGAAGTACTTCCAGAAGGATTACCTCTCAAAGAATTTATATGACAAGAAAATGCAGGAGTTCTTTGAACTCCAATTGGGAAGCATGACTATGGTAGAATACGAGAAGAAGTTCTTGGGATTGTTAAAGTATGTCAGGTTCATTGGTGATGAGAAAGTGAAAATACAAAGATTTGTAAGTGGAATGCCAACCTTTTTATAAGGAAAAAATCAAGTATGATGAACCCAAGACCTTGACTGAGGCCATCAGGAAGGCTAAATACATGTATGAGTGAGGCCAGGGAAGACAATCCCTGCAAAAATATTGGAAGGACAAGAAAAATGTGAAGTTTGATCAGAGGAGGAAAGGATTCAAACCTCCCTTCAATAGGAATGAGCCTAATAGAACTCATCAAGATCCGTTTGCTAAGGGAGATTCCAAGAAGGAAGATTCGTTGGGAAAAAGGGGAAGACCACCTATCCAATGTTGGGGATGCAAGGAAGATCACTTGTACAAGGATTGCCCACACAAAAGAGACAGAGTGAAGACTGTGCACAACATCGAAGAGGCTACAACAGTCGAAGATATGGGAAGAATCTATGTAGCTTTAAATGATCCACAAGCAGAGTACCAGTCCAATATGATCGAGGTGGAAGGTAAGATCATAAATCAACCTGTTGCTATTTTGATTGATTCAGGAGAAAGTCATTGCTACATTGATCCTAAGATAGTGGATAGATTACCTTTGGAGAAAATTAAACTTGGAAAAGCAAGTTTGGTTCAGTTAGCCCCTGGAACCAAAAGAAGAATCCATGATATGGTCAAAAGTCATTCCATAAGTCTTAATGGTGTGAATACTGGTATTGATATAAATATCATACCATTGGGGTCTTACGATATTCTGATTGGAATGGATTGGTTGGAAAAACATCATGTTGTTCTAGATTGTCATAACAAGACATTTACATGTCTTGATGGAAATGGAAAATAGAGCACTGTGAAAGGAGTTCCAAGACCCATCTATATAAGGGAGATTTCATCCTTACAACTAAAAAGATGTTTTAGGAAAGGATGTCAATTGTATGCAGCTCATGTGGAAGAGATAGATAATACAAAGGGGCTAGGCCTCGAATATATCTCGGTACTACAGGAATTTGAAGATGTATTCCAAGAAATACCCGGATTGCCACCAAGAAGGGAGATAGATTTCTCAATTGATTTAGTGCCAGGAGTTTCCCCGGTGTCAAAAACACCTTACAGAATGAGCACACCATAGTTAAAAGAATTACAAATGTAGTTGGAGGAATTGTTGAAGAAAGGGTACATACGTCCAATTGTTTCACCTTGGGGAGCACCAGTACTTTTTGTCAAAAAGAAGGATGGAACCTTGAGGCTGTGTATTGACTTTCGACAACTGAACAAGTACACTATAAATAACAAGTATCCTCTACCCTGAATTGATGACCTCTTTGATCAGCTAAGAGGAGCAAAGATATTCTCAAAGATTGACCTGAGGGTAGGATACCATCATGTAAGAATCAAGGAAGAAAACATTCATAAGACAGCCTTTAGGACCAGGTATGGGCATTATGAATTTGTAGTGGTGTCATTTGGACTAACTAATGCACCAGCTGTCTTATTCAGAAATTATTTGGATAATTTTGTCATAGTATTCTTGGATGACATACTTATCTATTTTAAGTCTGAAGAGGAGCATGAACATCACTTAAGACTGGTATTGCAAGAACTAAGAGAACATTAGTTGTATGCCAAGTTGTGTAAGTGTTATTTCTATCAAAAGAAGATTCATTACTTGCAACACATTATTCCAGAGCAGGGCATAGCAGTAGATCTAGAGAATATCGAAGCCATTAAAGGGTGGCCAACACCCAGAAATGTGTCAAACATCAAATCTTTTATGGGATTAGATAGCTACTACATAAGGTTCATAGTAGGGTTCTCTAAGATTTCTCATCCCATCACTTATTTGCAAAAGAAGGGAACTAAATTTGAATGGACACTCAAGTCTGAAAAGAATTTTAATCTGTTGAAGGAATTACTTACTAGTGCACCTGTGTTAAAGATTGTTGACCCAAATGAAATTTTTGTGGTATGTACAGACGAATGTAAGGAAGGACTTGTAGGAGTCTTCAAGCAAAATGGACATGTCATTCGATATGAGTCCAGAAAGCTTAAGGAACATGAGAGGAACTATGCCACGCATGACTTGGAACTTTCTACCATTGTTCACGCCTTGAGGAAGTGGAGGCATTATCTCATGGGGAATAAATTCGAATTAAGGACAGACCACATTGGCATGAAGTATCCTTGTAAACAACCGACCTTGAATGCCAGGCAAACAAGATGGTTGGAATTTCTAAGTGAATATGACTTCGATATCAAGCATATAAAGGAAAAGGAGAATAAAGTTATTGATGCACTTAGTAGAAGAGTGCATTTTATGCATGCTACTGTTGTCAATATGCATCAGTCAGACTTGAAGAGAAAAATTTTAGATGATATTGTTACAGATCAACATTACCTACAGGTAAAGGAAAAGTTACAGTAAGAAGATGTACAACAGAAAATAAAGGAGTACTAGATAAAGGAAGACGGATTACTCATGCATGAAAACAGAATCTATGTTCCTAGTTCTCGAGAACTGAGGAATTTGGTACTGAAGGAAATGCATGATGTTCCTTATGTTGGACATCCTGGTTACCAGAAAAAAATTACAGCAGTAAGAAGCCAATTATTTTGGTTGGGAATGAAGAAGGATGTTGTCGATTACATCGCTCGATGTATGGAATGTCAGAAGGTGAAGGCTGAGCATAGGCACCCAGTGGGTTTGCTGCAGCCATTGCCAATTCCAGAGAAGAAATGGGAAGTGATCACCATGGATTTCATCACAGGATTACCCAGAACTAATAAGCAACATGATTCAATCATAGTGGTTGTTGAAAAATTAACAAAGGCTACTCATTTTGTGCCTATGAAGACAACACATACAATGGCTAATATTGCAGAAATCTTCATGAAGGAAATTGCTAGGTTGCATGGGATACCTAGGAAAATTGTCTTGAATAGAGATACAAAGTTTACCTCCAATTTTTAGAGGGGACTGTTTAAAGGATTTAGCACAAATCTAAACTTTATCACAACATATCATCCCCAAAAAGATGGGAAAATAGAGAGAGTCGATAGAATAATCAAAAACATGTTGAGAATGTATGTGATGGATAAGCCATCTAAGTGGGAAGATTACTTACACTTGGTTGAGTTTGCATATAATAATGGGTATCAAGCTTCATTGAGAATGAGCCCATTTGAAGCCTTGTATGGTAGGAAATTCGATACTCCAGTAAGCTAGGACAACCCAGCAGATAGAGTGGTACTTGGGTCAGAGTTGCTCAAGGACATGGAAGACCAGGTGGTTAAGATCAAGTAGAATTTAAAGGTAGCTCAGGATAGACAAAAAGTTTATGCAGACAAGAACAAGACATCTAGAGAATTTAAAGTAGGGGAGCATGTACTTTTGAAAGTGAAGCCCAAGAAAAGCTCATTGAAATTGGGTAGTTGTACAAAGCTGGCAGCCAAATTCTGTGGTCCATTTG
The DNA here is from genome assembly GCA_009831015.1 of Picea engelmannii. Taxonomy (NCBI): domain Eukaryota; kingdom Viridiplantae; phylum Streptophyta; class Pinopsida; order Pinales; family Pinaceae; genus Picea; species Picea engelmannii. The sequence goes on from ML778257.1 coordinate 616,931, forward strand.
AAATATTGGACAGAATAGGGCCAGTTGCATACATGCTTGCATTACCTGCTTCCATGAATGTGCATAATGTATTTCATGTATCTTTACTAAAGAAATTTGTACATGATCCTAACCATGTTATTGATTGGCATCTGATTCAGGTAGAGACGGAGGGATACTTTCAGGTCCAGCCAGTACGGGTATTGGACAGAAAGGTAAAAATGCTTCGGAATCGAGTTATAGAGCTGGTAAAAGTTCAATGGACCTGCTACGGTCCTGAAGATGCTACTTGGGAGCATGAAGATTCCATGCGGGTAGAGTACCCACAGCTTTTTGAATAAATTTGAGATTTTGATCTCTATTTTGTATATGCACTGAGAATAGTGCCAAAATAAGGGGGAAGGGATGTAACACCCCAGGTTTCGAACCCCCATTTTAAATAATGTATTGTTACAATGTTGAGAGGCTAGAGTGCCAAAACAATTATTAAAAGGCCAGTGTGCCCAAGACATATAATGTTTTTATCATTATTAATAATAAATACATCGTTAGCTTCTAGACGGACAAGGACTAGAGTTATAGGGGGCTGTGATTCCACAAGAGAGGGGGCTTGAGGGGATAAGTGTTTATTCCTATTTTAATTACCCCTTTTGTCTAAGGGAGGGTATCAGTTACGTGAGCTTCTTGGGGAAGGCCAGGAGGTTCTTGATTCCCCCTAAAGTTACTTAAACCTGCCTTTGGTCTGATGGGGGGGTTCGACTGATGGCTTGTTCGCTAATTTTATGTACGTTAATTCACTTCCCTCAAACACTTTCATGCACCCACTTACCCATTTAATGATCCATCCTCATCTGCGTCTTGTCCTGGGAAAGGGAACCGAACTGCTAAATAATTAGCCACAGTATAGTGGGTTGTAGTGGTCGCTAGTGTGATCTAGTCGTGACTTGAGGCCTGCGTGTCTGAGATGCGTTGGCATGTGTCCAGCGTTGCTCATAGCTGCGAGTCGTGAGAGTTCCAGCATTGAGATTCTGGACCAGTTGTGTTGAAGCCTGAATAAGGAGAAGGATTGCTTGAGGGACTGCGTGGTAGAGAAGGGTGGAGGTCCATTCTCTCGAGTGGTGCAAGCTAGGTAGAAGAGAGTTGGGTACTTGGATTGCTGTGAGAGCTGGGAAACCTATGAGATATTGAGAGATGACTAGTTTGGGAACCCAAGTACACTCTGGAACCTTCCTTGTGGATTCATAGCCCTGGCTCGGGGATGACACTGTTGTTGAGATTTGGAGCAATGGTGTCTACGGTTGGGTGGAACGTCCTTGGTTTGCAGCCAGTTGGTGTCACCTTTTTATAAAGATAAGTGCTCTCTGTTGTGATATTATTATCTGTGTATGAATGTATTCCGCTGTGTATTTTAATTATCGTTTAACTAAATCTTAGATTATGCATGCTTGTTGGATATTGTTGTGCATGTCCTTAAATTGTGTATATTATGTGTTCTTATTAATGAAATAAGGTATTGATAAGAGAAAGAAGTCCAAGGGAGGGCTTGAAGGTAGCATGCTCTGGCCTGTGGGTGGCTAGGGATGTTACAGTGTCAGCCAGCAGTGTCTCTTGTCCTATGTCATCCATCCCTTCAAGGATGAGGTAGTGTGTGATGTTGCCCCTCTTGATGTTTGTGGTGTTGTTTTGGGCCAACCATATATGTCAAAATATCATGTTGATTATGATTCTCATCCTCGTAGTGTCATTATTACTCTGGGGGGGTCTGCTCTACTGGATACCAGAGGTAGTTCCGACTACTATTCCACCAAAACGGAGTCGCAAGCTAATCTCTCATACTACAAAATTCATCATCTTCATAGTTTATTCAAAGGATGCACAAAAGGCCACTACAACCATTGAAGCATGAGCACCTTCTATCCAGCAGAAGAAGATTGTAGAAGAGAAAGAAGATATTGTTTCTTCACCTACAATGGTGCCTACACAATGCCCCATCAAGCCTAGAGACAACATGTTGGTGGAATAGATTCAACCCCACCAGCAATAGGTTCATGACAACATTCCACAGACCAAGCAGTGCAACTTCTCCAACAAGGCATGCAACTCACCAAGATTCAGATTCATAAAACACTTTCGTCTCTTCTCCAGGAAATCAGTGCAATGGATACCATTGCTTCCTAAGGGGGGAGGATTGATCCAGGTGGATATTGGTGGCCACCCACCTGTTCCAAATTCCAATTGGCTCATCTGGACAATTTTTAGTTCAACACATTTCTCTGTAATGGGGACATTTCTTTTTAATTTTGGGCTCTTCACTTACATGGTTGTCTTGAAGTGCTACACAACATCTAGGTGGATATTGGTGTCTTCCCACCTATTCCAACTACATTATTTTGGAATTTTTCATGTTCGTACATATTTTTGTACTTCCAGGGCCGTTTTGAGACTCTAAACAGTGTTTTCTTGGCTTGCCACAATCAAATTGTAGACAAAGTCAGATTTTGATAGCATAATGCATATATCTTGAAAATACCTTTCAAATGGGCTATCACGCACCTAAAACAGAGATCGTATGCAAAAGTTATGACCCCGGGAAGTTGATGTACTAACTTACCCCAACGAGGCCCTCATGACTTTTAGCGCTTCATCTCCTAGGGTTAGGTTTTTGGATGTCTAAGGTTTTTGAATCCATGTTTATCATAAAAAATCCTTCAGAACCTCATTATAATCATCTTCTTGCGATTGAGCGTATCCTTCGCATCTCTTCTCAGAGATAAAGTTTCCACCATTCTAGCAAGTCTTGCACTCTGTATTTTTACAGTCTCCGTACATTTATTTCAATAATAGAAATCATGTATTGTTGTATTTCTCTGTTTATGAGAATTTTTATGTGTATTTCATTGTAAAATCTTTGCTTTCATTTCGTTCCAAAAATAATCTTGATCAGTGGTATCAGAGCAGGCTACTCTTGATCGTTTTTTAGTGCATGTCCCCAACGAGGTCTAAGTATAGCAAGTTGGGTCTCGAGCTTGTCTATCTTGAGGAAAATCCCTCTCACACGCCCAAGAAAACCTCTATGGCGGGCAAAAAAGAAAAACGACGAAGTAGAATATTATATTAACATGTTACTTGAGCAAGCTCTCACGTGGCAGAGGGACGAAATGATGGAGAATTTTACCCACATCCTTCAACACCTGTCGATAGCAACATGTGCATATTCATCAAGCAGCCACTTTGGAGGAACCTCTCCCTTCAAGGTACAAGTTAATTTTGATATTCTTTTATTTGAAGGTCAGATAGATGTGGATGCCTTAGAAATATGGTTGAATCTTCTAGAAGTTTATTTCTTTGTTCACAATTTTTTTGACTGGGAAAAGATCACCTTCGCACTCCTCAAGCCTCTCCCCTGTGTCAAACATTGGTGGGAAACTTACTGGGAGAAAATGTCCAAAAAGAAATCTGGAATATATGGGTCCGAGCACACTTGGGATTTTTGTGTGGATGTGGTCAAGGAACAATACTACCTTTTTGATAACTATGAAGACTAGTACATGAGATGGACCACACTATGGAAAGAGAAGAGCCAAATAGTGTCGGAGTTCACAAATACTTTCCATACCTTGCACACCAAGATAGGTATCAAAGACTTAAAGGGGAATATGGTTCTGAAATACCATGGGGATATGCATAGGCACATCCAAAAAGAAATGGATTTCCTAAACATCTCATCATTGGGAGAGGCCTATCGATATGTTGTCAAAATTGAGCAGAAATTTAGGCACCAGAACAAATGGGAGTTCGGGTCTGCAAATCCGCAACAACCAAAGCATGGTAAAGACGACCCTAACCAACCTCCTTCCGAAAACCAGTCCAAGACATAGGAAAAGAAGGGTAAAGGAAAGACAGAATGACACTGGGAAGTGGTGCGACTTTCACAAAATCCCCTGGCACAACACTGATGAATGTCCCTCGAAATAGTCATCGGTGGCCAAGTTCAAAGACAAGGATTCAAACCCTTATTTGAAATATGATCCAGAAAATATTGGAAATAGATATCTCATCGATGCAGACCCTACTGCTAATGTCACGATCGCAAAAATTCAACTAGAAGAACCAGTAGATCCTGAAGAGGGGGAGCGCCTCTTCCATTCATAGATGTGGGTGAAGGGGACCCCATTTCATTTCATTGTTGATATTTGTAACTAGAATAAACTCATCTCAGTTGAGGTTGTCAAACATTTTGGATTGTCAAAAAAACCACACCCGCAGCCATACAACGTCAGGTGGCTTCACCAGGGATGAGATATTCGTGTCAGCTAGCAGTGTTGCTTGTCCTATGGCATCCAACCCTTCAAGGATGAGGTAGTGTGTGATGTTTATGAGTCTCAACCTCGTAGTGTCATTATTACTCTGGGGGGTCATATTTAAAGGATACCAAAGGTAGTTCCGACTATTGTTCCACCAAAACAGCGCTACAAAGTAATCTCTCATACTAAAAAATTCATTCTCTTCACAGTTTGTTCAAAGGATGCACAGAAGGTCACTACAACAACTGCGGCATTAGCACCTTCTTTCCAGCATAAGCATATTGCAAAAGAGAAAAAAGATATTGTTTCTTCACCTACAATGGTGCCTACACAATGCCCCATCAAGCCCAGAGAAAATAGGTTGGTGGAACAGATTCAACCCCACCAGCAACAATTTCATGACAACCTTCCATAGACCAAGCAGCGCAACTTCTCCAACAAGGCACGCAACTCACCAAGTTTTAGATTCAGAAAATGATTTCCCCTCTTCCCTGGTCACCAACGCAATGGAAACCATTGCTTCCTAAGGGGAGAGGATTGATCCAGGTGGATATTGGTGGCCACCCACCTGTTCCAAATTCCAACTGGCTCATCTGGACAGTTTTTAGTTCAACACGTTTCTCTGTAATGGGGACATTTCTTTTTAATTTTGGGCTCTTCGCTTACAAGGTTGTCATGAAGCCCTACACAACATCTAGGTGGATATTGGTGGCTACCCACCTATTCCAACTAGATTATTTTGGAAGTTTTCATGTTTGTACATCTTTTTGTACTTCCAGGGCCATTTTGAGACTCTAAACAATGTTTTCTTGGCTTTCCAGATTCAAACTATAGACGGAATCAAATTTTGATGGCATAATGTGTATCTCTCGAAAAGAAATTTCTAACGAGCTATCACGCGCCTAGAATGGAGATCGTATGAAAAAGTTACAACCCCGGGAATTTGATGTACTAACTTACCCCAACGGGGCCCACATGAATTTTGGCACTTCATCTCCTAGGGTTAGGTTTTTGGATGTCTAGGGTTTTGGCATCCATGTTTATCATAAAAGGGCCTTCAGAGCCTCATTGTAATTATCTTCTTGCAAATTAGTGTAGCCATCACATCTCTTCTCAGAGATAAAGCTGCCACCATTCTAGCGAGTCTTGCACTCTGTATTTTTACAGTCTCTGTACATTTCTTTCAATAATGGAAATAATGTATTGTTGTATTTCTCTATCTCTAGCAATTTTTATGTGTATTTCATTGTAATATATATGCTTTCATTTCGTTCTGAAAATAATCTGGATCACTAGGTCCCCAGTAAACAAACTTTTCCTTCGAGAGAAGATGTACCTCTTAATGATGAATGACATGAACTCTATGACAAAGCATCTAAATGCCTTTAACACTATGGTAAGTCAATTGTTGTTTGACAACACTAAAATTTCTAATGAAGATAAGTGCATCAGTTTACTGTTTTCTTTACCATATTCATGGGATAATTTGGTTGTAGCTATTTGGAGTAATACAACCACATTAATGACATTAATGTTTGATGTTGTGGTTGCGTCCTTTACATCAAAATAAATGAGGTGGAAAACCATGGATAGTCATAGCATGGATGCCTTATCTATAAGAGGTTGTCCCCAAGATAGAAATAAAATAAAAAATCTTTAGGGGGGGATGATCTAAATCTAAAGGTAGATATAAATATCCATGAAATTCTTTAAGGAACTGCCAAAAATGTGGTAAAGTTGGGAGCTATAAGAAGGATTGTATATCTAAAAATGTTGATAAAGGGAAGGGATATAATGATGTTTCTTCCACAGAAGGGAGGACCTTCTTAGAGGAAGGAGGGGATGTGTACTTGGCTTCTACAAGCACACATTCAAATAATGATGTATGGTTAATTGACTTGGGTGCTTCTTTTTATATGACTCCACACAGGGAGTGGTTTTGTGAATATGAAAACTATAATAGAGGTGATGTTTTCTTAGGAGATGACTCAACAACCAAAATCACAAGACATGGAAGAGTTAAGTTGTTGCTGAAGGATGGAAGGATTAAAACCCTCCCTAAGGTTTTGCACATTCCAGAGCTGGATAAAAACTTAATATATGTAAGTAAGATGAGTGATGTAGGTTTACATACTATGTTTGAAAAGGAAACTTGCAAAATGGTTTGAGGAGAAATGGTAATGATGAGGGGAGTTCAAAATGGAATTTTGTACAATCTGTTGGGAAGCACTATCACCGGTGGGTGTAATTGTTCTATTGTTTATGAGGTCGAAAATGAAGAAGACAATACCCCTACTATCTCTACAAGAAAGATAATGATATGGCATCAAATACTATGACATATTGGATAGGAGGGCCTTCGATTATTACATGGTAAAGGTATGTGTAATTGCACACTAGATTTCGATTTCTGTGAACATTGCATATATGGTAAACAAAATCGGGTAAGATTATCATCCAGTACTACAAGAGCATAGGGAATCTTAGAGTTGATACATACTGATGTGTTTGGACCTATGATTATTTCATCATTATGTAAATCAATGTATTATGTTTCATTCATAGATGATTTATCAAGGAATACATGTATTTATTTCCTCTAAAAAAAATATGAGGTCTTTGATAAATTTAAAGAGTTTAAGGATTTTGTAGAGAATGATACAAAGAAGAAAGTAAAGGTGTTGAGGATAGATAATGGTGGAGAGTTATGTAGAAATGAATTTGAGGAATTTTGTAATTGTGAAATAACAAGGAAAAAGACTACCCCATCCACACCTCAACAGAATAGAGTTGTAGAAAGAATGAATAGGACATTGATGGAAAAGGAAAGGAGTATGCTTAGTGGTGCCAAGTTAGGACAATAATTATGGGTAGAGGTAGTGGATGTTGCATGTTACTTGTTAAATTAATCACTCTCATCAATGTTGGTTGACAAAACTCCACATGAGGCATGGATTGGTAAGAAATCCTCTCTTAAACATCTCGTAGTTTTGGTTGTGATGCTTATGTACAAGTTCCAAAGAAAAAAAGGAGTAAGATGGATAATAAATCTAAAAAATGTATCTTTATAGGTTATAAAGATGGTATAAAAGGTTATGAAATTTGGAACCCAATAACTAAGAATATTGTTTACAGTCATGATGTTGTTTTAGAGAGGTTAAAGATGTTCCCAAATAGGAAGTCCTGCCAAAGGAAAAAGAACTAGAGATCATAGAGTTTGAGTTGGAGGATAGAGAATCTGACACAATGGAAAAAGATAAATTAGAAGAAGAAGAAGAACGTCATACTCCAATTTTGAGGAGATCAATCTAGGAAAGAAGGCAACTAGAAAGGTATACTTCACCTAATTTTCATGCTAGTATTCATTTATTTTCATACTAGTTTTTCTTTATTTATTATTGATCATGATCCCAAAACTGTTAGGGAGGCAGTGGATTCGAAGGATAGTAAAATTTGGAAGAAGTCCATGGTTGAAGAAATGACTACCTTGGATGAGCATGAGGCTTGGGATCTAGTTGATGTTCTATTTGGAAGAAAACTCATTGGTATAAAATGGGTGTTTAAGAGGAAGTTGAATGTAGAAGGTAAAGTGGAGAAGTACAACGCTTCCTTAGTAGCAAAAGGATATTCCCGGGTGGAGGGAATTGATTTTGGTGAAATTTGTCTCTTGGTGCTAAATTAACTTCTATTAGATTTCTTTGTCTATTGCTACTGCTTTTGATCTTGAAGTAGAGCAGATAGATGTGAAGATAACAATCCTACATGGGGATCTTAAAGAACAAATCTACATGAAACAACCAAAAGGTTTTGCAGTGAAGGGAAAGAAAGAGATGGTTTGCAAGATAAAAAAAAAAAGTCCTTGTATGGATTAAAACAATCTCCAAGAATGTGGTATCAAAAGTTTTATACTTATATAATATGACTTGGTTTGTCAAGAAGAAAATATGATCATGTGTGTATTCCAAGCTAGTTAGTGATCATTTTATTCTTGTGGTCTTGTATGTTGATGATATGTTGTTGATTGGAAACAACAAGCAAATCATCAAGGATTTCAAAACTCGGTTCTATTTTGAATTTGATATGAAAGATCTTTGTGTTGCAAATTTTATTTTGGGAATGGAAATTAAAAGAGATTGGGAAAACATGAAACTCTAGTTGAATCGAAGGAAATATGTTGAGACAGTATTGTAGAGGTTTAATATGTAGGAATGTAATTTGTCTTGTGTTCCCTATGCTAGTTTTGTTGGTATTTTTATGTATGTAATGATTTGTACTAGACTATACATTTCCCATGTGTGTGGGAGTTTTGAGTATGTATATGTCAAAACTAGGGAAGGAGCATTGGATAGTTGTAAAGAGGGTTTTCAGGTATTTGTGTGGCACTACAAATTATGCAATATACTACCAAGGAAGACCTGGAGCAAACAAAGTATTAGATGTGCATGGATTTGTTGATATGGATTAGGCTAGAGATCTAGATCATAGAAAATCTACAAGTGGTTATGTGTTGAACCTATTTGTAAGAGCAATCAGTTGGATGAGCAAGAGACAGACTGTAGTTTCACTCTCAGCTACAAAAGTTGAATACATGGTAGCCACGAATGAAATTCAGGAAGTTGTATGGTTACAGATGTTGTGTTTGTACAACAAGTTGTAAGGTTATATTGTGATAGTTAGAGTGCAAAATTTATGGCAAAGAACCCTACTTATCATTCTAAAATGAATCATATTGATGTTCAATACCACTTTGTGAGAAAAACGGTTGAAGACAAGAAGGTGTTGTTGGTGATAGTTGACACTCTGAAGAATTTTATAGACTCATTGACAAATTTTGTTAGCACTAAGAAGTTTTCCTAGTGTAGAGAAGAAATGGGAATTATTGCCTTGGATTGTTGATCTTGTAAAACCAGGCCCCTTGTTTGCATAGAAAACAACAAGTGGGAGAATGTATGTGTTATATTCTTTGCATGGAAATCCCCACACACATTGTTCGCATGTGTTGGGTACAATGGGGAGGTCACAGTGGGTCTGCTTTTTGGCTTGTTTTCGACCCATTGTAATCTAATCCTGGTTGAGGGATTGGGCTTGTAATCTAATTCGGGTCAACGGATTAGAGTTTTGGATGCCATGGAATACCTATATATTGTATTGTGATTGGTGAAGTTAATATAATGAAGAAGATATAGGTGCAACTCCAAGGTGTTTTGGTTTTCTTGGTTAAGGGTTTCTAGGGTAAATATATGTGTATTGTATGTGTGTTTGTGTGTCATTGTTGTTTTTTCTATTTTTCTTAAGAATATGTATGTAGTGTTTCACTTCAAAGGTTTAAAACTTACAACAACAACTGCATTGTTCATATTTAAACCTCCCACAACATATCGAAGTTGCAACCCATGCTCGTTGCCAAGCCATCTCTTTCTTTACACACATATGGTTGGACATTTGAATATTATTTTACACAACTTTACATGGTACAAAGAGAGAGGACGATAATCTCATTTGAATTACTAATCATATATACCAACTTATTTCTAGGGATACCTTCATTCCTTCACACTCTAATCCCAATTGAATTGTAATGTGAAAATGTACAATAAAAATAGAAATAGGGTGTGATGGTGTATGCACACCTTCACATTACAAACCCAATCTCACCCTCATGAAAAGGTTTGGAGTTTGGGTGTGAAGGCTCACACCCACCCAATTCCACCCTCGTACATTCACACCTTCAACAACAAAAAAGTGAGTGATGAAAGTTGAAAGTATGCAAGGCATTTTATCATAACTTTTTCCAAAACAAATAATTTGGAGAGGGAAACTAACAACAAAAGAGTAATAAAAACAAGGATAATAGGTACAAAGCAACAAGTCCCTACCTTAAAATTATGTTTATATATTGTCTAATTGATAAATGAAATAAATAAATAAATTATTATTTGATGGAATGGCTTCGAATTTTTACAATTAATGTAAAAGAAAACACAACACCACCCAATGATGTTAATTTCATAGTTATGAAATTTAAATTAAAAAGTTAATTTGATATGCATACTTATGCAGTAGCACTAACTTGTATGCATCGTGTTCATCTCTCCACCATTGATTTGTTGTTTTATCTTTTATTTTTTCTTCAAAAATATTGTACGTATTTTAAAATTAATATGAAATTTTAAATACTATGTATAATTTTAAAAAACTAAAATAAATCCAATAAAATGAAAATAAAAAATTAACTATTGTACGTATTTTAAAATTAATATGAAATTTTAAATACTATGTATAATTTTAAAAAACTAAAATAAATCCAATAAAATGAAAATAAAAAATTAACTATGCAATTAATATTATTAAAGCAAAAGCTACCAAGTATCACTAGATTGTGTTAATTTCAGTTATAAAATCTAAATGAACAAATTAATTTGATATACATGATTAACACACTAACTCTAACTTATATGCATCATGTTCATTACTATTATTGATTTATTTTTTATTTTTTTCAAAAATATTTTACATATTTTTAAATTAATAAAAAATTATAAATATAAAATATAATTTTAATAAATTAAAGATAATTTAATAAATTAAAAATAAAAAAATATAGTATTCATTTATAAAGTATAATTTTAATAAATTAAAGATAATTTAATAAATTAAAAATAAAAAAATATATTATTCATTAAATCAATAGAATATAATTAGTAAACTATAAATCTCAATATATGGTTTGTGGGACAAAGAAATGTTTTTCGAAATTTGAATTAAATCATTATAACAACCATCCTTTAAAATTATGATTACATCAAATGTAATGTACACTAATATTCAATACCATTATTTTGCTATTTTATTTATAATTAGTAATGTAAACTACAAATCTCAATATATGGTTTGTGAGACAAAGAAATGTTTTTCGAAATTTGAATTAAATCATTATAACAAACGTCCTTTAAAATTATGATTACATCAAATGTAATGTACGCTAATATTCAATACCATTATTTTGCTATTTTATTTATTAATTTGTATCGAAATAGATTATATATTTTTAAATTAATGTGAAATTTTGTTTCGTTGTTTTATATATGAATTTGTAATGTAATATATTGTAATTGTTTTTAAATCAAGATAAAATTTTAGATATATTTTATTACAAAATCAAAATGTGCCAAAGAGAAAATTCCATCCTACACATAAATAAAAGACTAAACTAAAGGATAAGACACCATTTAATAGTTGTAGAATTAAAATAATTTTAATGTACGTAAATAGTTGACTAATTCCATATATGTCGACTAAAGAAGGATTAGCAAAACAAAAACAAAAAAATTGTTTCATTGCTTTTCTGCATTAATTTAATATTGATTCATTTGAACTACTAAACTCTACTAAACTCTTATTTCCCTGTATTTACCTGTCATCCCACATGTGTACAAAATATGAAGAAGGCTTTGGGATAATGTTGCCTAAGCCTGAGGAACACGAACCACGAAGAAGGATTTGGGAGCCTTCTGCCTTGTACTGCAGCTTAGGAATAAGAAATAGTGATGTCTGAAAGATTGCTCAAGAATTTGACCATCTCTCTTCAAAAAAATTTGATCATGCTACTATTAGTGAAACACAAAGATGTCAAAGCAACTTTTGTGGATCCCACACCACTTTCTAGTGTTCTTATTTGACTTCTTGTTACTCTTCTTTCAACTTGGACTAATTGTATTGATGTTGGTTATCATTTCTTCGTCCTTTGTTCTAGTAATTAGGACCACCTTTACCATTGTTTTGTTGTGGCTAATTTGCAGACCCAAACACTCTCTTACCCTTCTACTAAAAATTGTGCTTGATCTTGACAACATACTAGTAAGTGACTCCCAATGAAGAGATGTCCAAAAACTCCAATCTTAATGTTTAGATGTACCTATGTAGGCCATTGTGATATTTTGTAACTAAGTTCCATTTGCAGTACTTGATACCCAACTTTGAATTCAAGGTATGGAAGGTATTGGTCTACTCTAACATCACCTAGTCTTTCATTTGGCACAAATTTGTCCATCTCGTGTACTAGTCATAAGAGTTTCCAACATGGTAGAATTGCTCCTTGACGGCACCAATAAAATCCAACCAAGTGGGTCTATCTCAAGTGCTTTAGGTTAATGTTTGGAATGTTGCACATAGTAAGTCCCACCAATATTTGACATGGGGAAGGGACCTAGGGAGTACGAAGTATCTTTTCTCTGTTGGAAAGTTTTTGAAGAGAGTAATAACACTATAGTAAACTTAACCATTTCTCCAAAGAATCTGCATCTATCTTACCTTCAAATAAAGGAATGTCAAAGGTAACTTGCACCTTGAAGGGTATCATACCTCCAAAGGCATCACTTCTTGAAGATGTCTCTATCATCATTGGGATTCGTGAAATGATCTAGGAGAAATTACCCATCATCTCATTCATCTATCTTGTGAGGGATTCATCAAGCAACATATTGTTAGGATCTCATGATTTTTCATGTTTCTTTTTGTCTACTTGGGTCGGTAAAGGAAGTATTCACCGGGATCGAACCCAACTCCATGTACCTTGGTGTCATTAGGGACATGTATGGAAAAATAGAAAAGAGAATATTTCTCTTATACCACTAATCCAAATTGTGTTGAGAATAAAATGAATATATAAATAACATGTGAAATAAAACAAAGGAATTGGAAAGTGCACAGTGATATAGTGAAACCTAAACTATATTAATGAATGAAATAGTGAAAACACCGCAATATGCAAAGCAAAGCAATTCAAATTAGTTAGAATGTTGGTAGCTTATCTTTAGAAAGAGATGTGACAACTATGCTCATTCCATAAAAGCTCAGAACCAAAGGCTAAAACTATATTTTGTAAATTCCAAAAAAATAGTAAGAGGCAAAAACCTTTATATGCAAGAATCCTAACCCTAGCACAAAAATAGGCCTGAGTGGGAATGTTGAGTTGGACAAATTTATGTTGTCTAGAAGAAGGGGATCCTTGTCGAGACCATAAATTTTCACTTCTTTGTCTATTTTAGGTTTTCCTTAGCTCATTGGAATGAAAATTGAATCCCTAAGCTTGCACTTATTTGAGGCAAAAAAACACATGGGAAAGTTCCCAAAAATACATAAAAAGTTTAGGACCCAAAACTTGTTAGAATCAAGACAATTTCTAAGATAGACTTAGATAGTGTTAGGGCCCTACCCTAACCTACCTACTTTTGGATACTTAGGATTTGGTCAATAGACAAGAAATTATAAGTGGAATTAAACCTCTCTATCAAGAACTTATCATAATTTCTTGTGGTTAAAATAAATTGTTGAATCCATGGTGGAAGATGTTGATCAGTTCCTACATGATACTTTCATATCCATCTAGTTAGACCTTGCATCATTTAGAGAAATTGTAAGTGGGGATGAACTGGACCTATTATTTCTCTCAAATTTTCAATTTTACTTGGCAAACATCCCCTCATGTAGTTGTAACAAAAATTTGCAGGGAATTCTATGAATTTTCAGATTGTCATAATTGAAGTTCTTCTAGATAAAATAAGGAGACCAATATCTAGGACTATGGAAAATCACCCTCAGAAAGTTGAGGATTTAATGGATAGTATTGCAAAAATATGTCTTTAGGAATATGTGAGATTTCCCAAACATCTTCTACCATGTGATTTATTTTCTTGTCAAATGGTTGTTTGTTTTGGTTTATGATGCACTATGATCTAGTATTTTCATTATTCAATTTTCCAATACAATGAAATCAACATATTATTATATAGTGATCCCACCATGGATAGCTCATAGGAAATAAAGATTCACAAGAGTTAGTATGTGTTATAGAACCTTACATGTATTGCATGTTGAAGGAATAGAATTTCAAGTAAGATAAAATGAATATATCCCAGAGATAAAATGATATGGATAAAATGATAAAATGATATCCACCACATTTCTAGTGTGAGAGCACTATGAACACACATAGTTGGATACCTTCTACCTTCTGTTACAACATCCAAATGTTGCCATCTAAATCCCCACCTACCGTATTGTAGAGAATAACTATGAATTCAATTATGGTCATCAAGATACCCCATGAGCTAAAATGTGATTGAAGGCATGTTAGACTCATTAATTTATAACTCAACATCTTCATTTGTATTGAACAATATTCATATATTTCCAAGAAGAACAAATATTATTTGAATTAATGTTACCTTGAGGCATAGCATTAATTCACCTCACAATTTATATCATAAATGGATCTCCCAATTTCTAAGTTGAAAACCTAAGAATTCAATAAAAATTATACTCACCTCAATACGAGGCCAAATAAGACAAAATTGTTATTGATTGGTGTAGAAAAAATGTTTTCAATAGTTTTTCATGAAAATTAGGGTAAGATGTTAAGAAATGCATCGATTTACATGCAAAGTAAGAGAAATAAGTGAGAAATAACGACAAACTAATTCATATATTCCCAACCTAAAAGGAAGGGACTAAAAAGAGAGTGACATTATCGCAAGTCATCACGTGTTGAAAGTAATCGAGTTTTTTTTTAAACCTTTACTCCAACAAAAAGTATCAAAAGGATATTACAAAGTGAAAGTGAACAATAATAAAAAATTAATTAAGATATTTTGAACTCAAAACCTAGTCAAAGAAAACATAATTGAGGTTCCAAAAGCACATTATTAGTCCTTGCCTCCGACCAGGGACTCTAGCTTTCCCCTCGCGGTCAACTATCATTGATCGCGGTCCATTTTGGTATATTACTTAGTACATATTGGTATGTTTTCCTATTACTCTATCGCCATCCAAACAAATTTCCCAATGTTTTGAACAAAACATTTATTATTTTAGTTATTTTAAAATATATATATTTTTTTATATTTTTCAATTTCATAATATGAATTTTGTGATTGGGCTAAGGGTTGTGATGGGATTTTATTATCCCTAGTGTGTTAGGTTTTTTCCCACTATTTTTCAAAAACTGTAAATAATTTAAAATTACAAAATTTATAAAAAGGCCACGTACATGGTAAGTGACATAGGATTGTTGCAGTCGATGCATGTATTGTTGTTGCAATCGAATCCATCCCGAGGTGATATGCATGCAAAATCACTGGCATCAAATTCTTCTCTCTTGTGAGTCCTTTGTTTGATGCTTGTTTCAACAATTTCAACATCTTAGAGTTGTTGACACCCTTTTCCATTTATGTGGTCATGATTTTACCTTTTCCCTTGTTTCTGATGAAGAGGTGAATAGACAAGGCTGAGATACCAATGTCAGGGACTGAGAATACATATTGGGTTGTCGCCTTCAAATCCATCCGTAAGTGAAATGATCTCCAAACCTAGAGTATGATCTTCGATCTCAGGGTAGCAAATCCCATCTAAGCACTTGTCGAATGCTTTTACTTGGCTCACTCATTTTGTTTCATTTGCATCATCTTACCTGATGGACATAAATATTGGTGCCACAGAACGCTACTATACCCCATGTGTAGCACCAACCGTTGCACTAAAACATGGGCAGAGTCCACATGTAAACACAAATATAGATATCATCACTTTGCTTAATTTTGAAATAATTTGAAGGTTATATTTTGTAGGCCATATCTGTAATAGATTTGAAGGTGTGAAAATCCCCCAACCTTTCTGCTTTTTGGCTTGGCCATTGTTGTTGTTGAACTGCTTAGAGTGAGTCTTATGTGAGACTTTCGGGGAAATGACTATTGGATCCCATGGAAATCTTTTTCAAGCACGTAATAGATGGAATCGATCACAATAAAAACAACAAACTGACTCCAATGCAAATAAACTTCTTTCCTTCATGTCATTTACATGAAAATGAAACTGAGATTGCCATTTTGAGAGAAAACATGGACATTAAAGCAAACCCAAAATATCTCACATCCCAAACTTTCAATGATTCCTTATCCTAAGTTGTCCAACTTGTCCAACTCTCCACACCCCAAACTTTTGGTGACCCTGCGCTCCCCTACACCTTTATATAGGCACTCATAGCATTTTCTGCCAATTTCATTCAAAGAAGCATGCGTCATTAATTATTTTTTAATCTAAATCAGGAAAAATAACCAAGCTTGATCCTCTTCTATGCACTTCACCTTGATAGCTCTTAAGCGATTATTTGCCCAAGATAAACATGGGCCATAATAACCAGCCATGACCAAGTTGCCCAACGATGCTCCACTCCTCTCAATTAATTACTTTCATAGATGCAATTTGGGTTTGACTTGTGAAGCATATTCTACTTGTACTAAGGCTTGTGAAGTCTCTGTGGTGGGAGGTTGTTGTAACAGAATCTATCTATTTCCTTTTCACTCTCCATTGGCACACTTGCACTGCTGGGCCAAGTCCACTTGTACCTTCTTGGCTCTTAGTAACAGAAGCAAATGTTGCTACAATGAACACAAAGGTAGCTAGAGAACTAGCAGTAGCTTGTGATTTTGATCCTCTAGTTGACCTATTTCCATATCTAACAACAAAGTCGGAGGTAAAATCCATTATCTTAAACAAATTTAGAATCAAAAGCATACATATCATCATAAGTAAGTCTTCACTCTCTTCAAGAAAATTAATGCACAAACCTTGCACCATTCTGTCATACTTTTCTTTCTCGTCTTCAGGTTCCTCTTCTAGTAGAAATGTATAAAGAGTGACACCATGTTCAAATTCTTCTTCTAGTATGGATTTATAAAGAGTGATACCATCGTTGAGGGTCGAGTTTCCCTCGCTTACCTCAAATCCAGTGAACAATATAGGTAAATTCAATTGACCAAGAATAGAAACCCAGTAGAATATCAAATTGATTGAATCCCTTAAGCGGCCTAAGTTTACTCTACCATGCAGTGTTCATAACAGTTGTAAGGTTGCATCCTGAGTAACGACACTCGCTCCTAGTTCGGGAGACAAATTTTAATTCAAGGCTTCTGCCCAGCTGGAGTTATTAGCAGCAGTCTTTCCAAACGGATTCAATACAGCTCAAGCTATTATCATTAGTCTTTCCAAACGGTCGCAACCCAGGAACATGTCACATGTTCAAAACAATTAAAGCATCACTTTGAACATGTCATATTAATATAACTTTCGCTACTTTAGTTAGAGGATAGAAAATATGGCTCTCGTGATGGGTGGGCCTCTTTTCTTATTATGAGGTCGTCAGAAGTATTTTAAATATGTTAGTGCATGGATTATCTTGACATGACAAACTATGTACTTGGTATGTTGGCAATTTCTAATAATTAGAATATAATTTAATTTAATTTAATTTGAATTATTAAATTAAATTTGAAAGGGATGAAGTGTATCTGTCTTAGTCATTAAAAAATTGTAATAAAAAGCATATACTACACTCAATGGCAGATCAAGCATTCTTCTAATTAAGAAGAATGTGTAATTGGTGGTGATTTAATTAGTAACCATGGAATTGAATAACTACTATAATAATATAGTAAATGCTTTGTATAATGGAAACTTTGTCTCACAGTGACAAATACTCGTTGAAGCTATGAAATCGATAGTTAATTATTAGGTCAATGGATTATATGCTTAGGGAGCATCACCTTCTATTTATTTTGATAGGAATTGCAAGGTTTATGTTGGCTTTGTTGATAATCGGTTGGTTGACACTCGACACGCTCATGGCAAAAGGAAATAGTGTTATTTTCATTGATAATAGTGTTAGTGCTTATGCATTATATCCTACATGATTGCATGGGAGAATTTCGAGTATTTTTTAAGAAAATATGTGAAATTGTTTTGTTGTTTTTTCTCAATTTTTTTCACTAACGGCTAGGTGCTCAAGAAATCACTGTAAATTGCTTATAAATTCAATTTTTCAGTATTTACAAAGGAAAAATGTTCAAATTTTCCAAATTTACATTAGAGAGATAATGATAGTTTGACCAAAAGTTCCACTTAAACTATTCTTTGGAACCTCTGGCCCATCAACAATGGACACGTGGCACTGTAAATATACAACGTGTTGTGAAGTGGTCGTTACATGCCTTCCAATGGATATTTGACATGTTGTAAAGTTGAAGTGGAGGAATATTAAACACTCGATCAAAGTATAGATAAATAATTGTAATACAAATTCAAACTGAAGCAAACATTACTTATATATTTACGTAACCAAATAATCTTGGACACAAACGATTAACCTTTTATTTTACATTAGTCATCGTATGGACTGGTGGACATTATTAGGCATTATACACAAATTATTAGGCATTATATAAATTAGCATCCAGCACCAATTGTTGACGCTAAATTTATATTTGCGGAGTTATATAATAATATTTAGTCATTGCTCAACACTGAATGAGTCCATCCTAGGCACAACCCAAATCTATATGTAGTCCAACTATTTTTCTATGGCTGTTCTACACAATTAGTAGATTTCATGCTTGTAGACGGGAATATTAGTTAGATGACATTGGAGTTGTTTCATCATTATGCCCAATTAACTAGCACATCTCCCAATGTTGCAACAAGGGGTGGTTTGGCATTGACAATTTTTCTTTTGTTTATAATAATCCTTTGTTCTGAGTTCATTGATCAATTCAACTATCACTTTTATTTAAACTCAACTATCACTTTTATTTAAACTTATGGCAGGGACTAATTGTTATGAAGCTTTCACTTGTTATAAGAAAAACATCATTGAGGTTCCAAAAGCATATCACTATATTCTAGTGAGATCCTTGCACTTTGTGCACTCTTTAATATCAAAGGTATAGTAAAAGAAGTATTATTCAATCATGGCATAATTATATGAAGAAACAATTATGATGATAATTCCAATGGTTAAGGATATGGATAAATGTTTTGAAACATAACCACCAAGAGATGAGAATTAAAATCACCTCAAGGAATCTAGAAGGTCATTTAATTGTAATTGTGTGGTTCATACAGTTTAGGGAATGAAATAAATTATTATTGATAAATTGTCCAAATGTTTGTTTTGAATCTTATTATAAATGTTCTAGGAATATAGGGACATGTGGAAAACTAGAATACTTAAAACATTGTAACATCCCCATTTTGACCCCTACTTAAATTGTAATTCATTATGTTTAGTGTAGTTTTGTCTTTGGCATGAACATCTATTATTATGTTGAGTTGAACATGACAAATAAAGGATAATGTATATGCATATTATTTTAATTAATGAAAAATGATAAGCAATTGACTGGGGGCACAAGTGCCTACAGGGAAAATGATACCACGAGTGGGTAATGGTGAGGGGGTTTGGGGGTTCACCTTGTAAATAATTCCAAGCTGCCAAGGCCTTTTTGTTGATATTTGAATTTGAAAATGTTCCACTCATTTTCCCTCTCTAGCTAATCATTGAATGCAAAAAACCTGGTTGGTTGAAATGTATTCTCCCCACAATTATCGAAGCATGGGATGGTGGTTGAGAAGTCTCTCAACAACAAATGCATGGAGTGGGAAGAGTACCCACCTTGAAATTCATGTATGACCCAAGTTGCATGGGTAAAAGAAGCAAGATCACAAATTTTTGAAAGACGGGAGATAATGGTGCACAAGTGGGAAGGGAACTAGCTTAGGCATGTAGAGGAGACATTTGTGAGATAGCCATTTTTTCAAATGAAATTCAAGATCATAAGCCTTGAATCAAGGCCCTAGATTATTTTAGGAAGTCCTTGAATTTTTTGAATATGAGGGTTGTGTATGGTGCAAATCTCAATGCACATAATAAGCACAACATAGGGGAGTTGTTGAGGGACTATGTAGCAGTGAAAGGATTCACTCTGGTGCTATGAAAATCAACAGAGGAGTGTCTGGAGATCGAGGAGACCCTGCACTTAGTGAATAAGGGATTTCCCGCTAAATTCATACCTATGACATAGGTTTCCAATTGACCCTCAATTTTTCGAGTGCTATAAAATTCTCCCTTGTGGTATCATGGTCTAGCTAGGGGGTGGCCAGTTGTAGAAAGGAATGTGCAATTGAGCATACAGTTGGGAAGAAAATTTATCATCCTCAATCAATTTGCGGGACAACTTTCAAAAGTCAGATAAGTGTATTTATCTTGTTTGAATTTTTACATACAGTTTATGTTTGTTATGAATTGCATATAAAAATTTATGTAAGAAATGCCAACTGTAGTGAAATGTATGAAGGAAATTATGCATGCCTAATTAAGATTAAATCTCTATTTGTTTCCTAAGGAATTTAAATTGAGTTTCTTATGTAGGCCTCTCAAATAGTTCATCTCAATATGGATATCCTTACAAGTGATAATTTTGATGTGATGGAATGAGGCAATCATATGTTGCTAGAAGCCCTAGCTTGTGAGTTACTAGCAAGGCATTGAGATTGTGTATGAGTACCTTCTTTTCATTGTTGTATAGTCAATGAGTGTCTGCAGATTGAATTCAAATTTTAGAAAGGGCCTTCATGGTTTATTATTGTGTGCATTCTACTTGGCATAATAAACCCTATGCCCGCTATGAGCCTACCTCCTAACCCTTGCTCTAACTTGTACCTATGATATTGTTTCCAAGCAATGATTTTGGTTTGATCGGTTGTTAGTGTATGTGTTGGTGCAATAAATATATAATGGAATGAATGATAAGAGTTTCTTGTTGGAGGCATGATGTTACAATTATGTTAGGGGCGTAGTTGATATTATAGTTATAGAATGTTCGCCCTTAATTGTGATGGCCAGAATAACCTAATTTAGTCTTATGCAAGTTGAATATTATGAGAATGTCTCTCTACTATCCCATACAAGAAAAGAATTGTGTATATTGAGATTGTATCTTAGGAAGGAATTTGTGATGAAATGGCTTGAGAAATCCTTCGTCATGGTAGATGTCTTGAAAGTTGTGTGCTTACCTTGTGACCCTCTCTATTTCTGAATTATATGTATTTATGAGACTAATGCCATGCATTTTTACTAGTTTAAATGAGTATGTGGATGAGAATTTTTCTTATGGTATGATGTTAGTAATTTTGAGGGTGCGAGTCAAAAAAATTGAGGTATAATAGAGCTCTCTTATCAATTTGTAGAGGATTGCTTCCTTAAAGGAATTTTGTTTTGGATTGTTGGTTTAATTGATGAAATTAGAGTAGGGTCTTGTTTTTGGTCTTATGGGGGCATAGGAGGACCTTTAGAAGTTTCTTCCTTCCTTAGGAAAACTTTGGAAATTTCTAGAATTCTCCTAAGGAAAACTCTTGACTAAGTCTTGTGTATCGCATGAAGAAATTTTACAAGCAATACGGGGAGGCCCGAAAGGCTTGGAAAATTTTGGGACTTGGAAAAATTTTGAAGATTTTGGCTTATCGCTTGAAACTTAACTTCATGCAATGTATTGTATCGCATTAAGATAGAATTAATGTGATACACCACAGGAAGAGAATTATTTCGATGATGAGATAAAGGGGAGAAAACCTTGTCACGAGAAAGGAAAATGTAGTGTGATGTGATGTATCGCATGAATAAAATATTTGTGAAATACTTCACCAAGGAAGAATGTTTTAAGTGATGCAATAAAAAGGAGACTCTCCCTTCGTCACAAAAATAAGTTTCACATGATGTGACAGAGAGAGGAAGAGAGATTCATTGTGGAGATAAAAAATTTAAGGGAAGTGACATGTTGCCAGAAAAATATTTTCTTGTGACATGTTGCAAACATTAAAGATTTTTTCAATGTGACAAGGAAGAATAAGAAGGAAAAGGTGAGGAGATGATTAAGAAAGGTAAGGGGAAGAAGATAAGGAATGGAGAAGAAATGGAGGAAAGACAAGGAGTGGGAGATGTCTCGCACTGGCAGAAAAATTTAGAAGATGCGACATATCATGAGAAAAATATTTTCTCGCGATATGTTGCAAGAACCAAAATATTTGGTGATGCGATAGAATGAGCCAAATCCTCGTCACAAGGAATAAAGACATCCAGATTGCAATATGATGCAAAACACAAATCAATTGGGTGCAGTAAGAATATTTATGTGAGTGTAATAAAGAGAAGACAAGTCGATCACAAGGAGAAAATATTCAAGGAACAATGTATCACACCAATAAATAGTTCTAGCATGATACATCATAGGATTGAAAGTTTTTAAGAATGTGATAAGCCAGAAAATGGAGCTTTTTCCTCAGTAAATGTGAAGACCAAGGGGAGTATGTACAAGGGATGAGGTGGTACCATACAAGTGCCACATAAGCGGGGCTAATGTGTCACATGTATGGATGATGACATGGCAGGAGAGATGAGAGCCTTTAGGCAACATAAAAGGGCCATAACCTCCTACCTGAAAGTTGGAATTGAGCAATATTATAGTCATTGGAAAGCTGTCAATGAG
The DNA here is from genome assembly GCA_009831015.1 of Picea engelmannii. NCBI lineage: Eukaryota > Viridiplantae > Streptophyta > Pinopsida > Pinales > Pinaceae > Picea > Picea engelmannii. The sequence goes on from ML778257.1 coordinate 639,585, forward strand.
TAGAACATCATCATAAGCTCAAAAGTGACTATGCAACTATGTTTAAGAGGAGAAATTTTCAAACACCCTACCTCCTTAAGGCTTCAATGGGGTTGGGTATGTTACAAAGTGGTATTAGAGCAGAGTTCAAACACTAGACTACTACAAGCTGAGAGCCAAAGTTGAGTTGAAACAAAGAGCTACTTAAGATCAATTAAAAAGGTTAAAAATAAATGAAATGTGTCATGTTAAAATAACATTAACAGGTTAATTTTCTTGTTTCAACACAAAAGAGAAAGAAGTGAAGTTTAAGTGTGATTGGTGACATACAAGTACCTTGCATGGAAGAGGCATCACGTGACCAAGAAATTGAATCAGATGAAAGAAGGAATGTTGAGACTCCCTCGATTATGGCAGAAATTATGAGAATCCTGAAAGAAAAACTTCAAATCCATAGGACAAACAATGAAAGACTAATTCAAGCTCAAGAACAACAAAATGAGTTAAATGTTGTATTACTACAAGTTTGTCTGAAATTCAAAAGCACCTGCATCAAGGACCCATCATGATCAATGTAGGAAGAATATCCTCTAAGAAGAGGCACCAAGGTACTAGAGAATAGACATCTAGTGAGGAGATTTCAACATGATCTGTAAACTACCATGGATATTCCACTAGAACAATTCGTCACAATAGAGCTTATAATGTTCTGAAATCTTAGATTTATGAGGTTTATTTCCTTAGATATCGGATTAATTATCTCTAGATTAAAGCTTGAATTTAAGAAATAAATTAGATATAAAAATGAAAGAATGGGCCCAAAATACACACCATCCACACAAATGAACACAATATTTTACCTTGGAAACCCAATACGAAAGAAAACCCAGCTAGAAGGTGAAGCTTTTATCTCTTTGCTTTAGTTATAAAATGCACATACAAAGGTATGGGAACTCACTATGGAGTTACCTTTTGACATTGTGGCCTGAACAGTTGCTATAGAATCCTCCTCCTACTCTGTTATGCTCACAAAATACCGTTGTCATATGTTTTGCTTAGTTATGGAATAAGATACAATGCAAAATACTGGAACCCCTTCTCCTTCTAGCGGTATGGTATTTAACATAGCCCAATAGTCATCTACGGGTAGGGTTTTGACTTCCTCAATCCTCATTTGTGATAAGGTTTTGGACCTTCTAGAATATTCTTGAAATTACACACATGGCCCCATATGCATGAGTAATGAGGGTTGATGTGGCATTCTCTCATACCATGGTGATCAACTTGTGAGATTGACATGATTTTTGCACCATTGGAAAGGTATCGATGTGTAGAATATAATCATGGAATCCTAGCTAAATATCCTGAAGTTGTGGCCCCAAAAATGTCATTTGATGCCTCAAAATGGCTCTGAAAGGTTTCAAACCCCAATTTTCTGACCTTCCATTAAAGTGACCCTACAAGATAATTCCTTCATTTTTTTCCACTTTGAAAGCATCAAGATAGATGATAAATAATATGATGATCTAATCCAGATCATACATCCCACTACTACATATGGGCGGATTATTCCATGAAAATTTTCCACGCTTCCACTAGTTTCATCATTTTTTTAAACAGGGTGGGATTTTTGTGGATATTTCCACGAAAGTTCGTCGCAATATCGATGGAAATCTTAATTTAACCTAGTCGGGATTTTTGTCGCTATAGCGACAAACTTTCGTGGCAATAGCGATGAAAATTTTGCCTATCTCATTGGTCGGTGTTAACAGCTAGTTGACTATTTTATCTATATATACGTGACTTTAAGAGACTTTGCGACACAATTGCTATAGTTGTGACACTGTTCTTGGCTTTTGTTTGAGATGTTTATTTTTTCTGTCACCCACCGGTTGAACAAATCCAATTCTAGATCTACATAGCTCGGATTTTGAACTTGCAAGGTTAGTATGTTATTTTTTATTGATGTACTCATTTAACTTGTAATTTTTTTTTCAAATGTCCAAATTGCATTTAGCTTGTTTTTTCCTTGATAATATATTATAATGTATAGTACCATATTTTATGTCTTTGGTTTTTGGATCTAGTTAGTATTTTCTATGGAAAAGAGTATGTGGATTCCACAATACTCTAGGTTTATGGAATCCACATACCCTTTTCCCTTCAATTGTATCTATAATCTCTCTCTCTTTTCATTGATAAAGATATGGAATTGCTCTTGAAATTCAACCCTGATCAGTGAAATGATAGTAATTGATTGTTATATTCCCTGCTTTAGCAGGGACTAATAAGATACATAAACACTAACCCTAAACTTATGTTAGGTATATATGTCGTTATTATATAAAGAAAACATTTGTACACATATGACCTTATTATAA